>VZTD01002394.1:0-33777 GCA_013397725.1 Rhagologus leucostigma | reverse complement strand
CTTTTACTTAAAAAAAAAAAAAAAAAAAAAAAAAAAAAAAATCCGGCCCAAACAAACCAAAAACCCAAACGAACATTCCGAATATTCCCAGACGGAGGTGAAAACCAGGGAGCGGAGCCGCTTGCACTGCCGAGGAACTTGACTCTGTCAACCAGGGCTTCTCTCCACCCTCCCCGCGAGCTGCTCGTTCCCCGGAGCGGGCTGGGTGTGGTTAATTGAGACCCAAAGGGGGTCGGGTTCGCTGCCTCCTCCCCACCTCCGGTCCCAGTTTTCGGCAGGAATGGCTCCGGGAACGCGCTGGCACTGCCAGCACCACCCCTGAACTGCTGCCAGGCTGTGCTGCCGGGGTGCTTGGCTGGAGGGGCTGGAGGTTCTGGAGGTTTTTGGGTCCCTCGTGGGTGAGGAGCGTTGGGGAGGATGCAGGGAGAGGAAATCCTCGGTTTGGGGCCGATGGCGCCTTCTCCGAGCAGTGTCACATCCCAGAGAGGACAAAGGGTGAGTGGCCAGTCCCGCCGGGAGAGCCCCGAGGCTTTGTGGGAAGCTTCGTCCCGCGGGCGCTGAGCCGACATTTTCCTTTTAACACCAGAAAGAAAAGCAGGAGGTTCGCTTGCAGCAGGGAGAGGCGCCTCAGATCGCCAGGGGAGCACTTGGGAGCTGTTGTGGTGCTTGCAGGCAGAGCCGGGGGGTGCTGCTGGCACGGGCGTGCCGGAGAGTGTTCCATGTGTGATCCCAAAGTGTGTCCCCTCCTGCAAAGGAGTGGCCTGGGGTGGCACTGTCTGTCTGGGGACAAAAGGAGTGGCCCAGGGTGGCACAGCCTGGCTGGGGACAAAAGCAGTGGCCCGGGGTGGCACAGCCTGGCTGAGGACTAAAGGAGTGGCCCAGGGTGGCACTGCCTGGCTGAGGACGAAAAGAGTGGCCCGGGGTGGCACTGCCTGGCTGAGGACAAAAGCAGTGGCCCGGGGTGGCACAGCCTGGCTGAGGATGAAAATAGTGGCCCAGGGTGGCACAGCCTGGCTGGGGACAAAAGGAGTGGCCCGGGGTGGCACAGCCTGGCTGGGGACAAAAGCAGTGGCCCGGGGTGGCACAGCCTGGCTGAGGACTAAAGGAGTGGCCCAGGGTGGCACTGCCTGGCTGGGGACAGAAGGAGTGGCCCGGGGTGGCACTGCCTGGCTGAGGACAAAAGCAGTGGCCCAGGGTGGCACTGCCTGGCTGAGGACGAAAAGAGTGGCCCAGGGTGGCACTGCGTGGCTGAGGACTAAAGGAGTGGCCCAGGGTGGCACTGCCTGGCTGGGGACAGAAGGAGTGGCCCGGGGTGGCACTGCCTGGCTGAGGACAAAAGCAGTGGCCCAGGGTGGCACTGCCTGGCTGAGGACGAAAAGAGTGGCCCAGGGTGGCACTGCGTGGCTGAGGACTAAAGGAGTGGCCCAGGGTGGCACTGCCTGGCTGGGGACAGAAGGAGTGGCCCGGGGTGGCACTGCCTGGCTGAGGACAAAAGCAGTGGCCCAGGGTGGCACTGCCTGGCTGAGGACGAAAAGAGTGGCCCAGGGTGGCACTGCGTGGCTGAGGACTAAAGGAGTGGCCCAGGGTGGCACTGCCTGGCTGGGGACAGAAGGAGTGGCCCGGGGTGGCACTGCCTGGCTGAGGACAAAAGCAGTGGCCCAGGGTGGCACTGCCTGGCTGAGGACGAAAAGAGTGGCCCAGGGTGGCACTGCGTGGCTGAGGACTAAAGGAGTGGCCCAGGGTGGCACAGCCTGGCATGGGCTGTCGGGATCATGGAGCAAACCCCTCCAGGTGCCAGTGGTGCCTGAGCAGCAGCAGGAGGCAGGGATCAGGCTGGTGGTGACCAAGGGGGTTGGGTCCTTCCTTTCCTCCTTCTTCCTTGGCCCCAAGGTCCCCGCTCCGACAATTCCCGCTTGGATGTCCGCACTCCCGCGGCATCTCCCAGCTTAGACCCAGGAGGGGCCGTGGAGGAGCTGCCTCCTCCTGGTGCTCAGGGCAGTTTCGCTGTTTCCAGCTAAAATCCCTGCTTGGGTTTCCTTTCCCAGGTGCTCGTTGGGAGCTCTGGGAAGAGCTGAGGACAGCAGGGACTGCGTTATCCCTCAGCACGGGTATTCCAGCACCACATTCCCCCTGCTCCTGCTCCGTGCTTCCTCCTGCCCCTCGCGCTCAGTCCAGCACCAGCACTGCACATCCACCTTTTGGGGGGTTTTCTTGTACCTTGGAATATTAACCTTGCTTTGGAATTCTTGGTTCTGGTGGTGTGAATGTTCTGGAGCACGGGGTGGGATTATCCCGGGAGTGCAGGAGTGTGGCACTGCCTCCGGGCTCATCCCACAGCCCAGGAAGGAGCTGTCTCACTTCCACGCGCTGGATTTCCTGGTTTCTCTCTAAATATTGAAGCCCAGCTTGAAAATAAAAGAGATGAACTTCATCTGCAGGGAAGTGAGAGGAGATCTGCTGAGTTGGGCGGCTGGGACTCGGGTCAGGGAATGCCAGAAGGGAAATTACGGTTTCTTTGTGGATTTGAGGGTTTTGGGGACTTTTTTTGTGGCAAGGTCCATGTGCTTGCAGAACACGGAGCAGTTTGTTCCTGTGTGAAAGGAGATGTGGTGATGCGCTCAGGCAGAGTCATGTTCTGGGATTCCTGGCGACTCCAAAGCTGCATTTTCCACCTTTTGTAGGGAAAAATAAGGCAAATTATGGCTGGATCCAAAGCTCCATGAAGTGGATTTATTTTTTTCTCCATTATTAGCAGGGCGTTTGTGCAAATGAAATGTTTATAAAAATGACTGCAGAAGCAGGAGCTGGAAAGGCAAGTTTGGGGTGGAGTTTTGCCAGCAACTGGATTGGTCTCTCAGGTTTCTGGAACATAATTCCAATGCTTATATAAAATAGTTTATACTTTTCTTTTTTAGTGAAAACCTGAGTGTGAAAATTAATTTATTCTCTGAAGCCATGAAGAGAAGGATTTATGGATTCGTGAGGGAAGAGTGGAGGGAACCAAGAGCCCCAACTCCACTCACATGCTTTTTAGCTGATTAGAAATGAGGATGTTTTGTTGTTAGTGGTGCTCGGATGGACTCGGATTCCCACAGCCCAGCTGAGCCTGCTCAGGGGATCCATGAGATCTCCCTGTGCATTCCTGATTTCTCATCCCGGAGAATCAAGGAATCTCATACAGATGCAGAGAAACAGGGGAAGAAGGGGAGATGGGAAATGAGGAGAAAGGTGTGGTGGTGTGGGAGAGCCCCGCCCCTCATTCCAGGCCCTGGTGTGGGGTCCAGGCTGAACCCAGCTGGAGTTTGCGCATTTGGGAAGTGGCTTTTTCCTCTCCCAAGGAACAACGACTCCATTGCCAAGCCCTTCCTCGTGCCCTCCCTACGAGATGAGCCCGAGGCTCCTCTGCTGGGTGACGCCTCCGGTTTCCCCCCTCCACAGCCAGACTTTGCGGATGGTTTTGAATCCCATCTCTATTTCCAGGTGGATGCAGCGGGGATATCCCACTGCCGGGATATCGGCCAGGTTCGATGCTCTGAGGGGTCGTTGCTCTGGGTGGGGAGCAAGGATTTGCTCCCAGTGGTGTCTGTGGAAAGGACTGACAGAAAATGTGTTGTCCCATGTCCTGCACGTCCCCTCAGTCGTGGGGGTTTTGGGGTTTGGTGTCCTGTGGTTTTGGGGAGCTGCCTGTGCCCTCATCGGGAACTGTGTCCGTTCTTCAGTGGGATGTCCATCGGGGAATCCCTGAGGGATGTCCTGGGCTGTGGCCTCAGGAGCAGGAGGCTCTGGGCTCGTTAGGATAATTAATTAATAATTAACTAATAATTAACTAATGTGTGTGTGGCGATGGGGCTGGGGTGTGTGGGGGAGATGTTCCAGCTGCCCATCCCGGAGCAGCCGGATACACTCCTGAGCATCCTCATCCCAGGCTGCAGCTGGAATCTCTGATTCCCCTGAGCCTCTTTGGATGCGTGACCAAGAGGGACACGTGTGGCTGCATCAATTTTTTACACTTTTAGGCTGCATTAGACGTTGGAAAGGAAAATCCCTCATCTGTGCCTCTGGGAAAGAGCACTTAGGATTTATCCATTAAGGCACGGGTGCCTTGGAAGGGTGTGATGAATCCTCCTTGTTGGTGAAAACCGTAATTTCTCCCATTAATATGCCCAAACTCAAAGTGTAATTGAAGTGACAGAAGTGCTTCCCCCGGGAGATGTCGCAAATCCCAATTTCCTGCTCCCAAACCCTGTTCACCGGGGCAGCAATGGGAAGCAGCGGAGAAAGAAGGGAAGGGATCGCTTTTGAGGGCAGCCCAAGCAGAAGAGCTCAACAGGAACGTGACACATTTCACTCGGCTTTGCTTTCCCCTCATCCTCTGCCTGTGGAGGTGCTGCCCTTCCCGGGGCTGGCGTTGGAATTCCTACGGCTCTGGCTGGAGCTGGCAGGTGCTCGCACGCTCCGAGCAAACCCCGGGCTGGATCCATCCGCCCCTTCCACCCGCCTGGCGATGACGGTGACGGAGTGAGGGGGTCCCTGGATGAGGTGCCCCTCTGGAGTCCTTTGCTGTTCCTTTTTAGCTGGTTTGGGGCAAAATAATCCTCGTGCTTCACCTGGTGTACAGAACGTGGGATAAAAAAGAGGTTCCAGGAGTGGCGCATTGCAGGAAATCGATGAGGCTGAAGGGCGGTGCCAGGGCAGGGCGTGACCTCTCCAGGAGTTTTTGGGTGCCTGTGGGATCAAGACCTTGTACATCTGGGCTGACTTTCGGATACTTTCCGTGGGGAAGAGGTGAGGGCTTGGCTGTGCCAACCCCTTGGGGGTGGGTGCGGAGCTTGTGGTCCCACAGAGGGTTTCCAGCACGCCTGGGGCACCTGCAGTGATGATTTCATCCTGAAATGTCTTTTGGAAACAACAAAGTTCCTGGCCAGCCAAGGGAAAACCCGTGTGTGACCCTGCAGGGCTGAATTATTTCAGAGCCTGGCGAGTGTCCGTGGATGCCCAGTGCCACTGAAGCAAACTTTTCCCTTTTTTCGAATCATGGAATCCTAGAATGGTTTGGTTTGGTTGGAACCTTAAATCTCAGCTCGTTCCAGCCCTGCCATGGGCAGGGACAACTTCCAGTAGAGCAGGTGGCTCCTGTCCAAGCTGGCCTTGGACACCTCCAGGGATCCAGGGGCAGCCACGGCTTCTCTGGACGACCTGTGCCAGGGCCTCTGTTCTTCCAGGCTGCTGATGATTTGCAGATTTCCCGTCGGGCACTGAGGGTTTTGTGGAGCGAGCAGGGTGTGAAGGATGCTCCTGGCACAGCGGGCAGGAGAGGAGAGCGGAGCGTGCCGGGGGTTGCAGGAGCCCCCTCAGCTTGGGGGGGACATCAGGGGGACACTGCCAACACCCCGATCCCCACGGGCAGCCTGAGCTCCCCGGGGGTGACACAATGAACCCCCCCCAGCCCCTTTCTTGCGGGGCCCAAAAAGCGACTGCAAAAACTGTCATGCAAAGCTGCCGTGGGGCAGCCCCCGCGCCGGGGGCCCCTCGCATGCTGCTCCCGCCTGGCCACCTCCATCCTTTTCTTTGCTTGCTTTTGGCAGCGGGGGGGAAAGATCATTTTCCAAACGTTTCGAAAGCCTCATCCAAAGCCTGGGGGATTTTTGGTGATGATTTGCCCATCGAGTCAGGCTGGGGGGCACGGTGAGCTGCCAGTCCCGGGGAGCGGGGCCGTGGTGCCCGGCAGGTGCCAAGGGGAGCTGTTTGCTCTGTTGCAGGCTCGTCGCGGGGCCCCAGCCCCCTCACCATGGGGGCTCAGGACACCCTGCCCGTGGCCGCCGCCTTCACCGAAACCGTCAACGCGTACTTCAAAGGGGCCGACCCCAACAAGTAGGTGCCGACCCCCGGGCTCGGGGTGTCCCTGGGGGGGGAGTTTGGGGTTGGGACAGGCGGGAGGTGCTGGAGAGGCTTTGCGAGGGATGGGGAGGGGGACAGGAGGTGATGTGGGCTCGGCATGTGCGTGTTGGGGTGTCCGGGGGCAGGACACGGCTGGGGTGCCAAGTTTAAAAGTGCTTCTGCTGTGGGAAAGGGAGGTCAGGACTCGGTGTGAGGAATCTCGGAGGGCAGGGTGGCTGCACCTTCCCTCCCCATGCCCCGACCAAAATGGGGTGGCATTCCAGCAGAAACTGGGAGGGTTTTCCCACCTGTGTTTTAAAACCCCCTAATAGATAAAATCCAAAAGGGCAGACCGAAGACGAATTAATTTCACTGAAATACTGAATGACAGCAAAAATAAGGAGCTTTAAACAGGGCAGTGATATTTAAGAATACCCCTGTCAGCCTTTGTGCTGTTTCTGCTCTCTCTGAGGCCACCAGAGGCTCAGATGTGTCGGGTGAGGAGGGGGGACTGTCCCCATGCCACCCACGGTGCAGCCCCTCCCTCGTTGCTGCATTTTGAGCCCCCTCTCCTCCCCCCCGGGTCTCTGTGCCGGGCGCTGCAGGTGCATCGTGAAGATCACGGGGGAGATGGTGCTGTCCTTCCCGGCGGGCATCACCCGACACTTTGCCAACAACCCCGCTCCGGCCGTGCTCACCTTCCGTGTGCTCAACTACAACAGGCTGGAGCACGTCCTGCCAAACCCCCAGCTCCTCTGCTGGTAAGCCCTTCCCTCAGCAGCATCCCAGGAGAAGGCGGGATTCCAGGAAAACAGGGTGCTTGCAATATGGCCTGAAATGTCTTCCTTGGTTTTGGGAAGGAAACTCTTAATGACCTTAAATACTTTAAAAAATCCCAGAATGGTTTGGGTTGATAGATCATCAGGATCATCCAGTTCCAATCCAGTCTGCCGTGGGCAGGGACACCTTCCACTGTCCCAGGCTGCTCCCAGCCCCGTCCAGCCTGGCCTGGGACACTGCCAGGGATCCAGGGGCAGCCACAGCTGCTCTGGGCACCCTGTGCCAGGGCCTCCCCCCCCTCCCAGCCAACAATTCCTTCCCAATATCCCATCCATCCCTGCCCTCTGGCAGTGGGAAGCCATTCCCTGTGTCCTGTCCCTCCATGCCTTGTCCCCAGTCCCTCTGCAGCTCTCCTGGAGCCCCTTTAGGCCCTGCAAGGGGCTCTGAGCTCTCCCTGGAGCCTTCTCCTCTCCAGGTGAGCACCCCCAGCTCTCCCAGCCTGGCTCCAGAGCAGAGGGGCTCCAGCCCTGTGGCCTCCTCTGGACTCTACATCCTCCTGATGCTGGCCGCAGGGCTGGGGCAGCTCTGCAGGTGGGGTCTCACCTGAGCAGGGCAGAGGGGCAGAATCCCCCCCTCCCCTGCTGGCCATGCTGCAGGATCAGCCCAGGACTTGGGGGTTTCTGTGTCCCAGCACACATGGATCAGGACGAGCCGGAGTTGTGTGGGAGGGAGTCAATATTCTCGTGGGTGTGGGATCGAGTGCGGGCCCTGTGCTGTGTAGAACAGCTCTCTCCCGCCCAGGCAGGTTATCCAAAGGGTTCATTCTCCCTCTGTGCAGTGACAGCGTGCAGAGTGACTCCACCTCCAAGGAGTTCTGGGTCAACATGCCAAACCTGATGACTCACCTAAAGAAGGTATCGGAACAGAAACCTCAAGCCACCTATTACAATGTGGATATGCTCAAATACCAGGTAGGGGTTTTTTTGTGAGATAAAACTGTGCAAAAAATTTTAAAAAGTGAATTATAGCTGTAAAAAATGGTGTTTCCCTAGTGCAGAGTGGAGCTAGTGTGAGGTGGGGGCTTGTTGTCCCACTGTCCCTTCTGTGTGGCACTGGGTTGTCTGGCTTTAAGCCCAGTACTAAATTCAGTGGGAATTCAAGGTGTTGCCTCCAAATGCGATGTCCGCGTCTGTAAAATGGGATTTCTCCCTTCGGCCCTATGGAAACTAAATGTTTTTTCTGTCATTTTGGAAGGTATCTGCCCAGGGTATTCAGTCTACTCCATTAAACCTTGCAGTGAGCTGGCGGTGTGACCCTGCAAGCACTGACCTGCGCATCGACTACAAATACAATACAGAGGCAATGACCACACCGGTAGCTCTAAACAACGTCCAGTTCCTCGTCCCCGTCGACGGAGGAGTAACCAAACTTCAAGCTGTGCTTCCTCCTGCTGTCTGGTAAGGATTGCTCATCCTGTCCCTGCCATGTCGCTGCCTAGAATTCCCATCCTGCTGCAGGGTGGGAGCTGGGGACACGTTGGGGACCCAAACCTGCCCTCGTCTTGTAGGAGGAAACATGAAACACCACTCTGATTCCCTTTGTCCTGCCACTCCCACAAGAAAAGGGTCGGAGATTAAGGAATATGTGCAGGCAACAGAGCATCAGCCCTTATTTTGTGTCTTGGCTGCTTTATCCAGGGTTTAGAGGGATGCACGGCCATCGCTGCCGTAGGCACTGGCACAGGGTGCCCAGAGAAGCTGTGGCTGCTCCTGGGTCCCTGGAAGTGTCCCAGGCCAGGTTGGACGGGGCTTGGAGCAGCCTGGGATAGTGGAAGGTGTCTCTGCCCATGGCAGGGAGTGGGACAGGATGAGTTTTAAGGTTCCTTCCAACCAAACCAGTCTGGGATTCTGGGATTCTATGGAAGGATGTGTGGCTGTCGCTGCCGTAGGCACTGGCACATTCCCATGCCTGTTACCCATCGCTCCTGCAATCCATGAACAGCATTTTCCGGCTCAGCTCATACAATCACAGAATTATTTTGGTTGGAAAAGCCTTCTGAGACTATGAGGTCCATCCCTTAACCCAGCACTGCCAAACCCACCAGGTGAAACCCAGATCCAAGCTCCCAGAATTGCCACTCCAGAGAGCGGCACCAGAGTAATTTTCCCCGTCCCCCTCCACAGCCTTTAGCAAAATTCAAATGACTCCTTAGCAGTTTCTGGATTCCTACAGAAATGCTCTTCTCCATGTGTTTGCAGGAATGCTGAACAGCAAAGGATATTGTGGAAGATCCCTGATATCTCCCAGAAGTCAGAAAATGGAGGTAATCCTGCAAATATGCATGTCATTAACTCGGAATCCTTCCGTCAGACCCTGAGCCGCTGATGGTGCTGGCACATGAGCCCAGACACTCGGATTCCTGCTGGGGCTTGCTGGGGACAAAGCTGTTTAAAGTTTGGAGCTTAAAAAGCAGGACTGTGTGCCACCAGCGCTGCTTTGCCAACCACCTTGGCATCACGAGGGGCATTCACACACTGGGTTGGGACATGGTGGTTTGCCAAGTCCTTTGCTCCCCTGTATTCGGAGGCTGAGGCCCCACTCGCATCCCTGGTGGGAGGATTGCTGTTTCCCACAAGAGGTTTTCCGTGTGGAAAGCTGTTCCTATCGCTGGGCTGTGTGAAAGCCGAATCCTGCCGGGAGGATGAGGGGGTTTGGCTCTGTCCCGCCCCGGGGATGCTGCGGGGTCGGGCCCCGCCATGGCTCCGGTGCGGCGCTTTGGGCATCCCGCTGTCCGTGCCGGCGCTGGGATGCTCCGAGTGCCCCTCCGCGCTCACCAGGGTCTCCTTTGGGGTTCCAATTGCAGGTGTGGGGTCGCTGCTGGCGCGGTTCCAGCTGTCGGAGGGGCCGAGCAGCCCGGCCCCGCTGGCCGTGCAGTTCACCAGCGAGGGCAGCACCTTGTCCAGCTGCGACATCGAGCTCGTGGGCGCCGGGTACCGCTTCTCCCTCATCAAGAAGAGGTTTGCGGCAGGTGGGTGCCTCACGGGCGGCTCCTTTGGGATGGCGGTGTCCCTGCAGGTCCCCTCTGGCTGTGCCGGGGTGCTGGGAATGCTGGTGCTGTGTATTTGGTGGCTGCTCGAGCCCAGAGCTCCCAGGGTGGGGACAGAGGGACAGCAGCTCCCCTGCATGAAATAAATCCTGCTGCCACTTACCAGAGCCTTGGATTTTATGGCTCACCCCTGCTCCTGCATGAAAGGCAAGGGCTGGGATCTCCAGGGCATCTCCAGGAAGAGCTTTTGCCCCATTGCTGTAGAGAGTAACAAGGATTTTGCCTTGTCTTCGTTGCTGCAGAGAAAGACAGGGATTTCCCGTGGGCCGCAGGGCTGGTGGAGGTGGGCAAAAACTCCTGGGAATCAGGGCTGCTCCCTCCCCCCAGCTGATTTCTGATCCCGTTTCTAGGTAAATATTTGGCGGATAACTGATGGAAGCTTATGCAAGTCTATGGAAAATACTATGGAAAATACCCAAGGACTGCTGTGCGTGGAACGGGTTTTAATTACAGTTTAAGGAAAATGAACTAAATCCTGCACTCGGGACATTTCTGTTGGAAGTGTCGACAACTTTCAGCATTTTTTTTTCCTTGGAAAACACCGTCTTGACCAGTCCTCCAGTATTTACTTCTAGATGTAACATTGTTAATGGTTTTAAAATGTAATTATTGTATTTGTAAATTGTACTCATTCCAGTAAGGCTGTATTTTGGCAGTTAGACACTTGAGTTTTAGCATTTTACCATTCATGAAATGGATGTAATTTAAACTGTGGTATATAAATCTAATAGTAGTACTGTTGAATGGCACAATGCTTACAGAGATAGATTACATTTTGTCAATATATACAATTTAAATACGATACTGGTAGCTGTTACGAAGGGGGTGCCTCATCAGAAGAGAGTTCAGTAGAACCCACAGGCTGATTTAATTTTCCTTCAGTCCTTAGTATGTCTCACAGCGATCAATGAAAAGCTCAGCCTTCAGGTTTAGCTGGTTTAACTCCAGAAAAATATAATTGGAAAGGTGGAGGTTCCTAGGACAGTCTCCCAGGAAGAAAATCTCACTTTTACAAGGAGTATTTGCTCCAGCTTTCCAGCCCCGTGTTCTCTTACAGCTGCAGATTCCCTGCTGGAATCCCAGCAGCTCTTCCCTGCCCCGTGTCCGTGTATTTTGCAAGGATACAGATAAGGAAAGAAGCAGCAAAAGGCTGGGTGGTAACTCTGAGCTCACAGCACTGGCGTAAAATGCCACTGCTGGCTTTAAGGATGCGTTTTCCGAGCTGCCTCCGGATGTTCGGTTGCATTTTTACGTTGCTCTGCTCGCTTTTTTCTGTCTTTCCCCCCGCCGTTTTTGAAAGCTCTACGGGTTTAGAAAATGCTTTAAAGGATTGCAGCCGCACCTGCTTCTCTATTTTAGCACTCAGGCAGGAAAGTGTGTGTGGAAAAACACTGGGAAACAATTCCCCAGGGAACGGGAGCAGCATGGGGGCTGCTGAGGGCAGTCAGGGCAGGAGCCAGCTCGGCAGCATGGGGAGCAGCTGTCCTGTGGAGATGGGAAAACACATGGAAGTGCTAAACTGGAGGATGGGGGACAAAATATCATCCCTCCGTGTTTTCCCTGGGAGCTGGTGTCCCGCCGTGTGCTGCTCATTCCTGTGGATCTTGGTCTCATCCTCCTCCTGGCAACACGGTGAGAGCGTTGGTGGCATTAATGGTGCTGCACCTGCTGAGATGAGCTTGGTAAACAAGAGAATTTGGCAATATTGGGAGAGAAAATGAAGGAATCTTTGTGAAATTAAACACAGGTGCGCAGAGGAGCACAGGAGCATCCACCGACCAGGGTGCTGGGGCTTTGGGAAGGTGTAAGATGACAAAAAGTGCCGATTTGACAGCCACAAGTGTTGCCAGGATTAGGGTGGTGCATTTACGTTGGAAAACAGCCTGGGCATGTTGGGAAGTGCTCGCTCACGGAGCAGTTTGATGTGGGAAAACAGAGATCTGTGCCCATCCGAAAGGAAAAGAAGGAAATGTGGGGATATTTCAGGTGTGAGGTGACTGCCAGGCTGAGATATGGGGGGTGAGCTGTGTGTGTGTTCACAAAGGCAGCAGCAGGAAAGGAAAAGCACAATTCACTCCTGCAGCCTCCCACATCCCCGCAGGTTTTGGGAGTGCACTCCCCAGTGTTCCACTGCATTAATGATTTGCTCCCTGAACTGGAAATTTGTATGATGTGCGTAACTCACCCCTTTCTGACACAGAAACACAGGGCAAGCCCTAAGAATCAGGTTTATGGTGTGTACAGTTGTTCCAAAGCCATCCTTCCAAAAGAGATCTATGGCATAGGCCTGAGAAGAACGGTTTTATAATGTAAATATTACCAGAACATAGAGATTTTACTTTATATATCATCTGAAAGACAAGGTGTTTACATTAGCATTGGGTTTTTGAATGCTTTTTAAACAGAAAAACCCATAACCCAAAGCTCCCAAGCTCGTCCTATTTCAGCTGGTGAACAAAACAGAGGCCACTTTTTTGGGATGCAGCCCTCGTGGCCTGGGGAGAGAGATGGGAACAGTCAGGGACATTTTGTCCCATTTCTGGGCCAAACTGGCTGGCAGGCCCACGTGGGGTGTGCCAGCACTCCCAGCCCCACAGGGACACAGTCCCTGCTCCAGCCGCCAGCAGGTGACACCAACCCTGTGGCACTGGGACCAACAGCAGCGATTTGGGACAGGTTTCTCCATACTGCTCTTGCCAGTTTTTGGCACAGTGTTCTCTCAGAGTGCCCCAGGGAAGCTGGGTTTGTTGGGAGTTTGGTGAGAGCACCTGGCTCCAGAGAGGGCCCTGGTAGTGTTCAGGGCATTCAAGTTCTGCAGGCTTCACCTCAGCTTTTAGGCAGGAAAATCTGTGTATTTTCAGGGAATTCATCTGTTTGGGGCTGCCTGCCCACTGGCAGAGAGCAGCTGAGGCAGCAGAGAGGTGAAATGGCAGAGATTTGGTTTCATACAGATTCCAGACTGGTTTGGGTTGGATGGGACCTTAAAAATCATCCAGTTCCATCCCCTGCCATGGGCAGGGACACCTCCCACTGTCCCAGGCTGCTCCCAGCCCCTTCCAGCCTGGCCTGGGACACTGCCAGGGATCCAGGGGCAGCCACAGCTGCTCTGGGCACCCTGTGCCAGGGCCTCCCCACCCTCCCACAGAACAATTCCTTCCCAACATCCCATCCATCCCTGCCCTCTGGCAGTGGGAAGCCATTCCCTGTGTCCTGTCCCTCCATGCCTTGTCCCCAGTCCCTCTGCAGCTCTCCTGGAGCCCCTTTAGGCCCTGCAAGGGGCTCTGAGCTCTCCCTGGAGCCTTCTCCTCTCCAGGTGAGCACCCCCAGCTCTCCCAGCCCGGCTCCAGAGCAGAGGGGCTCCAGCCCTGGAGCATTCCCAGGGGGAAGCACCACGCTCTGTTTCCCAGCACGTGGTCCAGCGGGGCTTTTTCCAAGTCAGGCTGAGGCTGGAGAGGGGGCTCAGCCCTCTGGCACCGCCCAGCCCTGGCACCCCTGAGCTCCGCAGCACTGGGATCTGTCCGAATAAACAGAAGGATAAATAAAGGATGCATTAAATAATAAATATGTGGATGCATGCACAGACAGGCTTTAGCTCCGTTACTTCCATGGACCTTCCCCTTCAGACTCTGTCCTCGGCAACTTCTCCCAAAGGAATTTTCCCCTGGGAATTCAGCAGCCCACACCTGCAGGGTCAAGGTCCCACTGACAGAGAGGAGGGTTTTTCCCCATGGACACCTTCAGACTTGGGGGTTTACATGGTAGGAGCAGGAAGTAATTTTTTTGTGACCTTTCTGCTGTTTGTTGCAAACAGTCACAACTCTCAGCCAGCTCATGGTGCTCCTCACAGGAGACCTTTCAGAGCAGTTTTCTACTTTAACAATATTTCTTAATAACTATGAAATCTCTCAGTGGTATGAAAAACCACCAAATAATGAGCTTTTTGTTTGGTGTCTGCATTTGTTCTTAAATATCACTGCCTTGTTTAAAGCTTCTTCTTATTTTTGTTGTCATTCAATGTTTCAGTTAAATTAATCTGTCTTCACTCTGTCTTTTCAGGTTTTTATCTATTATTTTTTAAAACACAGGTGGGAAACTCTGGAAGTTTCTCTTGGAATGCCATTCCTTTTTAGCCAGGCGGAGAAGGGATGGGGAGGGAAGGCTGGAGCCACCCTGCCACCCTTCCCGTGCTGCTCTCCGAGATTCCTCCAGCAGGAGTGTCCCACAAAGAGTCACCACCTCCCTTTCTCCCAGCAGAAGCATTTTTAAATGGCTGGAGCGCACTGAAAAGGTGACAGATTTTAAAATTACCTAAGAGAGAGTCAAACATTTTTTTCCCTACCCTTTTGTTGTTTTTATGGGAAAATATTTTGGTTAAAACCCTTAATTTTGAAGCATGGCATGACCAAAATATGTAATATCATCCTGTTGTACTTTCCTGGTTAGAAATTACTGTCTCAAAGGTTTCATTTCATAGCCAGAATTCTTCTGTTCCTCTTTTCCTCACAATTTCCCAAGGAAATTAATCCGTGTAGAGCCGGGGAGGTTTTATGATAATCAGGATTATTCCGGTCAGGATTTGAATTCTTATTTCACTGCAAGGCAAGGAAAAGATTTGCAGGAATACGCGCTGCTCCTGCCTGGCTTCCCTTGTCCCTTTAGGAGGGATGGTGCTGCTGGCAGTGGTTCTCGGGACCACAAATTGATGGCGGTGATGCTCTTCAAAGGTTTGTGGATGAGCAGGATGTGGTGGAAGTCAGCAGGGGCTGGCGAGGTGTTTGGGATATCTCATTCCTCCGTTAGAAATCCCTGGTTTTCTGGGACAGCGGGAATCGCTGTGCATGTGCTGTCCTGCTGTCGGGTTCCTCATCCCTGCAGAAAGGGGTTTTTCACTCCCAAACGTTTTAAGGCTGATGAAATCCCCTGGATGCTTGGATGACATAAAACAAAAGGAGCTGTGTCGCGGTCTGAGCCAGGAATTGAGTCGGGATGTGCCAGGAAGCTCCCAGGGCTGGTGGGAGGAGGGTCCAGGATGTGGGACAACCCCACTGTGACACCCCAGGAGTGAATCAGATATCCCCAGGTATCACCCTGGACCATTTTATGAACTCCCTCATGTATAAAATGTTTATAAATATTTGTGGATGAAGATACACAGGTCTATTTTTAAGATTTAAGTTAAATAAGTTAATGAATGGCTGGCCTTTTCTGCCTAAACGTGCAATGAGATATATTATACCTTTAGTCTACGATGGCCTAGGTACTGCTTAGTCTGTGATGAAAACTTTGCTGCTTTCCTACTGTTCTCAGAGAAAAAAAAAAAACCCTATAAAAGACGTACAGGTTTGTTGCACAGGGACTACTGCAGCGAAGCTTTGTATTTGACCACTGGTAATATGAATGTGTTGTATTGACTTGTTGAAGATAATCATGAAACAACATATTTTAAATGTTACTTGCCTTATAGATTAGAGTACGACTATGTGGATATCATTTTTGTAAATACTGTTTTTTATAAATGTCTCTCCTCCATCCTCCCCGTCACTCATTTCACCGACTCTCAAATATGCAATTATTTACCATGCAGAGCTTTGTGACAAAGAAATCCCCACGTCAGAACAAAGTTTATTCATTCTATACATAAGAACCACATGAAATACCCAATTGAGTTGCAATTTAAATGTGATTATTATTATTTTTTTCCTTGAAAATAAACAAAAAACCGTAAAACATTTTTTCTTCTGAGTGAGTTTTGCTTCCACATGCAGGAGCACCCAGAGGAGCGGGCAGAGGTATTAAAGGCTGGCCCAAAAAAGGGCCTTTTGCCCCAAAAAAGGGTCCCTGTCCCAAAACCCATCACTGCTGCTGGGGTTATGTGCAATGTCCCAGCATGGGGACAGGTTGAGGCTGGCATGTGGGGACACGTGAGGATCCACAAGGACCATGCGGACGGATGGAGCTTGGGGGAATGCACGGGGCTGTGGGGACACGAGGGACCCATGGAAGCCATGGGGACATGTCAGGGCTGTAGGGGCACGTGGGGTCCATGTGGATCTGCAGGGATCACGGGAATCTGTGTGTGGGCTATAGGGACCCATGGGCACCATAGGGACCCGTAAGGGCCATAGGGACATTTGGGGGGGGCTGTGGGAACCTGTGGGGCCGTGGGGACCTGCAGAGGTCACAGGGACCCTCATGAGCGATGAGAACGTCAAGGAGCTGTGGGGACATGTGGAGGCTGTGGGGACATGTGGAGGCTGTGGGGCCACCTGGGATCTTTAGGTGTATGTGGGGACATGTGGGAGCTGTGGGGACCTGCACAGGCTGTGGGGATATGTGGAAGTTAAGGGACCATGCAAGGACCTGTGGAAGCTGTGGGAACTAGTGCAAACTTTAGGACACACAGGGACCTGTGGAAACCACGGGGACCTATGGATATGTGGGAGCCATGGGAACCTCTAGGGACTGTAGGGACACACAGGGAGCTGCAGAAGCTGTGGGGACACCAGGGACTGTAGGAATATGTGGAAGCCATGGGGACACACACGGAGCCGTGGAAGCCGTGGAGCCCCGTGGCAGCCACGGGAACCTGTGAGGGCTGTGGGGACACACAGGGACGGGTGGAAACTATGGGGAACCGTGGGAGCCGCAGGAACACAAAGCCGTGAGGGTGGGAATGCCGGGGGCCGGGAATACGGCGGGATAGGGGCGGGCCCCGCTCCCGGAGCCCCCGCCCTTCCGCCTCCCCTCCTCAGCTGAGGGCCATGGAGGGCGGGGAAACTGCCGCCGAGCCCGGCTCGGGTGGGTCTCGATTGCCCCTCCAAAAACCCTCCAGCGCGGCGGCTCTTCCCTCATAAACCCGAGCTTTGCCTCCCAGGGCCTGCCAGGCGCTTCCCGGTGGCGGCGGTGGATGAGATCCTGAGGGATGTGGTGGGGAGCGCCCTGAGGGAGCGGCGCTACGAGCCGGGGCCGTGCAGGGAGGCGGCCAGGGACATCGCTGAGGTGGGACGGGCACGGGACATTTGTCCTCGTGTTTCCAGGGGGTGTCACCTCGATGGGTGCCTTGGGGGCTCCCCAAATGTCCCCACGAAGTACCGGTAAAGTGTAAGATTTACATCTTACACTTTAGCATCTTAAAGGCTGGAGGCGGCTGTCGAGATGCCCCAAGGGTTGCTCAGAAGGCGGTACAGACATACACGAGTTAATGAATAGATTTACAGACTGGTTTGGGTTGGGAGGGACCTTAAAGCCCATCCAGCCTCACCCCTGCCATGGGCAGGGACACCTTCCACTGTCCCAGGCTGCTCCAAGCCCCATCCAACCCAGCCTTGGACACTTCCAGGAATCCAGGAGCAGCCACAGCTGCTCTGGGCACCCTGTGCCAGGGCCTCCCCACCCTCCCAGGGAACAATTCCTTCCCAATATCCCATCTATCCCTGTCCTATTGTCAATTTAATACCATTCCCCCCTTGCCCTGCTAGAAGTCCATCCCCATCTTTGAACTCGTATGGACTAACCTTGTTTTTCTCTGCAGGTTGTTAAGGCGCGGGTCAAAGACCTGGGGGTGCCCAGGTACAAGATCGTGGTGGTGACACACATTGGGCAGCTGGGTGAGCAGAGCCTGCAGATCGGGAGCAGGTGTCTCTGGGATCCTGGGACCGACACATTTTCTTCCTACGTGTTCAAGAACACCTCGCTGTTTGCTGTGGCAAATGTCTATGGTGTGTATTTTGAATAGGGAGGTAGTCGAGTTTAACAGCAGGAGAAATGAATTATCAGCCTAACTCTTCCCATCTCTGTTGTTGAAAACATCTGTGAAGGACCAAGGTACTCTCACCTGCTTTGAAATGTCAGCCTTTGGGTGAATGTTATAAGGATCTTGCCCAGAATTTTCTCCCGGAAGTAGTTTTGCACCTGATTGCTGCTTTCAGAACTTTCCCTGTAGGGGAAATGTTTTCAGAATATTCCCTGTAAGTAATGTTTTCCATGTTCTCCTCCAGGAAACATGACTGGAAGTATCTGGATTAGGAAATAAACCATGGGTTTTCCCTGCCTGGTTTTGGGGCTGGTGCTGATGGTCCTAAGTCTCTCCTGGTACAGCCATTCCCCATGAGATGGGGTCTGGCTGACCTTGCTCTGATTCTGAAACCAGGCTTTTTGCTACCCCTATTTCCCAGCTGAAACCTAGTGTTAGATTTCCCTGAGTCAGAGAACAAACCTATCATAAATTGCTTATTTTATTACATTTTAGGTGCCAGGCTGAAACCAGAGCAGTAGTTAGCTGGGGAGTGTACTCATGACTAAAAGTTTAGCCCACTGTAAGCACTGTGAAATGCAGACAACCTGAAGCCACTTGCCTGTGTGCGCTGTGACATTTAACACCCAGAAAGGGTAAAGCTACAATTAAAGAACACAACTGAACCCACTGTGGTTTGTGTCGTGATTATTTTAATCCCTGGAAGCTGTGACACCGAGCTGTTGCATTTCAGCACAGGGAGCTGATCTCTCTCCTGCTGCAGCCCACGTTGCAGCAGGATGTGGCGAGCAGCTTGGCTGCCTCGCGCTTGTTTAGCACAGAAGCTTTGCTGGTGTTTTTCAAGCCTTGCTCGGGTTTGATGTCCTGGGGTTCTTCGCTGTGGATCCCCAGCCTCTGCTCTGGGTGTGACGAGAAGTCGGCGTCACCCTCCTCTTGTGGGAAATGCTGGCGGTTTTCACTCTCTGTCACAGGAAAATGAGAAGCTAAAAGTTAGAAGTCATGGAAAGATGAGTAATTTATGCTTTTTATCTTTACTAGAAGGACAGACCAACCTACAGTGAGGGAGCTGAGTGTTACTCTCTGATGGGAGCACCACATCACAGACTCCTCACTGAGAGCAGATGTGTGAGGAGCAATCTGTGATCAACGTGGTAAAAACAGTAGTTTAGGGATTTCTAGTGAAGAGTGTCCTGTTGCTGCCTTGAGTCTTAAACTGATATAATTGCTTCTCGAGGAAAAACTGTGATTTGGTGTGCCAGAGGCTGGACCTGTGGGTTTCCTGAAATGCAGATGTTGCATTAAGGTATCATCCACCCGAGGATTTCAAAGTTCTGAGTGTTCCCACAGAAATTACAATTCAGCTGCAGTTGAAACACCTCAGTACAGCTGGGCCTTGTGGAGTCTGTAAAGGTGTAGTAGTTCTCACTTTTTAGAAGCAAAGGTTTTTCAACAGACTTTAGCGAGGGGGTTACCCATGTTACCAATTTTGTGTTTGATAAAAGCTGCTGCTACCAGAGAATTGTCCAAAAATGCACATGTAGGAAGTGCAGAAAGCCTCTCTTCCTGTCATCTGCCTCAGTTATTTTCTTGTTCTCTATTTATTTTAATCTGTCAGAGTACAAATTTCTAGCAGGGCATGTAATGGTTGAATTTTCTGACTATCAAATCGAAATTTTCTGAGTATCAAAAAATGTGCTAATGAGTATAAATATACACGAAAACGTGTGAAGGTACTTAAATCGCAGAGTAAATATTCAGCAGGTTTTAGTAATAGTATTTTTAAGTTGTAGTAAAGTTTCTGGTTTCTAGTGGGGAAGGTGAAGACCACAGTAAGACATTTGCACTGACTTCAGCGAAACTTGTCACTGTCACTTGGAATGTGATGGCAGAGAGATTTTCAGTGATAACCTTGTCTTGAATCCTGTTCCTCAGGTGAGCTTGGAAAATCTTGGTCTAAATGATTTTTCTGTAGCGAAATAGCCCAGGAAGCTGAGCCAGACCAGCTGCACGCAGAGGGAACACAAGGAGTTGCAGCTCTTCTGTGGCTGCCTCCCAGCACAGCCCATTCTGCGGGTGCTGGAGCTGCACGGGTTGAGGGCAGCAGGGGATGTGCTGCTTCCCAGTCCCCTCGGATCCCCTTGGATCCAGGTGCAGCGGGCAGGGAAGAGCCTGGGATGCTTTAATTGGTACTCACCCCACAGGTCGTGGTGATCAGTGAGGTGCCTCTTCCAGCGCGAGCCGCCGCAGGTGAAGACCACAGCTCTGATGAAGTCTCTCCCACAGAGCCTCACTGTGTTCCCTTCCCCTTTTCCTTCCCGTGCCAGGAGCAGGAGAACAAGGCAAGCCAGTGCCGGCACCGTGCCTCTCATGCTGCCAACGTGGTGCTTCCCAGCTGGGCGTGGGCAGGGCAGAAGGGAGCGAGTGGGGAATTCTGCTGGAACCTTCCCATTTATAGTGACGGTCCGTCCACTCCACCGAGTAACAGCTCGCTCTGAGGGTGACTTAATGTTTGCTGAAAACAAATAAACTGCTTGTTTCTGGTCACGTTTGAAGTGCTTTGGGATCTCAGTCAGGTATTAAAGATTTCTTAAGTCTACGTAGCTGCTGTACTGGGAACGCCTGAGGTGTAACACGTTTATGGGGCACGGCTCAGGTGGATGCAGTTAATGTGTGTTCTGCCAGAACAAAAGGCTGTTTATGACATGATTTGTACTTGAGGGGTTTGGTGTCTGTGTTCCCCACACTGGCGTGTTGCACAGCCTGATGCCCTGTCCTGACTGAGGTCTTTGTGTTGGTGGTCCCAAAGAGAAAGGGAGTTAACTCCTTCGTGTGATGTGTGCGTTGTGCACCTCTTCATTCCCCCTCCTTGTTCGCTGGTGACTGTGGATGCTCGTGGGGAAAACCTGCCAGTGCCAGGCACTGCTGAGAAAATCCACTCCAGAGGGGGTTTGTGGCATATATACACGGCCAGTGTGCCAGGACATGATCCTGCAGCACGTGGAGCTGACTCACTGCTCTGGGAGCAGAGGTTGGTTCCGAGTTACTGGTTCCTAATGTTGTTGGCTTCAGTGTCTTTTCAGTTTCTATAAAAAATCCTTGCAATACAATGCCTTTAGGAGGAAATTTCTCAGTTACGTGGTTGGAAATTCCATGTTTAAGGACAAAATACACGAGGAACTTTGGAGATCTTGAGCCCTTCCTAGCACCACGAGGGCTTTGCTGCACCATAATGTTACAGTTAATTAACTTTCACTGTGTGCAGGGTGGGTCATGATGTGTTACAGCCCTGACAGAAAGCTTGTTTTTTAGCAGTAAGCAAACAGTCATGGGCATGAATGGAAAATATAGGATGTATTTTGGTCAGGTTTGTAATAATGATTAACAAATGATTCACCTTAATGAGTGTCTTTCTCTGAAACGCACCAAGATGAATTTTATGTCAGGGGAAGTTTGCACGTCCCCTGTCAGATGTGCAGCACACAGAAGGAAGTGGATGTTAATGCATCACAAATGATCCTTAATTCAGTGATGTGTTTGAGTGTCGGGTGTTTATTGTCAGGATAATGAGAGAGGCTGGATGTTCTGCATCTATAAAATACACGTTTCCATATGTAATGTGCTCAGCAGCAGGGCTACAACTTGTGCTTAATCACTCCTCTGGAGATGCTCCCTATTTCCTGTGGGCAGGAAGTTCCTGTAAATTCTCCAGCTGGGTGTTTTTTTCTGTTTCTTCTGCTCTGCCTCCAAAAAAGCCAGGCTAGGCAGCCAAATGCTGCCTGCTTCCAACCCAAGGAGAAAAGACCTTGGGGGAAAACCAGAAAGGGATAAAGGCCCAGGGAGAAAAGACTATGGAGACCTTTCCATGCTCAGTAGTCCAGAGAAGGCCATCCATGTATGAACACTGACTGTGCAATGAGGGGACTTCCAGGAGGAAATTTAGGACATTTGGAAGAAGTTTCTAAGCAGTGTGGCTTCAAAGAGAAACTTTATTGGTT
Source organism: Rhagologus leucostigma (assembly GCA_013397725.1). Lineage (NCBI taxonomy): Eukaryota > Metazoa > Chordata > Aves > Passeriformes > Rhagologus > Rhagologus leucostigma. The sequence goes on along the minus strand of VZTD01002394.1, from coordinate 12,266 downwards.
AAAAAAGGATAACCAGTTTACGTTCCTACTACAGCAAGTCTTTCCTGCTGTTTCCCAAAGGAGAAGGGATATCAGCTACTGTTAAACAGCTCCAGCAGGAGCAACGATGTCACGCAAGGAACCAACCTGGAAAACAAGAGGAAAAAGAGCTGGTTCTTCCTTGGAACTCTGGTAATGCTGTGGTTACCTCTCTGGGAAAACAGCACTTTTTGGCAGGCCAGGTTGGGTTGCATTTGTGCCGTCATATTTGGCAGCAGGCAAACATTTCTCTTGTTTATAAAAGAAATGAATTTCCAGTGGTGTGGCAGCAGAAGAGCAGGAACCACCTCAGTTTTAGCCTGGTGCTGGAATTGTGATCCCACCTATACCGATGTTCCCTAGTTGGGTGTTTCCCAGAATTGCCTCGCTGAGGAACGAGGCCCAGGGCAGCCCTGGCCCTCAGCAGAGCCATACCTTGGTGCTGGGAGCAGCCAGGTTGTGCAGCTGCCACACTCCCACCTGCCCACAGCTGTCCCCCAGCAGCAGGCACTCGGCGTTCTTGGCAAAGAGGACGGAGCTGAGATTCCCTCGGGGGCTGGCAGCACAGGAGAGCACGGGGTCGAAGCTGCAACCCAAGAATTAACAGGTACCATGCATTTACCAGCTGAAAAGATGCACGTTTCACTTTCTGTCTTCTAGATTAGCTCAAAAACTAGGAAGTGAGGCAGTGTTTGGTTTGGGCTCTGCCAGAACAAAAATCTCAGCTGCTATTAACTAAGATATCCTGCTTGCCTAAAATCTGTCCTAATCTGGAGAGTGCTGGTCAATATTTTTACTATGAATAATTTGCATTATGTGGCAGGGCTTTGGATCCACCAGGGCCTCACACTGTCAGTAACATAAAATCCAGAGCAGCTGGACAAGCCCACAGGTAACTGAGTCATCTCAACTTCAGACCATCCAATCTTTATAAAAGCAGCTCAATTGTGTAATTTTTCCTTCTAACTCCGCCATGATTTCTGGAGGAAAAGGGCAGTTTTACACTTCATCAGCTCCATGAGGCATCCAGCTCCTTCTCTTCTAACCCTAAATGTGTCTGGTAACTTTTACACGAGTATTTCAAACTGCAATCACGAGTATTTCAAACTGCAATAGTTCGAGCAAGCAAAGTGTGGAGCTGTAAATGATCTGATAAAAACCCTGATGAGGCAACAATGTGTGACAATCAAATTTCAGAATCTTCTTTGAGAAAAGTCATCACTCACATGCTGACACTCAGATCCCAAACCTCCACCCTCCTTTCATTGACTGCTGCGAAGATGAAGGCTGATTTTGGAGCCCACTTGATGTCATGAACAAAGGCTGTGACAGAAGTGAAAGTTAACAGGGGGGTGTGGGAATCCCGGTGCCATAAAAGGATGCTCCAGTCTGCAGAGCAGCTGAGGAACATGTCCGTGCTGGAGGGATTCCAGGCAACTTTGTACACGGGACCCTGTTTGGAGAGAAACAAAACAGAACTTGGTGTTGCTGTAGAGCTACAGAATCTATTCTAGAGCTACCCAGCCTTCCTCCCAGAGGTAAGATTATTTAACTGTACAGGCCAATCAGATTTCTGATTGCTTTCTTAAAATAAAACCAGAACTAAAGCTTTAAACCAGTTTATAGTACCAGTTTTAGTAAGTTATTTGAAAAAATCCTTTTAGTGTAGAAAGTAATCCTGTGAGACTGTGATGCTTTATGCTATGGGAATTCATTCCTAATGTAAGAGAAGGAGTTCAGGTTTCTGTTGTTGCAGATGTTATGTTTGCTAAATATAAGCAAAGAAACTGTTACATATTGAATTGAATGGAACAGTTCCTGCTGTCCTTGTTTACAGTGTATCACTCACCTTATGGCCCCTGTATGTCCCCAGAATCTGCTCCTTGCCCGAGCAAGAGCAGCAGTGGATGTGGCCCTCTTCTGTTCCAGCAAGAAAGATATCAGTGTCCTGAAAGAAAGGGAGAAGTAGCCTAGGCTGGATGAATTTATCAGGCATGCAGAAATCATCCAGGGCTGGATGAGTTTGGCAGAGCCAGTGCTCTGAAGAGCTAAGGAGGAGCTCCTGTGAGTGGTGGGTAAAGGGGGGCCAGAATGTTGCTGGTTTGCTTGGTGTGTTCTCTAACAATGCCCAACACGCAGTGACTCCTGAAAATCTTGGATTTTCAGCAATCCATGTGGAAAACACATGAATTCTTTGAGAGCTCTGTGGAGGAAATACCCAGCTGGATGAAGAGAAGCACAGCTGAGTCCAGTGAGTCCTGGACTTGGGAGATGTTGAACAAATTCTCCCAGCCTTAGCCATCACGAAGAGGGAAATTGCCCCAGGGCCTGCCCAAGGAAATGTGACGTGGCTGGGAGGACAGGGCTTGTTTTACCATTTACCCATTTGGGCTGAATCTTAGTAGCTAGAAAGCAATTTATTTCAAAATTAATAAGCTTTAAATACCAGTGCCAAGTCCCTGGCTAGTTCCCATTAAAGCAGCTCCAGCTGAGCATCCCTCCTCTGCTGCAGAGTTTTCCTGGGTCATACTTCAACCAGGATGGGCTTTCTGAGCCTACCTCTGGATGGAAGTCGAAGCACATTCCAGCTGCCTGTTGACATATGGGAGCTTCACTTTTCCTTTCTTTCTCCTTCGGTAATTTTTTCTTCCCACTTTGTGTTCGCTTGATTGTCATCAGATCTGCGCAAAGAGCAGGAGGTTGTGTCAAGCAGGTGTGAGGAACTCGTGCTGCTTTGGGATGCCCAGCAGCTCTTAAGTGCTTTGTGGGATAACTGGTGCAAAGAATGTCAGCTGAAATCAAAGAGAGCAGTTTCGGGTACTCACCAAAGCAATCCAGCCTTTGCTGTATGAACCACTGGGTCATTCGCCCATCTCCCGAGATACACATCAGTGTCTCTCTTCTGTCACCTCCTGTTGCACCTCTGTCCTGTTGCACCCACCTCAGCTGCCACACAGGACCTGTGTGTTTATTTAGGGATGCACTGGGACAAAAAAATGCATGTGGTAGATCATATATGTGAGCAAAGACAACATGTTCGAAAAATAATTAAGCTTCCCCTTTATAATGAGTGTTAAGTCTTATGACAGAAGTGTTTAGCTTTTGTTTTAAAAAATGGTCTGAGCATTGGTTGTTTTCTCCAGGAAAATGCTTCCTTTATTAAACATGTTTGTTAATCAGTTTCAGGGCACTGTTTATGTGCTGCCACCCTTCACTAACACCTGCACCATGAAATCAGTCTGCACCTTGTAGGAGAGTGCCCGAGACCTGGGGAGCTGCCCTTAGGGCAAGTGTTTCCCTCATCACCTTCCCATCCCCTCTCTTATTTTCTTCTTAATTCCTGCAAGCCCCTCACTTATTCTGATGTTCTCTCCATTTTTGGCAAGCAGGATCAGAGAGAAAGCACCAAAAGCTACCACAGGTCTCCCATAAGGATTTGTTATCCAGGGCTGGATTGTCCTACTTAGGACATGGAGTATAAATGATAGGTGGGGGTAACTTGCTGCATTTCCTTAAAGAGTGAGAGAATGGGACTCCTTTGCTGCCCCTTTCCGAGGTTTGCTTGCTCAGAAGTGCCCCAGGTGGGAGGAGATGGGAGCTCCCAGCCTGACCTGCTGTCCAGCAGCGCGGCGTCGTTCCGGCTCCGGACATCGTAGATGGCCACGCGTCCGTTGGCCATCCCAACTGCCAAGAGATTTGGGCTTGCCAGGGAGAAGTCCACGGCAGTAACACCGTGCTCACAGCGGAAAATGCGCTCTGGCCACTGCCCAGGAGAGAAATACAGCAAAGCTGTAAGTTGGGTTATTATTTACCTCTCTCTTCTCAACACTGGGCACTAAATTTCTGCTGGAAAACTCAAGTGGTGGTGGCCACAGTGATTAGAAATTATTCTCTATTCTGACTGGCTCCATGTATTTCTTGCTGCAACTGATAAAATTAGGAAAAAGATAAAGATTGTGCAGAAATATGACACTGGAAAGTAGGTGAGGCTACTACTCCAAACTAAATACCTAAAAAGTCTGTGGTGACATCAGGGAATCATGAGAGTATTTGATGTGGTAAAGATGCACCAAAAATTTGAGTCTGCCTGGTTTAAGTTAGTCTTATACAGTTTTGGCCAAGAGAAGTTTGTAGAAGAAATCAAACTGAAGTGTTGTAATTTATGGCAATCTGAGTTTTTTTACTGGGACACTTTGTAACTAAGATTTCCAAATATTTTTTTAAATGTCTGGTTTTAAAAGGATCCCTTTTCAGATGGACCTGCAGAGGTGTAAATGTTACATCTATGAAATTTCCTCTCTTTTTGACAGTGTTGTGAGAAGTTAGATTAGACAATTGCAGTTAAAAGGGAAACAAAGCAGAAACCATGCAGAGAAAAGCACATTGCAGAAAAAGCAAACAAAGGGGCTCGTTACCATGGGGTTCTTCAGCGACCAGCAGCAAGCCAGGCCTGCCTTCTGATCCCGGGAAACAAACTCTCTGTAACCGACTGCTAAGAGATCCTGCAAGCACAGAGCAACAGGAGGATCTCAGTTCAGCCTGAAGCTCAGCAGGGTATTTCCAAAGGCACCTCTGTGTTAACAGTGGCTCTCAAGGCAAAGTCTGGAGTAACAAAGCTCCTGTCCTACACAGGGAGAATCACACAGGATACACATTGCTCTATAATCATATTTTATGTGCATTATTTAATGGAGTACATAAGAATACTTCTAGTTTTCTCTCTCGGGGTTAGCTGTAAAAGGAGCTTCAGAGAGCACCTCAAACTCCTGGCTGTTAGCTTTCCAAAGCCCAGTGAATTCCCTTCATTCCTTTCCATAGGCAGAAGTAAAAACCAGCAGCGAGTCTTTAGCCTTCAGCTCCATTAATTTTCCTTTCCCTGCACTCAACAAGTAGTTTGTGAAACTCACACTTTAAAAGTAGTTGTTTGCTTGCCCTGTATTCTAAAACTGAAGTCTCTAAATGTGTCTCACTTTTTAATATCTGGAGATACTAAAAGTAAGAAAGTCTATATTTTCTTTTTTTCCCTCACTGGGTTTCTGTTTCTCATCCTCAGCCGCTTTTTACCTTTCTTCCATTCATTATTTTTGTTTGGCCATAAGTGAGTTCTGTTGGGAAAACTGAGCTGTACATGAACAGATTAAAGAAGCTTTAGCTTCTGTGCTGTTATTGTGCATCTTATCCTTGAATTTCGAGGAATGCTGCTTTTTTGGGAGGTTACTGTTAGAGACAAAGATGTGATGTCTAAACTAACAGAAATAAACTCCATCAATGATAATAAAGTTTAGCAGCAGGGGTTAAATTTCAATTTTAGAACAGACCAAGTGTATTAACATTGTTGTTCAGGGCAAACTGGAGCAATCAATTAAATTCTGGGCCAGTTAAAGCTGTGGTGATCCATGTGTAGGGAAAGCCTAGAGCAACCTGTAATTAAGGCAGCAAGAGTGAGGGGTTGGATCCACCTCCGAGATCCCTCCCAGCAAAGCACCCCTAAATCAGGAGTTTATTCCCACCACCAACTGCTTGTCCCAGTTTGTGACCAGCTCAGGGATGATTTGTTGACTCACAGGGTTCACTTTGTTCCAAGCCATGCTGCTCACGCTGCGACCACTGGTTAAATCACACCTGTATGACCACAGCTGCTCCAGGCTGGGAGCTGCAGCTTCTGCTGGGCTTTGATTGAGATCTGACAAAGTCGATGGTTTAATGGATGTTTCCTCCTGCTTTTTCTCATCCTTCTTTTCCTCCTCATCCTCTTCCTCTTCACCTTCTTCCCTGTCAGTGTCTGAGGTAACATCAGGTTCTAAAATGCACAGATGTGGTAGAGTCTGAGCAGAAACATTTCACTTATCTCACTCCAGGCATTCACACCAGAAGAAAAATTTGCCTTTTCAGCAAATATTTTGCAGGGGAAAATAAAAGAAGTGAAGATTTGAGGAATTAAGACATCCTAACTTCTACAACTGTGACTAAAATTGGCTGGGGACAGAGCAGACAGCTGGACTGGGCTGGAGCATGCCAGGTCTGCTGCAGGTGTTTAACGAGTGGGTTTAGCTACCCAGCAAAAAGTGAGGAATTTCTGCGGAAAGTGAGGAATTGATGGCTGGAAAGCGGGCACTGAACAAGGAACAAACCTATGAGGACAGGAATCTGCCGATAAACTGCAAGTTTGGGTTGAAAAATATTCTCCATGAGAATCCTCTCCATGACAACTAAATCCTGCTTCAGGTTTTCTGATGTTAGGATGGCTTCTGAATGGCATTCCATCTCCTCGTGGCTCCTGGCAGGTACAGCACTTTCTGGAATGATTATGGAAGAAGTTGAATCACAGAATCATGAGCTATTCCAAGCTGGAATGGATCCATAAGGACCATGGGGTCCAACAGGCCCATGCTGCCTGATAAGAGATAAACGGGATACAAATGCTTTGAACGTGGTAAAACTTCACACAGAAAAATCAAGGGATAACAACTCTCCTCCACCTGCAAAAAGCAGAGAATTCAAAAAACCACTTTCTCTATTAATTTTTTCTCGCTTTAATTTTGTTTTCTTTCGTTGCTCAGATACTCCTGGAATTTTTCACAAATGGTGTTTTGCTTCTACTTTTTAAAGTGAGTACCAGCAAACCTTATCCCTGAGTATTTAACTTCATTTAAGATAATTTCTGATGGCGGTGTACAGAGAAGTTCAACCATGCCCAAGATTCTTTAGCAAACTCTCTTGCAGGTTCCAGGCAGGCCAAACGTGTTTTTCAGGAAGTTTTCCCCTTCAAATCACAGGGATGTGCTTGGTTTAGGAGGATGAAAACAGGGCAGAAATGTAAAATGTTACCTCTGGCAGAAGGGACAGCCACAGCCTGACCGTGCTCTTCAGCTGTGGGAGATTTGCTGCTCTTCTCTGCTGTGTCTGTGGGTTTTTCTGTCTTTGTAGGTTCTGTTTGTGAGGCATCCAGTGAACTGTCAAAGTCCCAGGAAGTCACCATCATCCCTGGGAATGAATTTCCCTGTCACACAGGTCTCTCGTTTCGGTACGTTATTGCAAGGAGCTTCCTACAGCCCAGCAAAGCTCTGCTGTGTGCTCTACACCCCAGCTGCTGGGCTGGGGGGCTTTGGAACCAGCTCTGGTTCCAAATATGTTGATATTCGAACTGATATTTTTGATTTAGTGTTTTAATTTCATCTTTTAATTGCTCTGTTTTACAAATTTACAGAAAAGGTTGCCTTGCTTAATAAGAATCAGAAAAAAGCAGATTAAATTCTTAAATTCTTTAATTCTTAAAGCTCCTCCTGTTGTATGATTGCTGCAGCTCCATCAGGGGTTTTTTGGGGCGTGGTTCACTTGAGCAGGGCCAGCTCCCACCCAAACCTAGCCTTGATGTGCTCAAGGGTTGGAATGAGCCCTGCTGATGCTCAAGGCACACAAAAAAGTGGCAAATATCTTTTCAGAACAGATTGTTATCTATTTTTGGTGTTTTTCCACTAATTTTACATACACCAGCACAAAGGAAAAGTGTTTGGAACAGCATTCCCATAGGTTTTTTTTGGTCTCTTACACACAGAAATGTCCCCAGTGAGGCAAAGCTCACCCCATGCACATCTCAGAGATGCCTCCACAGTGGTTTTTAGAGCACTGAGGTTGTACATCCCATAAAACTGCACTGAGCCTGCCGAGATGTTCTGTGTTCCCCAGGGTTTTAAATCTCCTACCAGAGGTTCTCTCCTTTGCATTGTGGCAAACAGAAACAGAAACCCAAAAAGTCAAGGGGGGGAAAAAAGGAACTGTGTCCTTTGCTCTTTCAAGGAAGAGGTGAGGATTAGCTGGGCAGTGCTGAGGCAGGCAGGGCACAGCAGCTCTCTGGTGGTGTTAATAACGATTTAACTGCAATGGATTCAGTGTTCCAGCACCAAAGCCAAGATTTAGGAGGGGCAGAAAAGGCCACCAAAAACCACACTGCCTCGTCTGGACTTAAAGCTCTGGAAGTGAAAGTTGAGGAAATGTCTCCTGCTTAGAGATGGAAGTGAAAAATCCCTTTTCTCAGTATCCTGCCCAGGTTTACCTTTCTCTGCCACAGTGATTGTCTCACATTGCACCTCCTTGGTTTTGGTAGCTCCAGAGATGGTTTGCACCATTTTTTCTTCAAAGTACTCACTGTCAATTTTAGCATTGCAAATTTCCACGTAAATCTTATTTCTCTCCCTGGAAAACAAAGGAAACATTGGGTGGTCACTCCCTGGAAAAATTCTGCCTGGAGTTCTCAGCGTCTTTAACCAGGAGTTGATCAGGAGAGGCTATTCCAGGTCTTAAATTTCCTGCTTTGTGGATTGCTGGATGTTATTTCAGTCTTTGCATCATTCAGCAGCTCTTTCTGATCTTTGTGATGCTGCTGTAAAACAGGAACGGCCTGTGGAGAACAGAACCCAAACCCAGCAAAAATCCCTGCTCCAGCTGCCTGTGAACTTTGGGGGAATTCAGAGTTCAGAGCTCTCATCACTCGGGAGGGAAAGGCAGAGCTTCAGGAGACAAAAAAGGAAGCTTCTCCCTTTTTATTTCAGCTTTTCCACCAAAGTTATGGTAGTTCAGAGAGGACCAAAGGGAGCTGCCTGCTGTTTAACTCTTCTTAATTAATAAATAATTAGAAGCTACACACAAGAATCAGTGCAGCAGTTTGAAATTTCTTACTGTTTCCACGAAAATGGAATTATTTCACTCCTCCATCCCTGGATTTTCCAAACCTGCCATCATTTTTCAGTGGGAGGGAGTAAGAATTTCATCAAGAACACGGAGCTGTAAGAAATGGAGCCTCATCCAAGAAGCTTTGCACACGGAGAAACGGGTGCCAGCTGACTTACAGAACCCTCACAGCTTCCTCTGCCTCCGTGGACACCACAGCAGTTGGCAGATCCAACATCCAGAGCGTGTCTGTCTCTGACAGGTAAATATCCACTCTCTGCTCCAGCTCCGCTTCTGTCAGGGCTGCTTCTACACCTGCAAAGCCAGGGGAACAAACAAGACCTTTCCTGCTCTAAATTAACAGAAGACAAATTAATTCTCTAAGGGCTGTAAGGCCCTGGGCTGGCTCAGGGTCTCACAAATCCCAGAGCAGTGTAAATTTGTCATTATTGGGTGTGTTCTTTACCAGACAAGCTCAAAGTTGGGTCTAGTTGAGGTTCTGTTTCATCTAAGCCAGACTTGGTTGTTGATAAGTCTGATATCCAAGTGCTGCTTCCACGTGTCCTTCAGGGACAAGAAACAAGCAGAAATTGTATCAAAAAACTAAAAAAAGTGTTTATCTTCAAGAGACGCTTGGAACTTTTAAGTAATTTTTTTTACATATATTTGCTCCTGGTTGATATCCCAGCTCCTGGGATTATCCTTTGGAACAGCCAGTCTGGGAAACACGGCAAAAAAAGCCATCTCTGCATCTCAGAAATCAATGTTTACAATTGTAATTATAAGTTGTAAATAATTACAATTATTTCTTGCATTTTGATAATGCTGTGGCTCAGGATTTGTCATTTAAAACATCAGTAATTATTTACCTTCTTTGCATGACTTAATTGAGTTTGTCAGCCTGAAGTCTTTGTTTTTTCCCTCTGTGCTGGATTTCGTAAATCAAAGTATGTAGTGAAACATAATTTAGGAGGTTTAACTCTAAATTTTTTGTTTAAGAGAATTTTTGCAGATGGGTGCACATAATCACACAGAGGTAACTTGCTTAAATAAGATTAAAACAGAGAATTCTTATTATGTTAACAATATTTTGATAGTAGAACCGATATTTCTAGTATTTTACTTTGCTATTTTAATTGATATGTTTTATAATTTTGCATAAAAGGTTGGGTGCACTAAATAAGTATCACTAAAACAGGTAAAATACTTTAAAATAAAGCTTTTCTTGCCTGAATACAGCAGTATTTGGGTCTGGCTGGAAGAGGGGGTGGGGTGTCACGTTCTTCCCTTCATCATCAAAAACCTGAAGAAATATTTAAATAATCAGGATAATTTCCCTGTGTTCCCAACCCAAGCAGCAGGGAGGGCTCTTGGATGGGGTTTCATTCCTGCTTTCCTTCAGGGATCAGCTCGAGTTTGCTGGGATCCTTTGGGAAAACCCCCATTCCTGTCATTGCCAGACCCACTTCTCCTGCTTCTCCCTGTGGCTTTTCCAGCTCATTTATTCCATAATGACCACCGGGGCTGAATTATTGATTCTGACTATTCCAGTCCAGTTAACAGTGCAGCCAAATAAATGAGAGAAACACTTACACATCTTTTTAAAGACAGTGTTTAACATATTTTAGTGCAGGAAGGTGAGTGAGGTGTTTAAATGATTCCCAGGTTATCTTTTGGGAATCTTTGGGGTTTTGGGGTAAATACAGGGAGGTGCTACGGAAATAAGTTTCAGATTAGAAGTGTTAATTATCGTGAAGCTGTGGCTGCCCCATCCCTGGCAGTGTCCAAGGCCAGCTTGGAGCAGCCTGGGACGGTGGGAGCTGCCCCTGCCCGTGGGAATGGGATGAGCTTTGAGGTGCAGCCCAACCATCCCAGGGTCCTGTGGTTCTTGCTGCGGGTGGATTCTGGGCTCTTCCCAGCTTTCCCAAGGGTGCTCATGGATCACCTCACCTGCACAGCACCCTGGCTGCCCTCCAGGGCCGCCCTGCGCGCGGCTCTTCCCTCGGAAGCCGTGGAAGTTCTCCGGGAACTCGGGGCCTTGGAGGCGGTGCTGCCTCGGCGCGGGGGGGCACATCCCGCTCCTGCCGCCGGCCCTGCCCTGGAATCACCCGAGGGACCCTCACAGGGAAACCGGGAAAACCAACACCCAGCCAGGGCCTGGCCCTCGGCTCTCGGGGCTTCCAGGAGAAAGGGCCGCGTTAAATACAGCTTGATCGCATTATTGACCATAAAAGGGTCGTGAAATGGAAAGGGTTTCAGTGGTTACAAGGTCATTTTGAACCCCACACATCGTCCCAGCCTCTCTGGAGAGCAGCTGTGTGGGTGCAGGGTGGGTGCCCTGGGAGATGACTTCATGTTCTTAAATACGGTCCTATTTATACAGAATTATCTTTATAAAACATCAAATTAACGCTAAAGACTTTTACCGTTTATTTATTATCATTCCCAGTTTATTATAATGTATTATACATTACCGATTATTGTAAAGGATGTAAACTATTTATAATAAAGGATTTTTACAATTTGTTACATATTATCATTTATTCTCTGTAACCAATTATTTTAAAGGATTTGAAGCATTTATAGTAAAGGATTCTTACCATTGCTTATGTATTATAATTGATTATATATTGCCAATTATTTTAAGGCAAGTAAACCACTTCATAATATATATAATAATATAATAAATAAAGGATTTTTGCCATTTATTTATTATAAATTATTATATATTATGACTTATAGAATGTAATTTATCACGTATTATAGTTTATTATATATTACCAATTATTTTAAGGGATGTAAACCATTTATAATAAAGGTTTTTTATCTTTTATTTATTATAAATTATTCTATATTATGATTTATAATAGACTATAATTATAAGTATAATGTATTATGCATTTATGTTTTATTATATATTACAAATTATTTTAACGGATGTAAACCATTTATAAGAAAAGACTGCAGCCATTTATTATCATTTATTATATATATAATAATTAATTACATATTACTAATTATTGTAAAGGGTTTAGACCATTATAATAAGGGCTTTTGACTATTTATTTGTTATAACTTCTTAAGCCTTATGATTTATTGTAGGATATAATTTATTATATATTACAATTCATTATATATTACCCGTTAATTTAAATATGTAAACCATTTATAATAAAGGCTTTTTACCATTGATTTATTATGCCTTATTATAGAACATAATTTATTGCATATGCATATTCATTATATGTTACCTTTTATTTTAAGGGATGTAAACCATTTATAATTAAGGATTTTGGCCACTTATATAATGTATTAAATATAATTTTTATTATGCTTTATTATAGAATATAATTTATTACATATTTTAATTTATTATATATTACTAAGTATTTTAAGGGATGTAATCCATTTATAACAAAGGAATTTTTTCCATTCATTAATTATAATTAATGATCTATTATAATTGATTCTGTATTATAATTTATCATCTATTCCCAGGCATTTTAAAGGCTTTGAAGCCTTTTTAATTTCAATAACTTTGAAATTCAGGCCCGATCCGGTCGCTCACTCACGGCGGAGGC
>VZTD01002392.1:47587-133558 GCA_013397725.1 Rhagologus leucostigma | reverse complement strand
GGCCTCCTTCGTGGCCGGGGCCGGGGCCGGGCCAGGGCCCGCGCCAGGCGGAGCCAAAAGACCGCGCTGCTCCGCCAGCACCACAGCGAGCGGCACTTCCAGCGGCGCCACTGCCAGTACGGAGAGAGCCCGGCGGAGGCGGCACCGCGGCGGGCCGGGCAGGGGCGGGCAGGGGGCGGCCCCGCAGAGGGGCGGCCCGCGGGACGCGGCATGAGCCGGGCTGGGAAAGGCGGAGACAGGGACGGGACGGGACGGGACGGGACGGGACGGGACGGGACGGGACGGGACGGGACGGAGTGTGAGAGGGAGAAGGGGAGGAGAGCGAGTGGAAAGTCGAGCGGAATCCGATCGAGAGAGGCGCTGCTGCTGCTGCTGCTGAGCCGCCGGAGCGCGCGGCCGTTCCGTTCGTCCGTTCCCTCCGCGACCCCAACGGAGGAGCCGCCGCGCGCCCCGCGGAACGAAATAAATAAACAAACAAACACATACCTATGAAAGAAATAACCAAATAAATCAATACAGAAATAAGTAACAGTGTTGGCTTGTAGCTTTCTTCTTCCTTGGGTGAGATGAAGCATTTCATTGGGAAGAATTCCCTGTCCTGATGGTTCTGTGAGAGTGGACGGGAGTGCAGCGTTTAATTTTCACGTAGAAAAGGTAAATCGTGACAGTAATGTCATCTCTTTTCATCCCCTGTTTAGGCAGTTGGAGGCTGCAAGAAGACAGAGTCTGGAATGTGGAAGCTGGTCAGGTTTCTTTTTCTGCCAGAGGATGAGGAGGGGAAGTATCCCAGAATCATGGAGTCACGGCATGGTTTGGCTTGGAAGGGACCTGAAAAATCACGTCGTTGCAACCCCGCCTGCTATGGCTAGGGACCCCTTGTGCTAGACTGGCTTGTCTAGAGCTCCATCCAGCCTGGCCTTGAACACTGTCAGGGATAGGGCATCCACACCTTCTCTGGGCAACCTGTTCCAGGAAAGTCTTTTCTCTGAATACCTCACCTAAACCTACTCTCTTTCAGTTTGTATCCATTCTCCCTTGTCCTGTCCCTGCCTGCCCTTGTACAAAGTCCCTCTCCAGCTTTCTTGTAGGTTGCTGCCAGGTACTGGAAGACCACAGTTCGGTCAAGCGTAAGCCTAAGTCTCTTTTCAGAGCCAGCCATCTCAGCCTTTCCTTGCAGGAGAGGTGCTCCAGCCCTCACATCATCTTGGTGTCCCTCCTCCGCACCTGCTCCAGCCCATCCATGTCCTTGCCATCTGTGCTGGGGAGCCCAGCAGAGGCGGATGCAGCACTGCAGGTGGAGTGTCACCAGAGTGGAGGGGCAGAATCACTGTCCTCCACCTTCGGGCCACGCTGGTTCGGATGCAGCCCAGGATATGGTTTGCAAATATCAGATATCTGGGGAATCTCTCTGCGGTTTCGTGCCCCAGTCCCCAGCACACTCTCACACATGTGCCTGTGACAGCAGAGCATCCGGTTCCCCCAGGAAGGCCTTGTTTGCCATGCAAGGTGAGAACACATGAAGTTTATCTTAAAATTCCAGTGTTTTTTAGGGAACATTGAAACAGGTGGAATAGACAATTTTTTTTATGACAGTCTTGTATCCTGTGGGCTGATATATTTTCGTAACTTTACTGAGAGTGCATTACTACAGCCACACTGATTTCCATGGAATAGTTTCTTATTTGTATTCCTGTAATTGGGCCAAGAAGGATCAAATGTTCCTTTGAAACCATCTTTTCATTCAGCTGTAGATTTTCATGCTCTTCCGCATCTGAGTTTTAGACTAACCATACAGATCTACAAACAAGGACTGCTGAAGGTATAATGTCCTTCTCGATCATTTTCAGATTTGCATTTCCACTGATTCAGTCTTACTTGCTGCTAAGACTTGCAATTCCTATTTATTTTGGTGGAAATTTGGAATTTCTGGCCTGGCAAAGTTCCATTCCCTGAAGGCCGTGTTAAGCAGATATAAACATGCAGAAATTGCTGTATGATTCTAATGTCCATCTTCTGTCTACAGTATCAGTTTGCTTTCACAGTCTTGATAAGATTATAAAATCAGAAGTTGGAAAGAGCATGAAATAGTTCTGCCTTGGGTCTTTGCATCATCATTATATTTGAAGAACTTTGCAGGAGCATCATCTCTCTTGCCAGTAGAAAGGCTTTTTTATTATAGTTAAATCATGGTTTAGTGTTTTCTTAAAAGCAATGTTGCCAAAAGCAAATAGTTTGAAATTTTACCTTGCTTTGTGTTCCAACTTTTTTCCCTTTCTCTGCTCATTAATTTCCACCTATATTCCTAAGTGTCTGCCATGTATTACAGTACTTCTGACAGGAATTCACTTAATCTGATTCTAAGGTTTAGGTGGTTCTCTTTCTGTAATACAGAAATACATGAATTCCTTTGAAATACAGGATAAATACAGGAGAAATACAGAAATTCTTTTGAAATACAGGAGAAAGAAGGTCCTTAGGCTGACTAAACCTAGCAATACACAGCTCCAGCAGGGAATGCAAGCACCATAAGGAAGACTTCTGGGAATGTTGTCCTAGGAAGAACAGAAAAGCTCATGTGTGCACAGTCCAAGCCTCAGGGATCTTCAGACACACAGGTCATGTGAACGTCTGGTTATGTAGAGGGAACAAGGTGCTGTATGTATCTTTCCCTGTTTAGATGTTGGACCATGTTCCCACTGGTTAATATATGATCAGCCATGTTTCTCACCCTTTGGATCAATATTAAAGAATTAATTAATTACTATTGATGTTAAATTTAACATTAATATTGATGCCTGAAAGATGGGCTGGAAATAAATCCCCATAGACCGATGTCTATAGAGCAGGTATTTGTTTATTGCAGCGCTGGTGGTGAGGGGGATTACTCCTCCTAACTCACCCGCCTTTGTCAAGTGCTCTGGTATATTTATACAGTAAATTTTGCATAATGTTGCTATGTCATTACAACATCATCACATAAGCACCAGAACTAATTTACATAGCATGATCTCATGGTTATTAGATAATCTTTTTCACTGCGCTTGTGCTTCCCCAATTCGGGGGTCTTCGGGGGTCTTTGATGAAGGCTTCTAAAGTCTTCTTCGCACTTGAACTTTTCAACTTTGTCTTCAGAGCATGCGTAGTTACAGTGCTCCTTGGTCCATCTGGTCTTAACCGGCCTAAATTCTTGGTTTTGTGGCTAATTGGCTTTGCACTTGCCAATTTCTCTTTAGTACTGCACTTATCTATCTCTGAAACTATACACCTGCTGAGTTTTTTTCTCTCTTTTTTGTTTATCCTGCATTTAAACAACTAGTTAACCATATACTAGCCATTTTACATTGTATAAAAGGTTATTCATATCAGGTTGTATAGGTATCAGAAGTTATGATTCAGGTTATATAAGTATCAAGTTATATAGGTACAGAAGTTATGATTCAGGCTACATAAGTAAAAGCTATGATTCAGGCTATGTAAGTATAGAAAGCTGTGCTTCAGGTTATATTGATATTAGGTTACATAGATATCTTATAACTCAAGCTATATAAGCACCTTGTAACTTTGACCTAAGTCGTATAGACATCAATATTAATGTTAAATATTTCTTCTGAACATCTGCAAAGACATTTTGTACGGCTGTTGTGCAGAGTGACATTTTCTCCACACTGTGTCTTCCACACAAGAAATATTTTACAGGGGAAATATTACTGCCGCAAAATTCCTCATTTTCAATTGCAAGTCACGTCCATTTGCAATTCACACAGGTCCCCAGGATGGGCTTACGATCCAGCAGCTGTTCTTTGAGGCACTACTGCTGCATGAGCAGCTTTCCTTTCTGTGGCCCTGGGCGAGGAGGGAACTGAAGGGTGCATGAACTGCCTGATCCGTTGCCCTCCTACAATCTTTTATGCAGAGGGCAAGCAGAAAGACAAGCGAAAAAAAAAGTGCTTTTCCACCAGGTGTTCCTTATGAACAGGCAGAGCCAACAGTGTGCACTGACAAGCAACTTGTAAATATCCTGCTCCACCAAGCGTTTGCAACTGGATCTGCAACACTGGGAAAGAGAAAAAGGTTTTGCTGTAATCCCTCTGCCCGTGACTGCAAACGGGTCGTGTCTTTCCCTATCCCGGTTCAGGTGGCAGGGGAACAAACTGCCTCAAGGTACAGTAGGAGAATTACTTGAGCCATTTGGCTACAGCACCGGATGGTGTTCTGAGGAGAAAAAAGGATGGTGTATTGACATAATGGGAATATGACAACTACCCACGCCCCTCAAAAAACACAGCTGGCAATTTCAGGTTTTTCTTCAAAATCTTTCCTCACTCCCATGATGGGGCACAAAATAAATTTTTGTGATATTCCATAACATTGTTATGGCTTTCGTTGTTACATGCAAAAAGGTAGAACAGATGTTTGAAAACAAAGCTGCTCAAAAAAATCCACTGGTTAAGATTTTATGAAATATTAAAAATGTAAAAGCACTATCAAAGTATCGTCTTCTAATTTTAAGGAACTTCCCTGACAGAAAACAGTTATGTACAGACAGGAAATATGTTCTCCATCCACACACTGGGGAGGTTTTACACCCACTCCCCAAAACAGCTTTCACTCCACAAGAGATAGGAACTTCTGATAAGGTTTTCATGAGCTATGGTAAATGTAATTTAAGCAAACTTTTATTAACTGTGGTAAGGAACTTTGTGTAAGCAAAATTATACAAAAGGAACTTCAGCAAATTCGCACATGTACTTAATAGCATAAATCAATGCAATTTTTTCAGACACCACCATGAACTGGAAAAAAAATGCAATACTTAATTTTAAGCGAAATTTTTATTTTAGTTCATAGGCTTGTTTATACTAAAAGCAGCTGCTTCAAAATCAAATTCACATAAAATTCAGCACGTGAATAAGATGAAGTTATCATTGGTCAAGATCTGTTGCTGAAAGACAAGGACTCCAAATGACATTTCAGCAACCTTATGGGGCAACAGATAGAACTAAAACAGACACAACCATAGCAGCAGTAGCATCTCCCAGTGCACAGCAAGAGGAGCGAAATTGTGCCCCCACGTCAGTGCACTGTAAAACACCACCTGCAAACTGCTGCAGATTGGAATCCTGTGTCCAACACTGACCAGGGCGGAGGGAGTCGAGAAGAGCAGATCTTCCCACACTGGAATTTGGCTTTTCTACTTGAAGGTGTGCAGGCAGTTCAACAGTTGTTTTCAAAAACTTACTGAGCACATTCCCATCTCCACATTCCCATCTCCCGGCTGGTGGCCTGGCAGGGAGTTACACATTGGTGACTCCTTGCAGAAGGCGATTGCCAGGCATGCTGTCAGTCACGGCACTCAAAGGTGCTTCCTTAGTCTGAAGCTGAATCTTGGCTTCAAGCAGGAAAAGGAAAACCAAGTAACTTGACTATGGTGAGAGTGAATGAAAATTTGGCTAATCAGAAAATCATATTCTTTTTGTCGAAGATGTTTTCATATTAGAGAGGCAATTTGGTAGTGCCTTTCTTGTAGTTACAAAGAAAAGGTGACAGGAAACACTGTTCTGCCTAAGTCTCTCCTGCCAGTGAAATATGTTTAAAAAGCTCACATCTATGTCAAAATCCCCAAAAATGTCTGTAACCGAGGCCCAGTGAATGAGCGAGAGTAACACTACGTGTATGACAGTGTATCCAAGTGACAAAAACCCCAAAACTTTCTTATGGAAGGAAATAATTTCCGGCACATGGAGGACACGTGTCACGGTCAAGTGTTTCCCTAAAGCTTTTCTGCGACCGCAGCGGCTGCAGTGCGCTGCCGGCCACGGGAATGACCGCGGGGGCCTGACTGGGGCGTGGCTGGGATGGAGGGCGCGGCCGGGATGAAGGGCGTGGCCCGGGAGTGAGGGGCGTGGCCCGGGAGTGATGGGCGTGGCCCGGATGTGAGGGGCGTGGCCCGGGAGTGATGGGCGCGGCCGGGCCCGAGGGGCGGGGCCGCGGTTCCTGTGCGCCACGGCCGCGGGATCGAGAGCGGGCTCGGCATGAATGAGGCGGAGGGGCTGCGGCAGCGGCGGCCGCTCCGCCCGCAGGTCATCACCGAGGACAGCCCGGCGCAGGAGGCCAAGGAGGGCAGGTGGGTGGCCGGGCGGGGCGGCCGCCGTGACGCTTCGGCTGCAGGGCCGAGGCTGGGCCCGGCCCCGAGGAACGCTGCTCGGGGAGGGCCCTGGGAGGGCACGGGCTCCGCTCGCCTGGCGCGGCCGGGCCGGGGAAGCGNCGGCTTGGCTGGTGCTGGGCAGCCGCGGGTGTCAGCCCGGGGGTACCTCCAGTGCTCCTGCTTCTCCTGGAGGGCGCTGACGGCGAGAGGGGTTGGGACAGCGCCTACTCACCTATTCTGCCGAGCTGCAGGAACAGCTTTTAACAACAAAAAAAAAACGGGTTTGATTTACGGCTCATTTATTTTCTTTTTTTTCCCTTTTTTAATATAGGTCTGTTTAAGTCCTGTTTATCTTTTGCCAGGCGAGAAATAACAGTTATCCCATTGTGGCTTGTACAGGTTTATTGTGGGTGTGATTAAGTCCCGTGTAGTTATGGTTAGTCTTTATATCTTGCTAGTAGTGTAAAGAGTAGAGTGCAGTTTGTCGACTGATCTACATGTGTCGGACCTTATAAACAGTCTGTTTGTGGCTAAGTTAAAAAAAAAAGATTCCATTTACAGTTCTCTGTTTAGGAATTTTATGAAAAATTTAAAAAATAGTTTCACTGTAACTAAAGGCAATAGCTGTAATAAGGAAGTGGCAGTGTTTGCTTTGTCTTTCATTGCATAAGGTAGCTGATGACTTGTGATATTTTTGTTCACCATCTATTATGTCTCTTCTGATTTGAGTACTTTACAGATTCTTATCTCTGCCCTTCAGGGTCATCAGAATGGAAGATTGTGTCTGATGGCTTGCACTCAGTCCCTGTTTTTGGAGGAGAGCATCAGGATCTGTGAGCTTGAGAGACTACTCCTCCTGCCTCAGCCTCTCTTGGTGTTCAAATCAGTTGCATTTCTAGGGCTCTGTTGCTGACCCAGAGTATTCACAGGGGCTGTTCTGTATGAAAACAGTGGAGGAAATTCCTGGGCCTGGCCTTTTTCTGGCTGGTAGCCATGGCAGAAGCTCTTGAGGACAGTTGCTTTTCTCTCCAGCTCAGCTGCTCTTCTGCCAAGGGGGTGAGACAGCCTGGCCTCCTGGCTATGGTGACCTGTAGTAGCATCTTGCCAGCCTACTGCTGTCTTCAAGAGCTGGTTTAATGGCTTCTCTTTTTAGTTCGTAGTAATGACTAAATTGCTGTAATTATAGCTGGAGTCCCGGCAAGTTGCTTTATTGAGATTTGTGGCTGCGAGCCATGTGGGATTGATTAATCAGGGACCCAATTGACTAAGGTTTTCTGTTTCACTGTTGGTGAACCTTTACCTCAGTGATTCTTTCCAGTGACTGACAGTTTTCAGTATTCAATATTGTGTAGTTTGATAAGGATTCTGAGTAGATGACGTTTTAGGGGTTTTTTTGTAAAGCTTTCGGGTTTTATTTAAATTCTCATGGTTTCAGCAGTGTCTAAACTAGGTCTTGCAATTTGCAGGCTTGAAGTGTGAGTTTGCTTGTCACCTTATTCTTCCTGCCTTTTTTCTTTACTGTCAGTTCCTTGCAAGTTTGGTTGAGGATTAGAAATATGACCCTTACTTAAATCATGCTTTTAGGAGCCTTAATTAGGTTGGCTTTGGCAGATGAGTTCCCATTGTGTTCCCGTTCATTCCCAGCTCCTTTTGTGTGAGCTATTCTCAGCTGTCACAGAGATGCTCAGGTGTCTGCTGACAGTACTTTTAATCTTATATTGTTGAGCTTTCATCTCTTGGAGGACAGGGAACAGACAAGGCCAAAGGCTGAAGTCTTTTTGTAAACTTGGGGATTGCCTTTTATCTTTACCCCCTGCTCTCGATTCCAGATCCAAGGGGACACAGACTGGGAGGTTTTTGCTTCCTCAAGACGTCTGCTGTTAAAGCAGGAAGTGCTTAAATCCTGCCTAAATCCTATTGCCTAGGTCTGTCCTTGGTGTTCTCGCTGATAATCCCAAAGGTTACCATGATGCTGATATCAGGTCTAAAAGTACATGTATTTAGCTCCCCAGCTGGGATATTTTATGCTCTGGGCAGTGGTTCATATTTCCTACTGTCTGGATGATTGGCTAATGAAGGACAAAACAGTGGAAGTGGTCCAAGGATTAGTGCAGAACCACCAGGCACTCTTTGTCTTTCTTTAACTGATCCTGCAAGGAGCCTGTCTGGCTGGGCCAGTGAAGGGTTCAGAACAGCTAAAATTTAACAGCTGCTTTTCCGGGTCAAGGCTGGGCTTTGTTGAGCTTGATTAATTCCTCTAAAACTTGTTGAGAACAGAACCTGGTTTTCTCCTGTGGAAGAAATTTTTACTTATTTTATTGTGTGTTTTAACGGGTAAACAGAAAATACTTTATAAATACTTTATTTCTTTTGTGTGCTGGGGCTTGAGTTTCGAACCAATGCTCGCTAAGTTAAGCAGCCATTCATTTAACTTCCTTTGTGTTTGTTGTTTTAGTGGAAATTTTTATTCAAAATTTTTCTGGATGGAAACCACTGCCAAAACTGACGATCAAGTTAAAAAACCCCCAACCAAACCCCAGCCAAGAAACCCTTGTCTCTTAGGTGGTTTTTTTTTGGTTGTTTGCTGGGGGTTTGGGTGGGGTTTTTTTCGTTGTTTGGTTGGTTGTTTTTGGTTTTTGTTGTTGTTTGGTTTGGTTTTGGATTGTTTTGTTTTTGTTTTGGCTTGTTTTGTTTTTATTTTAGTCAACTATGACTTGTAGCATGAATGAAACCTTCACATAAAAATGTTCAGCCTTGTATGATGCCGGTGTCCTGAGACTTGTCTTATCCTAATATGTTCAAAATGGACCTTGAAGGTCAAGATGGTGGTTGTGCAAAAGTGCTACTGTTTCCTTTTCTGAAGAAAAGAGGCTGCTACAGAATTTTTTAAGGACTATTGTATCTGAAAGCAACATCAGTCCTATTCCTTGTTTGGTTTTGGCAGTACTTACAGCAGCAAGGTGTTCCGT
This sequence comes from Rhagologus leucostigma, assembly GCA_013397725.1. Classification (NCBI taxonomy): domain Eukaryota; kingdom Metazoa; phylum Chordata; class Aves; order Passeriformes; genus Rhagologus; species Rhagologus leucostigma. Next base: position 124,444 of record VZTD01002392.1, on the reverse strand, counting down.
GTTACCTTCCTGACTTTGGCTGTGTCTGTGGCTGTGCCACTGCTTGGAGTGACTGTTCTCCTGGATTGTCCTATAGACCCTCAGCCCATAAGGTAAATGGTTGTTTTGTTTTGAAGTAAATGTTCTGGAAGCACAACTTCTCCTGTGTGCTCTGTTGTTTTGTTTCAGCACACAAGAGTTAACAGTGTAAAGTGGCTCTATCTGGATTGAGAAACTGGGGAGTGATTGCAATATTATCCACACCCACTCTGTTTCTGAGCCGTCTTGTGCAGTGGTGTGTCACTGCTGGTCAATGAAGGAGCTGAATTACTTTCTTTAATCATTAATCTCGAAAGTTACTTTCTGCTGCCCAAGCTGTCAGTGCAGCTTGTGATTACACATGCACACTCTTGCCTTCTGTGAGACAAGAACTGCGTTTCCACTAAAGGCCGAGTGCTCAAGCTACTGCAACACTTTTGAAATATGCTTTATGTAAAGCATAAGTCAGGTGTGCAGGAGTTGGCAAACTAGGGGAAAGAATGATCGAATGTGTTGCTGAAGAGTGTTTGCGTTTTGTGCAAAGGATCACGAGGTCCTCCTGTTTTGCAGTTTGAAGGAGCCTCCCCTCCTGACGGGTGTTTTAGAACCCAACACCAAGTTACGAAAAGCTGAACGGCTGTGGGAAAACCAGCTGGTTGGACCAGAGTCGATTGTCAATATTGGGGGTAAGCACTGACAAAATCAGCTTTTAAAGAAGGCTCTTTAAATGTTGTTGCATTGGTAAGAGTTTGTTCAGCAGCAGACCTCCTAGATAACAAATTCCAGAAGTTATTTTGAATGGGCAGATTTTTGTAAAAGCAATTGTATTATGCAGCAAAACGTGGGTTGTCTATACTGCTTTTCTCCTCTTTCATGAGTTCGAAATAAATCTTGTTGCCAGATTAAAAACCCCTATGTTCCAGGACTGAAAGCATCAGCAGTGTAGTCAAGGGCTACTTATGTTTGGAGGAAGTGGTCTCATTTTTCATTTGGCTAGCTCTTAACTGGGAATTGATATTTAGAAGATACTACCTGCTCTTTTAGAGCTCATTGCTGCCGAGGGAGCTGAATTTTGTGGTTTTCATATTTTCTACTGTGACAGAAAAGAAATCTCAAATTGGTAAATAGCATATTTACATTTTAGTGCCGTTGCACAATATAATATCCCATATTCATAACTCCCTCATATTCCATATTGGTAATTCCTAAAGCTTGGATCCTTCTTGCAAGAAATCTAATGAACACAGGTGCCATTCTGTACTTTTTTCTCATGACAGGTGTGTTCTCCCCAGATCACAAACCCATGCCACCTCTGAGCACTTTCTTAATGAGTTACCTGTCCTTCTAATGCCATGACATCCTCTTAGTAGGAACCCAGCATTGTGCAGGGGTTGTTTCTTGTGCCTCCTGAAGAAGGGGTAAGGCTAGGAACTGCTCTTAACCCTTACTGAAAGATCCTTCAGTGCAAGAGGTGCTCAGAAGCTGTATAATTTATTTTCCTTCTACTGTATCTTCTAATTAATTAGTAAAATATTTTAAAGAAATTACATTACCCAATAAGAAGCTACTGTAAATTGCTTCCTCAGATTACACTTTTTTACCTATGTCTGTTAACAGTGTGCTAAAGGGATTACCTGAAGCTATTGATTTTTTTTATGTTGCCTGGTTTCATCAGTCTCATTGGAAACTCTTTATGGAAGCTTTCCTGCAAGGGACAGCTGACCTATAATCAACCTGAAATACAACAAATAATCAACCTGACTGGGAATAAGTTTTCTGTGAATAAATGTTGAAGCCTCCTTATTCCCTACTTCACTCTAGCAGAAGGATGTTTACCAGTATGGTTTTCTGATCAACCTAATCACACAAGTTGTTTTTGCAGATGTTCTGTTTACTGGGACAGCTGATGGGAAGATTATCAAAATTGAAGATGGGGAAATACAAACAATAGCCAGAATTGGCCACGGTCCTTGTGGTGAGTGACAGCTCCTGAACACAGTGTACCTGAAAATGTCTGGATCAAGGGCATATGTTGATTAAACTGTGTTCAGTCTGGATGGCAGGTGCATTTCTTGCTCTGCAGAAATGTGTAGCAGAAATATTAATGCATTTGTATCAATGAAGTATGAGTGAAAATATGTGCATTGGAAGGAAGAGTAGAACAGAGGGCCAAAAGAATGGAAATGGGTGGTCTTCATAGCAAAGCACACAGTTTCTAGCAGTAAAATTTAAGAATGCAAGGGGGTTTTGTGTCATGACTACAAGGCCTTCAACAATGGTGATGTGCTGGTGGAAAATCCTGCATCTTAACATCAGGAGGAAGACAAGGTTGAATTGCATCACAAATAACATTCCTTTTCCCATTAGTCCATCCAGAAAAAGCACCTATCATAAGAAAAAAATGGGCAGCAACCTGGTCTAATATTTGTGGAAGCTGAAGTCACCAAGATTCTGAGGTGAAGGGCCATCTCATAAAAACTGAGTCCTCCTAAACAAGTGTGAGTGATTGAACTCTGAGCTAATGTGTGAGTGGAAAAGTGTCTTGGTTTAAAACAATTATATGGGCTGGACACTCCAAAATGAGTTATCTCTCCTTGTATTTTTAACCCTTCCCCTTTCACCAGTAAGGAGAGACAAATGCGAGAAGACATAAATGAAAAGATAACAGTTTGCTAAAAAGAAAAACAGCAACAACCAAGATAACAGTAGTAACCACTAGATACAAAGGTGCTTAATCCCGTTGACAAAGAAAAACCAGCATAGCAACCAAGCCTCCATGATCACAGAACCCACTCATCCCCCAAACAACAGCCAACAGGGAACAAGGACAAAAGAGAAGAATCGGGAGCTCTCCCAGCAGTGGCAGCTGGAACTGGGTCAGTGGCTGGGACTCTTGGAGAGAGTGGATGGTGCTGCTGGAGCTGTCCTGGGTGGCAGCAGCAAAAAAAAGGTCTGAAGGAAACGTCCTCCCTGGACCAGAGACGAGGCTGCCCCTGGCAACAGCAGCTGAAAAGATGTTACAGAATCCTCCAAAGCCCAGACATAAACAAACCTGCCAGGCTGCCTCGCACTGCCTCGACTCAGAGAACCTGCCCCAGGCAACTTTCTTGGCAGCCTGGCCACAAAAAGCTGCTGCCTCTGCTCTGAAGTCCTGGGGGGAACAGAGGAGCTCTGTGTGCCTGTTCCCTCTCTTTTAAAGGGACCCCAGGCCACCTGCTTCTGTGAGCCCAGGGTAAAACACCCCAGTTCTGCTTCCAGCCCCTGGGTTCTGAAGGGACAGCGGTCATCTTGGGCAGGTTGGTGTAGGGAAGATACGAAATACAATACACAGTTTTTGGGTTACCCAGGACAGAAGGAGAGCAACTTACTTAGAGATTTTTGAAAATAAATACCACTTTCCCCATCTACAGAATTCTGCCTTGCATTTTGTCATACCTATTTCCCTTCCTCTGTTTCTAAGTGCAATGGGAGTTGTGGCTGTACTTGCTTTAGCAGAGATCCTGCATTGGTGATGGTATTTTTGTTTTCTCACTGCTAAATTGCAGTTATTTCTTGTGGAATTCTGCATCTCTTTCTGAACCAGTTATTTGCTTTGTTTAATGAGAGTTCTGGAACTGAGTGAGGAAAACTGGTAGCAGCTTGTTTATTACAGAACCATCTCTGTGGGAAGCTTAGTGTTGTCCATCTCAGCAGTGCCTGGGCAGTCTGAGAAACCTGGCTGGTGTTTTTTGGGACTGATGGGAGTTTTGTTTGTGGTAATGATACAGAAGCTCACCTGAAGTTCTGCAGCCATGTGCTGATTTGGCAGTTGGAAATTATGGTCAGGAACTGTCGCTGTCCCTGTTAGCTCTCATTGACATGTTCATCATTTTATCCATGTAATTTAATGTGGATGTTCACATGGTCCGACTCTGGACTGATTTGGCAGCGCTCTCTTGGCTGCCTGACAGGTAGAACAGCCTTGGTAGGACAGCTGATGGGAAGCTGGATTTGGGCATGAATGTGGGTGGGGGTGGGTGTGAAGAATCACCTTTCTCTGCTCATTTCCATTGGACTTAAACTTGGGAGAGGTGGGAAGGTTGTGCTGCCCTGTTTCTTTGGGGCCAAAGTGGTAATGGGGAGCCTGGACTTTTGTGCTCCTTGAATTGGGAAGTGGAAAGGCTGTAGCCATCTGCCTTCTCCAAAAATTTCTCCTGCTAATTTTTCAAACTGCTGTTGTTCTGAAGTTCTTAGCTCTTCAGGATTCAAATATTTCCTTGAATTTATCTAAATTCTTCAGGTTTGCAGAATTCCACTTCCTCTTCATACGGAAGTGTTCAGTGTCTGTCATGAGAAACTAGCTGTTTCGTGACATTGCTGGACCTTTCCAGAAAAAGGAAGGTTTTTTAAAATTGAGAATTAATTTAATTAAAAAAAAACAAACCAGAACACCCCCCCCCCCCCAAACGTGCCAATANAAAAAAAACAACCCAGAACCCCCCCCCCCCCCTCAAACTTGCAGTAAAACTGATTCTTTCTGAGAAGAAGCATTTTGTTAAATCCAATTTTCTGATATTTACCCTGAGTTGGGCAGCTGTTAGTTAGTTACTAGCCTGACAGGTTCTATGATTATCTCTAGACTGGTGAAAACATGGCATGGGGATATCTGCTTCACTCCCACCTGGTAAAGTAGGAATCATTTCTTTAATGAATGTGTGTGCCATATGTATGCCTTAAGAGTTTTTATAAGCCAAAGTTTGAAGCAAAGGTCACGTGTGCAAGCAAAGGGGGGGAAAAAAACCCCTCAAATATTTTATTCTCTGCTTCCCATCAGCCGGTGATGTCTGACTGCTTTCCAGGAAGCAGGGCTGCAGCACGTGTAGAGTTTGTTTTGGAAGGCAAATGTAAATATGAATGCTTCCGCTTTCTCCTCGTTTTTCTTAGCTTTCGTGTCTCAGCTGACACCATATGGTATAGAATGTCCCTTTGGTCGGTTTGGGCCAGCTGTCCTGGCTGTGTCCCCTCCCAGGATCTTGCCCACCCCCAGCCTGCTGGAGGGGGCAGTGTTGGAGAGAGCACTGATGCTGTGCCAGCCCTGCTCAGCAGCAGCCAAAACACCTTTCTACCTGCCTTTGCAAAGCATCTTCATCTCAGCCAGGCCCAACACACCTGTGTAGGTACCCTGAATGCCTTGTATTAGTTTCTGTTTGGAAAACCATTTTAAATTTGTTTCCTAAGGAGGCCGTGAAGATGAGCCAACGTGTGGAAGACCACTTGGCATGCGAGTGGGGCCAAATAACACCCTGTTTGTGGCAGATGCTTATTATGGACTCTATGAAGTCGATCCTGATACAGGTATGACTTTTCTGCTCAGAAGTTCTCTTCCACTGACAAATCTGGGCTTCATTTGCAGTTTTGCCAGACGCTGCAGGCAAAACAATGCCTGTCTTCTTTGTAAAGTGATTTGGAGCTGTCTGGATGAAATGACTCATGCAAGAACTTGATATTTATTTTCCTGTAGCAATCACTTCCTCTCTGTATCTGGCTGTCTGGATCAGAGCTACCAGTGACTTATCTTCTGGCGTTACATGGGTTTTGTTGTTAAAATTGGTACCCCAGGATCCATGAATAGAGCTCTGTTGTAGCTGTTTCGGTTTTCATAAAAGGAAAGGAAAAAGATTGTTACATAAAACTTTTTCTCATGCTTGCTGTACTTTTGTTTCTGCCTTGATGTCACTGTGGTAGTGAAAACCTCTTCACTTCCCTGTAACCCAAATCTACACAAAATGAAGAGAGATGCATTTTGGTGTGGCTACATTGTGTGTCTTTTTTTTTCTTTCCTTTGTTTTTGTAACCAGGTGAAACGAAAACGCTTGTGTCAGCCAAAACACTGATAGAAGGCCAGAAGCTGTCATTTGTAAATGATCTTACAGTGACCAGGGATGGGAGGAAAATCTACTTCACTGACTCCAGCAGTAAATGGCAGAGACGAGACTACTTGTTCCTGGTTATGGAAGGCACAGATGATGGGCGGCAAGTATCTCCTCCCCAAGGCATTTAACTTGCTGTAAGCTCACTTGTAGGAGTGGACTTCACCATTTCCTTGGTCTTCATATTTTTTCTCTTTGTAAATCTACTTCTGCAAACACTGCACTGCCCGGGAGAGGGTGAGGGAGTGTGTGGGTGTTGCTAATGAGACCTTGCAGCAAAATAAATGAGATTCCCCTTTTTCCTTCGAGAGGACTAGCATGGGACATTTGTTTTAAAAGTGAAGGTGTTAGCATTACCTTCAGCCCAAATTCTTCACGCATGCTGCCAATCTCAAGTGCCTTGTTATTGCTCTTGTGTTCAGAAACAAATGCTTCCTGGCTATTGTGTCTTCTTAACTTAAGTGCGGTGCATGTGAGAAAAGATGGAATGCCTGAAGAATGAAACACAGATGCATAAATATTCATCTTCACTCAAAAATGGTTTCTTTTTAGCCTCCTTGAATATGACACAGTGACAAAAGAAGTGAAAGTCTTAATGGTGGGGCTGAGGTTTCCCAATGGTGTGCAGCTCTCTCCTGCAGAAGACTTTGTCCTAGTGCAGGAGACAACCATGGCGAGAATCAGAAGGCAAGTATGACTTTGAAATTATTACCAATCTGTTTAGGGATTGTTGAAATAAACAAGTGGAATGACAAAAGAAACCCTACACTTTATTTATGCCTACTTATAAATGACAAGGTGACCTTCTTCAATACTCAATTTTTTTGTTACACTGTAAACATCTGGGCTGCATTATCTTTCCATCATGGGCTCCTTAAGTGGAGTAAGCTGATTTTTTTCCTGGGGAGAAGTGTGTGGCAGTGCTGTATTTCCCTGTACCAAAAATAGCGGGGGAAAAAAAATAATTTTTTTAAATTTTGGGACTCTCATTTATTGTTTAAACTGCTTGAGTTAAGATGTTCTAATCTATTATCTATAACTTTCAGGTACTATGTGTCTGGGCTGATGAAAGGTGGAGCAGATATGTTTGTTGAGAATATGCCTGGTCTTCCAGACAATATCAGGTTAAGCAGCTCTGGAGGATATTGGGTAGCTATGGCAGCTGTGCGGCCCAATCCTGGATTTTCTTTGTTGGACTTTTTATCTGAAAAACCGTGGATTAAAAGGATGATATTTAAGGTAAAAAATTATAATATTAAAAAGAACTTTTTAAAAAAAAAAATCACCTTTAGTATAGGAATGGAAGTGATAAATATTTGTTTGTCCTGTTTCTTCCTCTTCACAGGAAGATTTAAAAAAACATTAGGTGCTGTGGTTAAAACTGTTGTTGCTTTCCCCTGGTAGAACAATCGTTATATATTCATAGGCAGTAAAATTTAACATTTGCTTCTTTGAGTGGCAGGTACACATCTCTTAAGTTGCCTTCCATCTTGATCTTAGGAAAGAAAAAGAGACTATCTCTACTCTAACCATGCAGCAACACAGGATCTACATTTGGATATGTGAAGACTTCACCTGAAGTGCCTAATCTGCTTATTGCCAGGTGTCTGAAGAGCATTTGGGAAGTGTGAGCTGTTCCCATGCCTGCCCTAGGCACCCTGGGAGACAGAGTGTACGTTGTGGATGGTGTTAGGTGACATTTTGTTCTGGTTCACTATGCCTGTTGTTGTGTCACCCCGCTTTAGGATGAGCAGGATAATGTATTTTTTTAAAGGCTAAAGAAACAGCATGGTGCTTTTTAAACAATGCAAAGACTTGAAAATACTTCTGTCCTCGAAAAAATAAAAATCAGCAGGCAGTGCTTAGGATTCCATTGCAGCTGAACAAGCTCTGTGCTGTCCCTCCTGGTGCACTGCAGGAGCTCTGAGTGATGCTGTGGGGAGCTTGGCACCAGCTGTACCAGAACAAGCTGCTGTCTCTTGCGTGGGCAGCCTTTCAGCCTGCCTCTGGAGTAGAGTGAGCTTCTGCTGATCCTTTTGTTTCTTCTGAAGTTGGCTTTTCAGATATTAATGTGTTAACCCTGTGTAATGGTGTTTACTCAAAATGTGTCCTTATGTTCTTAGCTGCTGCTTCTGAGGAGCGTGGAGTGGTCTTTGCCTGTATAAATGTCTGAGATCTGGTTGTGGAGAACAAAACCTCTCGTTCATTTTCTTCTTTTTCTTTTCTTTCAGTTGCTGAGTCAGGAAACTGTGACAAAGTTTGTACCCAAATATAGCCTTGTTGTTGAACTCAGTGAGACAGGATCCTACAAAAGAAGCTTCCATGATCCCAACGGGGTGACAGTAGCTTATGTCAGCGAGGCACATGAACATGATGGACACCTTTACCTGGGATCCTTCCGCTCTCCCTACATTTGCAGACTTGATCTCCAGCATGTTTAACTGCCCATCCATGATGAAGTCCCACTGTCCTGTACTACTCCAGAGGTGCAAAGGAAGCATGTGCTCGAGGCAGTGTGTGACCGAGGACAGAAAGTGACAGTCTGTTAAGGTGCAGTAGCACTGTGGCCATAGGAAAACGTACAGCTTGCTGTACCTGTCCTCTGTCTTGGCTGACTGCTCATGCTCTGGAGTTGGCCTGCATTATTGTTCCTATCTGAGGACTATGGTGAGGCATCTTCATTCAGGTCTTTGTTCCTCCAAGGAAATCCATCGATTTTCCTGTGCCCAGCCTTGTTTGGAGTCATCTTAAACAGACACCATCATGTCGCCTTTAGTGCAACTGTATGTCCTCTTACACTGGAAAGATTTGTGATAGATGGAATTTAATTGTGTATGATTTGGGTGGAAGAGGGTGGCTCGCATGTGTTTATTTCTGTTTTAGTGCCTCCTGTCCAGGAGTGATTACAGTGCATGTTCCAATGTCATACCATGGTGCTGTGGTAGAGGCAGCGACATCCAGGACATGCCTAGGAATCTAGTTATACCATTGGGTTTCTTCAGTCCCAACCTGTGTAAGTAACATCAGACTTTGCAATTAAGTGTTAATCAACATGCAGAATCAAACTGGATCATTACCTGTGGACTCCTGTGTTTCTTTATAGCATTGAGGTCAGATGATGAATGAAAGTTGCATTTTCTATGTTATTAAAGACTAGTTCCAGTGGGTCTTAAAAGGGTTGTTTGTACTGTTTCCTCCATGTTTACCAGGTCCTGAAAGTCTCCTGTTCATTATCCGTGTGACCATTCCTGAGAGAAGAGGGCTAGCTGCAGGAATGCTGTCCAACATGCTTTTTATGAAGACATGGTGAAGATCGTGCGGAAGCTTGGTGTCTGAAGATGGATGTGGACTTGAAGGGCCCCTGTAAAATCTACTGTTGGTGGATGAGGAAGGCTTAGGTGGAGGATTTTGGAATGCAGCAGTAGCTCATGGATGCTTTCTGGCATCTCCAGGGACTTCCTCTGTTAACAGATACTCTGGTAAATCCAGAGAATGCTTTGCTGACAGCTGTTGCAGAGGAAAGCCTGTGCTGGTACATGTTGTGGCTGGAATGGCTGGCAGCACAAAGGAATTCCGGACAACAAATCAGTTTCATAGAGGAGCCAAGGAGGAGAGGGGCCATGGTAGACCTTGTGCTCACCAACGAGGAGGGGGAATGTGAAGCTCAAGGGCAGCCTTGGCTGCAGGGATCATGAAGTGGTGGAGTTCAAGATCCTTAGGGCAGTGAGGAGGGTGTAGAGCAAACTTGCTGCCCTGGACTTCAGGAGGGCAGACTGTGGCTCCTTCAGGGATCTGCTTGGTAGAGTACCATGGGATAAGGCCCTGGAGGGAAGAAGGGCCCAAGAAAGCTGGTTGATATTCAAGGATCACCTACTTCAGGCTCAGGAGTGATGCATCCCAACAGAGAGGAAGCTGGGCAAAAATGCCAGGAAGCCTTGTGTGGATGAACAAGGAGCTCCTGGACAAGCTCAAACACTAAAAGGAAGCCTATGAAGGGTGGAAGCAGGGGCTGTAGCCTGGCAGAAATACAGAGAGGTTGTCCAAGCAGCCAGGGATCAGGTTAGAGGAGATAAAGCCCTGAGAGAATTTAACGTGGCCAGGGACATCAGGGACAACAAGAAAAGCTTCTCTGGGTATGTGGGTGATAAAAGGAACACTAGGAAAAATGAGGACCCTCTCTGGAAGGAAAGGGGAGACCTGATTACCCGAGACATGGCAAAAGCTGAGGTACTCAATGACTTTTTTGTCCCCTTCTCCACCAGGAAGTGATCCAGCCACACTGCCCGAGTTGCAGGAGGGAAAGACAGGGACTGGGAGACTGAAGAATCACTCACTGTAGGAGATCAAGTTTAAGGCCATCTAAGGAACATGAAGGTGCACAGGACCTGTTAAAACGCATCCAGGAGTCCTGAGGGAACTGATGGATGAAGGGGCTAAGTCACTCTCCATCGTATTTTAGGAGTCATGGTAGTCCAGTTAAGCTCCCACCAACTAGAAAAGGGGAAAATAACCCTCAATTTTTAAAAAGGGAAGAAAGGAAGACTTTGGGAGCTACAGCCTGTCAGTCTCATCTCTGTGCCTGGCAGGATCACGGAGCAGAGAGACTGGAACATGTTACTCAGAGCAATTGTGGATGCCCCACGCTTGGAATTGTTCAAGGCCAGGCTGGATGGGGCTTTGAGCAACCTGGTCTCACAGAAGGTGTCCCTGATGATCTTTGAGGTCCCTTCCAACCCAAAGCATACTATGATTTTAAATAAGGGGGTTTGCATCTTGAAGAACTAAAGGGGTTGCTTCGGTAGCTGTGCGATTTAGTGCATTGATACTTTGGAATTGAAGCTTTTGCTGCTCTCTCCTTTTCTGCCACTGGGTGACAATCCAACCTAAACTTACACTATTGCTCCATTTCCTCACCTTTGGAAAGGAAAGAGATTTGCTATAAATATATAATGAAAAGCACCAGAAAAGGGAAAGGTGATGCTAAAAATGTCACCTGTTTTCACTGGCCTTCTGCTCTTCTGTTAATGGAGGTCTGTGCAAATGAAAATTACTCTTCCGTGTCAGTGCTTCTGTCACCTTGTTCTGTGTTACTGCCAGGCTGCAGCAGTCCTGTGGCAAGTAGCTGATGGCTGCTGGATCAGGCTGACTTGTTCCTGTACAGGCCAGGGGCTGCTCTTTTTGGGAAAACCCAGTCCAGAGCAGGCTCCTTCAGCACCAGCTGGTTAACACTGCTCTGCCAGCCCTTGCAACTATTTGTCCTCTTCTGGTGCGATATGAAAGTTGAACTTGATGGGATCTTAAATTGGGGTTGAAAAAGCAAATCTGCTGTGGTGATTCTTTTATGCTGATGCTTTGGTATCCTTGGGGCAAACACAGCTTTTCTTCTTGGTACACAGTTATCAGTAGTGATTTATCTGCCAAAGTATTTCACCAACTAACCTTTGGACAGAGTGCAATTCTCAGTTAATTTTTTTTAAGGGTACTGCAGACTGACTGGACTTGTACCCCCATGAACTCCCTCTGTTTGTACAGGCTAGACAGACAGGCTTTATTCAGTCTGAGAGATTAAAAACCTCTGAAGTCTGTAAAGTCCCAACTGTGGTGGGTGGCACAATGCTAAGCAACAAACTTTGCATGGTGACAGGCTGCTTAACCAGGCCATTGGTGTTCTATTTCTCATAAGAACCTTAACACTTCATTTTAGCTGGCTCCCATTCCTGGTGTGCTGGAGCCTGATAATCCATCCATGGTATGCAGAAGTAGGGGGGTCTGTAGTAAAACCCAGATGAAACAGGTTGGCTGACACACAGGTCTCATTATTCAGCATAAGAGGTGCTTAAGAACAGTGTTTTTCTAGAAACTATTTTTTTCTAAAAAAAGTTTCTAGTCCTTGATGGGCTTTCAAATGCAAGAGTAAAGCAGCAGCACTAAAATGCCTGTGGGATAAACAAAGTGGCCTAAACTCCTCTTGATGCTCCTGTCAAGACCAGTTTTACAGGCTTGTTCCACTTCCACAGAGGCTGAGTCAATGGTGTGTTGATTTCAGATGGATGGTGACACACCTGCCTTGAGCAAGGAGAAACCTGGAACAAGTCAGGCTTGTGAAAAACCAGCCAGTCTTCTCTCTTGATGGTATGAGTGCAGGAACATGCCACCTCTGCAGCTCTGAGACTGGCTCTTCTCTAGTGTGAGAAGTCTTACTGGTTGCAGGAGCATTTACAGAGGTATCCAAAGCTCTTGTCAGAGCATGATTGGCTTTTGGTGGCAAGAAAGGGGCTGTGGTTCTCTAAGAAGGGAGGAAGTCCTCTCTGCATAACTCCCAGAGAAGCCTGAGGCTGCTTGCTGTGTCTTACCCAAGCTTCTTTTGGGACAGACTATGGCATATGAGAGAATGTTACCCTATCTCCCGAAAGGCTTGGGGAAATTTTGGATTTAATGTAAAGCCCCGCAGTAAAACTATCCAAGGAAAGGAACTGAGCTGGAGTACACAACAGCTGTGCATTTTAAAAATTTATTTTGTTTTGTTGATGGAATAGATGTTTCTGCAGGGCACAAGTATCAAGAAGATTTTGCTGAAGGTATTTAAAATGTTACTCCGCAGTTAACTGCCCTGTTTCTTTTCTGGAGCAAACTTCTGTACCAGAGCTGCTGGAACCTAACTCATGTATGCCACTGACACTTTTCTGCAAACGCTGGTTTCTGAGTGTGAACAGCTGATGAGAGTGATTGCAAAGCCTTGGCATAAATCTGATTCCTTTAAATTTGTGTTTGCTTTGTGCCAGTAAAAACTTTGCAGGTGTGATAATGACCTCTCAAGCTTCTGGGTCTATCTGCTCAGTGATCACAACAGGGATCTGATGACGCTGACACTTGGGCCTTCTCATCTAGCCTGCTTACAAACAGTGCTGCAGAAGAATGAGCACAGGGGGGCAGCTGATTTTTGCTGATTTGTTTGAGGTAGAGACTGAAGAATTTAGCAGTAAGTTTTTGTAGTTAGCTATGTGTGCAAGGCTTTTTCCTCGCAGTCAGCAGCAGTCATGTCTCCTTATCTGTCTGCTGCCAGCTAAACCTTGTGTTGGTTCCATGCAGCTGTGACTCCCCCAGCTGTCAGTGGACTCTGAAAGTCAGCCAGGTTGTGAAATTGGTGCATCTGGTACAGGCAGAACTTCCAGGTCCTTCAAGTAGAGCTGCTGATGTCAAGGGAATGCAGAGTGGGAAGTCTGTCAGTCAGCAATGCTTTGTATTTTGGTGGCAGGCAGTTTGTTTCCTGTGCAATTTAAAAAGCGGGAGTATGAGAGGAAATATTTGCAGAGCGGAGCTTTTGAGCAAATGCAGATCTCTGTTTGAGGACCACCGGCCACTTTGAAGCCCTGTTAAAACTCAGGTTGGTGGTTGTCCCACATTGTCTTAATGTCACTGCTGGGATTGTTTCTTCATTTCTTCAACGTATAGGGCTGGCAGAAACAAGTTTTCCTTCTCACCTCATGCCCTAAATCTTTACTAAAAATATTTTTGAATTGCCATTGTAAACTGAAATAGATGTCAGAGCCCCAGCAAGGTCTGCAAGGGTATGAACTCCCTGGAGTGAACTGGTGAACTGTTAACCTTGGTGTAAATTGTAGCCAAGATGCAGAGGGCAGAGAGAATGGCTTTTTGACTGCTGCATGTCATTGTGATTAAATGGTATTTAGCTGCAGTTCTTTGGGTCAGTGCTAGCAACGTCCTCCTCTTTATCACCCAAATCCTTCCTGAGTGAAGTGCTCTGGAGTGATACAAAGAGCTCAGTTGACTTTAGCTCTCCTCCTTTCTTTGGTGCTCATGAAAGCTGTGTTACCATAGCTGAGGGGATGATGAATGCTACAGTTCCAGTGTGCCTTTCTTGTTGTAAGGCACAGTGGAATTATATGTCGCAGTGAACACGAGTGCAGCTTTGAACATACGGCTGATCTGTCTTCCTCAGCAGGTGCTTGTCTGTTTGGATAGAGAGGGCTGAACGGTCTTGCTGCATTTTCCTTGGGAGAGCAGCAAAGGCCTGTTGGGTTTGTAAGCCTGCCTGGTGCCAAGTTCACCTGGCTTTAACTTTTGTTGCTGTGACAAGTGGAGAATTGACTTGGTGAGGAGACTGAGATGAAGCTCTGTGTGCCAGGGGCTTGGAGAGCCACGCAGGGGACACTGTTGTGTGACATGCTCACTGCCTGCATGCATCTCTGCACAGACCTGAAGTGACAGCGTGCTGCCTGCTCGCCCCCACTGTGGCATGTGAGAGGCAAATGACATCTGCTCCTGAACACCAGGCTGTCCTGCTGGCTGAAGGAAGGAACATGGATCTGCCCAGCCTGTTCTGGGCCAGACTGTCTAGAGCTTGGAAGCCCTTGGCATTGTGTGAAGCGTGCAGCTGAAGGAGAAGGGGGATTGAGACCGTTCCTAACCCCTCTGAGATGCAAAGAGCAGCTCTTCCTGGCTTCTCTTGCTCTCCTACAAACTTAGCTGAGGCTTGGCTTTCCTGCTTTGTGGACAACCCAAGCCACCATAGCTGACTTTCTTTCTCCTTGTCTTTGGCACCAGGCTGTCGGTGGTGGCTTGTGTGATGGGTGAATGTAGCATCACATCACATCCTCTCGTGGCCCTTCTGGAGCTTTCTTTTGAGCGCTGCTTTTTTTTTTTCCACTGCTGTTCCCAAAGATAAGATGCAGCACAGCTGCCTCTCCAGCACTGGATGCTGAATTTGAGCTGCTGCTGGGCCCCCTGTTCATCACAAGTGGTGTCTCTGGAGCAGAACTTGAGACTTGCCCAGCTTTGGGATTACTTGGAGCAGATACCTCAGCTGTACTATTAATACCAGCTGTCTTAAGATCCCCAGACCTTGGCTTAGAGCCCTTTGCTGGCCTTTCTTGACTGAATGGTTGTTATAAGGGCTGAAAGTGGGGGTGTTACTACTAATTGGAGTTACAATATTGCTGCAGAAAGGCAACAACTCTGAGAAGAAAAGGAGCGTTTGTGGAAAAAAAGGTGTTCTTTCTGGTTTAGATCAGGGCCCTGCCTGTCTAGAAGTGCTGGTCTGTGTATGACTGATCATGGGCTCAGACTTTATGGCTGTTTTAAGGGAGCAGCTCCCCAAATCCTTCCTAATAAGGACCTTAGTCCACCGTAAGCAATAATTGGCCCATGGATGAAGAGTGAAGACTTGAAGGAATGGTAGATGCTCACCTAGGGAAGACCGTCGTTGTACTGAACCTGAATATAAGATGTGGTCTGCCAGAGTGTAAATGTTGTATATTAACCTGAATGGAACTATACTGTTTAACCTCAGCAGAATTGTTCTGTGGGGATATGATTAGATTTATTTGCCTTGGCATTTGCAGCAATGCCCTTTCACAGTGTAGCTTAGCTTTTGATTAAAGTGGAAGCGCTCGTTAAGACTGTGTCATTTCTGGGCTGTCTGTGTTTCAAGACGTCCTTATCCATACCTCTGTCTTAAAAAAACCCAACAGCCCCCTTCTTGCATTCCTGACAGATGTGTCTAAACATTTCCCTGGCACTGGAGAATCTTAAAACTTTTTGTGTGTGGATCCCTAGGCAAACTATCCCACTGTTGTAAAGCTTTACCCGGTGGTGTCACATGTGCTGTGGTTTAGACTTGTTTCCATCATGACTTTGTGAAGGTTCATCACAAAAGAAGTGCAACAGAGCTTCCTGGCAGTGCTTGGAAATTCAGCCAGAGCATGGATGGCGAATGAATGACAACACGTGTTCATGGGCAGATCAGTTTTGCAAAAACAGATACACAACTGGATAGCAATGCATTCAGCCAAGGCAGGCCTTGCCTTTTGAGTGTCTTTCTCAAGGGAAAAACAACCATGTGCTTTGAGAGAAAAGCTCTGTGACAGTTCTGTACAGCTGTTCCCCACTTCAGTATTGACCTCAGCAGTCCAGGCAAGGAAAAACTGATGGTGGGAGATCCCCTGTAAGTCAGGCTCTCATGGAGAAAGGTCTTGGTGACAGTGGGCAACAAGGATATGTACTTCATGTATCCAAGGTGTTATCCAGACCTCAAAATAGCATCTCAGCACCTGTGAATAAAAGGGGAATTGGTGAGAAAGTTCAGGTGTCTGCTGATTGATCTCAGCATTGCAGGCTGTGGTGGGGCGGGAGACAACAGCATCCTTTTGTCTGCCCACTTTATCGTAGGAAAAATACTGTTTGCTAAGTAATCCTGTCTAGTGGGAAAGCCTGTGTAAAGGTGTCTCCTGCCCAGGAAATCTATTTAGCACCTACTCTATTTCTGCACACTCTCCTCAGTTGCCCAGGAATATGGGCCAGGTGGATGTGTCTAGTTCAACTCCTTGCAGACAGGAGCTGGCCCTGGATACATGAAAGGTGATAACCCAGCCTCACCCCAGCTGGCTCTGCAGAGGAGAGGCTTGTACATGTATGAAGACATGGCAGAGCTGGTCTAAAGGTGATTATGCACCTAGAGACGGCCAAGAATCCCCTGCAGTTCCTGGGCACACCAAAGGAATTGAACACATACCCGTTGCAGGTTTTTTTTCCTCTGAAAGTGACAGCTGTCCAGGCTGGAGTGATCCCTCTTCTCACACACAGTACGTTTGATTTCCACGTGAAGCATGTACTTCAGCCCTCTGACAACCTAGAGAAAGCAGTTTCCTCCTTTAAAGTGAGGGCAGGGGAAAGAGATGCCAAAACTGTGGCTAGGGATCAAGTGCTACACCTGAGAACTGCGTGTTGCCTACACAGAGCCCTCCTGTGTAGCAGTGCCATCAGGGACAGGTTTAGCAGTCCTGATCAAGATCAGGGCTGTTGTGTCTTGGATGTGCCATAGGAGAGTCAATTAGAAGATGTTTTGGAGGACCACCAGGAGTCAGCTGCTCTTACCTGTACCATGGCTTTATTTATCTGTGATTCCTTGAAGAGAAAGAGGTCGTTGGAGCTGTTGTTGTATCTGTAGACCCCGAAGCGAGCAGCCTTGCGGACCGCGGGGTTGTTGGTGTTCACTGGCACGGGGAAGCCAGGTCTTATGGTTGAGTGGGATGGTGGTACATTTGGAACTGAAACAACACCAAACATCAGGGTAAAACATATCAGGGGCCTGAAAGGGGGGGAGCTTCAGCCCTCTGAACCAGTGCTAAACCTTCCTATTTGTCCGATGCATTTGTGCTTCAGAAGGTCTCTGCTCACATCTGTTACAAAGTAATTTTGCTTTATATGTTTGAAATGGTGAAACAGTCCTAGGAAATGAAGTGACATAAAGAGATGCTGCCAGAAGTGAAAGCAGAGCTCAAAATTACTTAGAAGAAGCCAGAGTATCACAAATATTATTTAAATGTCTCTTGTACCACTCCCACTTTATAGAAGGACCGACTTTGAATCTGCTTATAAAGATAGATCATGTTACTCAGAGTACAGTATAGTTTTGATAACATATCAAGCACTGGCTCGAGAGTCCTGCTGCTCTTAATTTGCATATCTTATCTTACAGATACAAGTCTTTCCCCCACACCCCACCCTTAAACCTTTGATGGCATCTTGAGTTTTTTATGTTGGAAAGATTTAGATATTAGGAAGAAATTCTTCACTGAGAGGGTGATAAGACACTGGTACATGTTGCATCCCTGGAAGTTTTCAAGTCCAGGCTGGATGGGGCTTTGAGCAACCTGGTCAAGTGGAAGGTGTCCATGCCCATGGCAGGGGGGTTGGAAGCAGATGGTCCTTAAGGTCCCTTCCAACCCAAACAATTCCATGGTTACCAAGGTCATGGAGTGGAGAAGCAAGGTGTGTAGGAAATGGAAAATGGGGAGAGGTTAATCCATCACATTTCACATTAGAGCATTTCATAGAATCATTTACCATATATTTTTACTTGCTTGTGTAGCTCTGTCCCCATGCACTGCTTATTTTCCAAACATTTAAAAGAAGCTCAAAGCTTACAGTTTATGTTATTATTTCATCCCCTTTTACATTTGCCTTCCTCTCCATTTTCCCACTTCTGAAATCAAAGCAGAGGAAGAAGTCCTCAACTTGCCATGCAGCCACTGCTAATGCCAAGGCCTGCCCGTGCAGGAGGTGACCGTGTGTGTGTGCAGGCAGTGCGCCTGTGTGTGCTTGCGCACACAAATGTGCACACAGAGGTTGTACTAAATCTGCTATGAAAGTCAAGCTTTTTATCACCTCTAGCTTTTTTCACAGATAGATCTCGCACCCACAGCCGGCTGCACAGAGCACAGGCTGTGTACTTAAGCCAGTTTGAACTGAGAAACCCAAGTAGAAGACAGGGGCAGCTTGGTGATCCAGAGTCTCTTAAAAAAAAAAAAAAAGAAACCAACCCAGAATGATGTGCCATCATCAACATGGAAGGCGACAAAAATTTATCTCACATGTTGCTTATGCACATCCTACTTACACTGTCACATCCTCCTCACAGGTGTTAATTGCTGCACCCACTTGTAACAGTGCTCAGGGATTTATGCCTTGACCTGCAAAGGAGAGACTCAATTCCACATCCCTCCGCAACCCAAAGATGTCCAAATCCATCTCTCTTCCTGGCTGATAGCTCAGCTACCTTAATGACCCCCGTATTTTCTTGCATGTGGGAGCTGAGAGACCCAGGCCCTGTGCTGGAGAGGAGTGGATGTTCTTTAGCTGGCTTTGTGTCTGGTGTGGAGGTGATGAGCTTTCCTGTCCCATGCCTCTGATCTATGTTGCCACTGGGTGTGCAGCCAGTGCTGGGCAATCTAGTGGTGTTTTTTCACCCTACAGCCCAGAATCCACTTGTAGGTCCCAAGACTATTCTCTATGGGATGGTGTTTTCCTGCTGCAGCAAGGGTGGGATTCAAGAGTCACAGAGCTCGTGACCATTCAGCCTTGGGCTGAAGGTATTTCTCAGGCAAGCACATATTACACAGTGCTCAGCTCATGGGTAAAACTTTTCACAGGGGTTAAGGCACTGGGATCCACAGGTGATTCAGGAGGGCCTTGCAGGACCTGTCGGCAGGCAGAAAGGAAGCTCGAGGGAGAGCAGGGCCTTGGTTTGCCCACGAGGCCCGCTGTACTCTTCCTCTGAAATGCCATGCTTTTTCCTGTGCCATCAATACCAACCCAGCCCAGCAGGGACCAGCTTTTTCCTGAGCTCACCTAGCAACTGAGACATTCTGCCAGGCTAAGAGCAGGTCACTGCCCTGGGCTCTTCTTGCTGCTCCCCAGCACCTCGCTTGAATATCTGCTCTCATGCCTGTTGGAAAGTCAGGTGTGGCAGTGTTGGGGGTGTTGACATCAGACACTGTTCTTTGTAGAAGGGGGTGATAACCACAGGCTCTTTCAATCTTAACACAACGTCCTTTTGTGGCTTTTGAGAGCCCTCCACACCTCTTGAGTCATGGTGACGTCTTTTATAGGCACGGGGTGAATGAGACTGGCTGAAATCACACTGTTTATGGGAAGAAAACTATTACGTGTATTGTTCAAACCAAGAGTCAGAGTCCAAGAGCCCTTGTTCCTGAATCCAGTGCCTGTGAGATCCAGCAGTGTCACACATGGCCAGGCCTCTGAAATGCATCACCTGGAGAGGTGAGCAAGCTGGACATGTGTTGTAGACAGGTAGACTCAATACACCATGTGTTGTAAGCAGGTGATAGGTTATAGGTTGTATTTTCCCCCCAGCTTTCACCAAGGGGTACTGGGCATTTTACCTCTTTCACCCGTTGCAATTTGGTGTTGAAAATTACTCATACTGGAGCAAAGTGTGTATAAAATCTACTGAGCTCTTGTGGGAGAACTTTGCCCCACCATGTTCCTCTGAGGACCCAGATTCCTTAAGGCTTAGATTTGGTTTTCTTTGCGCGCTTTCATTCTCATTCGAGGTGGTCACTGCATGGCACACGCAATAGTCTGAAATCACGTTTACTGTTTGGAATAGTTTGCAGTACTATATTTCCAAACCCCAGAGACTCTCTGGTGTGATGTACCTGTAATTCTGATTTTCTCTCTGCAGCCTTTTCTGACTGTTTCATCCCTGGCTTGGCTTGAGTGCCATTACCTAAAAATTTGCATTTGTGTGAGGCAATGGCCCTGTTCCAGACACAAGGCAGACTTGGCTCAGAGGGTTAAATAGCAGTGCAGGGCTCTAGGCAAACCAGCATTCCTGAAACATCCAGGCCTGGGTGGGAGCAGAGGCACAGCATGACTTGGCCAGGCACCTACAGTACTCAGAGGCCCTGGGTGTGTGATCTCAGGATCTGAGCAGACAACTCTTGCTGCTCTAGTGAGAGATGCTTAGGACCAGAGCATTAGTACTCAGAGCCCATCCTTGCTCCTGGATTTGGAAATGTGAAGAAAGAGATGGAAAAGCCAGCCCTCCTCCTGCTCCTTCTGTTGGACAATAGTAGGGTTAGACTCTTTTCTTGCTCAAAGTTAACAGGCCACCACTGGTATTAAGCAAACGAGGGCTGTTCTTGCAGAGATGAGCTGAACGTCGTATTAAGAGGCTCTCTGTTGTGCTTTCCTCCTTGAGGATTTCTTTGGGAACCTTGTGCCTGCAGTATGAGAGAG
Source organism: Rhagologus leucostigma (assembly GCA_013397725.1). NCBI lineage: Eukaryota > Metazoa > Chordata > Aves > Passeriformes > Rhagologus > Rhagologus leucostigma. Next base: position 103,955 of record VZTD01002392.1, on the reverse strand, counting down.
CAATCCTGTGGATGCTCCCTCCCAGGCTGCAGTGAAACAAATAAGCAGATTGTAACAGGTTGATTTTTTTTTCCACCAGATGCTTCGAAAACCTCCTCCCCATTACTCCCTCCTTTCAAAACTTCCTCCCCCTAGCAAGACTAGGCTTTATCTTTACATTTAAGATATGGCAGAGTTCCTGCACGCCTCTTCAGCCCCTGAAGGAAACCACAGCAGAAACAAAAATCTACTGGCTAACCAAACACCATCCCTGAGTTCTTTCTGTGTATGGGAACCAAAGTAATGCTGAAATAGAACTAAAACCTTCAGAGAAAAACACTCCTGTCTGCAGCTCCCATTCTAAAGATTTAAGGCCAACTGCAATCAAGAGAGTTCCCTTGCTCAGCAAAGGAAGAAATGAAACAGGGTAATGCTTCATTAAAAGTCCGCTAATCGGCACTCAAGTGTCCATCTGTACTTAGCAGTCAGATTGTTACCCGCAGTCTTTAGATTTAATAATCAAGGTCATGCAGAGTTTAAACACTGAAAAATGAGTTAAAACCATAAATTGACTTTAAAACCCCTAAATGATATCCCTGGATAGTATGGTTCACTACACAAGGAGAAAGTCTTTCGAGAGGTTGGGTTTTCAGCTGCAGCCTGAACCCTGCGGTGCTGAGCCAGCATGGGCAGCAGTCGAAGAAAGGCTGTTATTTACCAGTGCATTACGTAGCAGCACTCACGCAACCTAAACCACAAGGAAAACAGCAATTATTTTCCATTCTTACCACCTGAAGTCCCGGTGAAGCTCCAGAGTGCCAAACAGCAAAGCGCAGTGAAGCTGCAGGCGAAGTTCACTGCCATCTCCACCACGTCAGAAGAGGAGCCCGACAGCCAGAGGAGTAACTGCCCTGCTTCCTGCCAGAGAAGAAGTGCCTCTGTGAGTGCTTTTATTGGCTGGTGGGGAAGAAAAAAAACACCCTAAAACCCCCTGAATCATCACAGCTCTGATGCAGACTCCTGCTGATGACCGCATACCTCGAAGCCCAGCCACAAAGCTGTGGCTTGGTGATAGAAGCACCAGCCTTACATGAGACAGGGACTTTTGCTTTGCTCCTCAAGGATCGTGCAGAAGCATGGACAGATACATGTGATACAGCACTGGAAAGGGGTGTGGGGGTGAGGAGAGTAACAGTCATGTGCTTTAAGGATCATGGGGAAACTTCATAACTAAGAAACAGGCAATGAGCCCTGGGGATGTGGCTCTTGGGCTTGCATACGTGCATCTGTGTGTGGAGACCTGACAGAGATGATGGGTCCAGTGTCTTGCTTCCCCTCATGTGGAGATGTGGGGTTTGGGTGAGGCAGACAGGGAAGTTTCAGGGATACCTACCCAAGGGGGCTGTGTGGAACAAAGCCAGTAGGGAGAACATTTTGGGTTTGGTGGTAGAGAACATCACACCATATATTTTTAAAAGGTGTTATGACAACAGGAAAGGGCTGCCTTAGAGAAGATGAGGTTTCTTCTAGGTGCTGTCCAGAAAGAAGAGAAACAGGAGGAGAGGGGTATTTTGTCTCTCTGTGGCTTGCAGAGCTTTTCAGCTCTGTGGTTGGATTTCCCAGTGTCAGTCCTTGGTTTCCAGAGAGATCCTCTCTGGGCAGTGCTAGCCCATGTGGAGAAGCTTGAAAGAGCAGGGAAAGGGCTTAGTTGCCAGACCTTGTGGTGCTGCTGAAATAACCAGCTGACAGATTCAGAAGACTGGGAGATGAAGCACTGTCTCACTGAAGGGCTGAGAGGGGTGGCCCTCACTCTGTGTGTGTGTATATTTGTTTCAGGTGAGCAGGAAGGTGATGGCTGCCTTTCACTTGCCCCAGCAATGAATCGTGCTCCTTTTTACTGCCTCAGGTAAAGTCCTAATGCAGGGCACTGTGGGTGGTATATAAGGGGCTGGAGGAAAATATTCTTAATGTTTTGTTGTAGGAAGGGATTAGATAAACCCTCTTTTGAAATGTCCCACAGAGAAAGAATGGGGCAAGTATAATGTGTCACATTTATCATCAGTCCTTGCACAGGCTGCTGAATCAGACTCTTAAGCCTGTGGAAAGCACTGGGGCAGAATGAGAAGGACTATATTGAGGGGATTTTACTTACCCTCCTTTTATTTTTTTTTTTTTTTTGAGCTCACATGGTAGCCTGTCCTGTGACTGGGACACAGGTAGGGACTCAATCAGGTATCTTTAGCTCGCCCCTTTCTCCCGAAGAGCTGTTCTTTACAGTTTCTACCTCACTGACAGGCTCTGGGCAGTGTCTTTCTAAGCCTATAGTCAGGTCCTCTAACGTGCAAGAAACAGGTGGTTGGGACTCTGCAAGGCCCCAAAACTTGCTCAATGAGACACTTAAAAGGGTTTATGGGTTTTCATTTACTCCGAGTTAGAGGCATGGGAGAAATACTGACAAGGCATTCTCAAGAGATCAAAACAACGAAAAAACCCCTTTACTGGCATCTTTAGAAAATCAGAGAACTTTGGCAAAATGTTTCAAGCACCCTACAGCAGCCTTCAAGTACCTAAAGGGGGTCTAAAAAAGAGCTGGGAGAGGGATTTTTGACAAGGGGCATATAGTGACAAATCTATAGGAAATGGTTTTAAACTGACAGAAGACAGGTTTAGATTAACCATTAGGAAGAAATTCTTTACTGTGAGGGTGGTCGAGCACTGGCACAGGTTGCCCAGTGACACTGTGAATGCACCATCCCTGGAAGTGTTCAAGGCCAGGTTGGATGGGGCTTTGAGCAACCTGTCCTGGTAGAACGTGTTCCTGCCCGTGGCAGGGGAGTCAGAACTGGGTGACCTTTCATGTCCCTTTCATCCCAAACCATTCTGGGATTCTACAATAAAGCCAGACAGCGATTTCAAAAAAGCAGCGTGTGTCTTCAGAGGACACATTTTTTCCTGTCTTCTTCCCTTGCCCTTCTTTCCATAAAAATTGCTCATTTACAGCTCTTCCATATCAACTTTGCCTTTTTCTAGTTCCTCTTTTATGGTTTTGTTGAGGAAGTTTCTCCAGTTCTTTTCTCCTAGGAAGTAACAGAGTGCTCACTAATGAGCAGTAGTACTAATAGTGCTAAGTTGTATTGTGTAAAAAACCACAAAGAACATGACACCAAAAATCCCACAAAAAAAACCCCAAACCCCTCCCCCCAGTAACAGACAAACAATGCCAAACTCCTTTAAGCCCAAAATGTACATACACCTGTAATTTTTCCTTGGGAAATTTTGTGCTGTGGAATAAACCAGTGGCTGGAGACTGAGGGCTGTCCCTTTGCAAGGTCTCGTTCCAAGCAGATGTCACTTCCTAGGATACTGTTCTGTGTAAAAATCCGTCTGCAGAAGTGGAGCAGCGTGATGTTTTGTGTGACATCCAACACCAGAAAATGAGTCAGATACTCACATCGTTGAAGCTCCCCAAGAGTCACTGATAGGAATTTCATCCCCTTTCCCTGGAAAGCATCTGTAGATCTCCTCCACACCAGCACAGGGCATGTGGGGCACTCTGTGGAGTAGATTTCACTCACGGAATTTCTTGGTGTGTGAGCAGGCATCCTGAACAGGGAGAGGATGAGAGGAAGTGGGCATGGAAAGACTCACAGATTATCCCAGGGTAAACAGAGCAGTTGCTTTAAGCAAACAGCTAGCCCTGACCCAGTCTAAATCAAACTTGTGATCTTTCTGCATTAAGATGGATTATGTAGATCTTGAAAGACTTTCATACATGAAGAACCCTTGTGTTTGTTTCTTTTTTTGGTGTGAGTAGGGGATGTTTATTGCAATAAAAATAAACTTGGATACCAAGTCTGCTGTGTTTTCTGCAAGGGAATTTGCAGGGTTGTTATATTCTCTCTCTCCCTGTTGGCCTGAGTTACAAGAGGCTTTGGCAACAGTGCAACGCTGGGGGCTCTTTAGATTGAAATAAAAAATCCCAACCAAACTTCTATTATTCATACGTCAAGGATGTAATTATATCCTCCTTTGCACTGAAGAAGCAGAAAAGCCACCGTACCTGATATTTGATTTTCATTTGGAACATGAGGTGGATTTCTTCATCATCAGTCTTTGCTTCAGTTATTTATGGCCAGACCTTTGACCCCGCAGCACAACCCAGCAGTTGCTACCATGCTTCCTGGAACAACGCCAGCAGGATCTGCGAGGGATCCTGTTAGAATTATACTCCTGTAAATGCAATCAGCATCTAGCCCTGCACCCACAATATTTAATTTTCAGTTCTGACTCCCTTTTTGTACTTCATGGATCCATGGGGGACTGTAAGAAAAGCTAATCTCATTAACTTTTGAAGGGAGTTGGAGGATGACTGGAGTGTGTTTGAATTGTGCATTCCAAGGTTTTAATTAAGACACATTTACCACTGTCAATAGTTGGGTTTTTTCCCCTTTAAATCTTTTTAACATTTTCCAGGCTTTCATCAGATCTCCAGGGCAGCTAATTTAATTGGTGTTGCTTTAATGAAGGTTCTGAGCAAGAGGATTCTTTTCCGGCATTGAGCTGGAGTACAGAAATCACCACATTTCAGCTTTTGGTAGACAAGTACATGGGAAAATGTGTTATTTTGGCAGAGTGGCAACAGCCTTAAAAGGTGAAAGAGCTGGATTTGATGTCTTCTTCCATACTGGAGGTCTGCAATTTGCAAGGGCAAAATATGTTGAGGTGCAGAGAAATGATAGTTCAAAGAAGAAGAAACAGGATAAAAAATTCAGTTGAGGCCTCAGCTGCTCCTCTACCTTCCCACAGCAGGAACACTTCGCCACTTTTTTAAGTGGAAAACCGCCTGGACAAGCCACAGAATACTTGATACCCTTCTGAGCAGGGGTGTGGCTGAACAAGTTTGGTGAGGTAGAAGGGGAAGGAGCGTTCAGTCAGCAGTGGCGGCCACATTTGGGAATATGTGTCTATGTACTCAGAAACAATGGGATGCATGGGAGAAATTGGAGCATTGACCTCCAAACAGAGAATTTGCCTACTTACCTTTCCTGCCAGGTGCTCTGTAGCTCATCCACACTCCTCTGTGCCTCCGCTGCATAAGTAACTGTGACTTTTCAAGGGGATTGAGTTGCATCTGCTTTTTTTTTAATCCTACCTGCAATAACTTCTGAATTTCTATCCAATATGAAAGCAGTCCGGAAGACCTGATAATCTGGTTACCATACATTTCTAGAGGAGAGACATGAAGAAGAAATAACTTGGCTGAGACAGGGGTAGGTGGCACAACAGTGTCATTATTCAGTTTATCTGCCAGCAGCACTGTCAGCTGCTCTGAGGGATAGCCTATGGATTGCACTGCAGGGTATTTATAGGTGTGCTGTGATGTATGTAAAGACCCCTCTGTGTTTTAGCTTGTGGCTGTTTTATTACTTTTTGACACAAACCTCCCATCCCTTCCCTCTCCAACTGAAGAGCCCAGGTGCCTGGAAGCATTGGCTCAGTCAGCTGGCTGGGGTCTTCTTTGGAGACCAACCTGGTTAAATAGGTCTTATCACATTGGAAAGTGACCCTTAGGAAAGCTGCAGAGCGTTAGAGCTGCTAAAAGTCCATCCAGGTGGCCAAAGTAGGGGTAGCAGTGAGAGGCTGCCTCAAGCTGGCAGCTGTCAAGGATCAGATGAACGCTGTGTTTTTGGTATTCAGGATCAGTCCTAACACAAGCCATGAAAAAGTGAGTGCAGGACACAGTGAGACACTGGCACAGCAGTGCAGGCCTGTGTCTGCAATGCAGTGAGCGCTGCAGGTCTCCCAGTGTGAGGGCAGACAAATTTGTGCTCTTTAGCTGTGTTTGAAAATCCCTTCCACAACTCGATGGAGCTCCTCTGCCTGGCAGGTACCCAGCCACTCAGTGCTGGTGAGACTTGGATCTGACAGCCCCAGTCTGCTTCTGCTGTGCTGTGTTCCCTTTCACCAGCACTGCCAGCTCTTCCCTGGTTCTTCACAACCACGAGGAACAACCACCAGCTGATCCGAAGGAGGGCTGAGATGTGTTTTCATACGCAGGTGGCAACAGCAGCATGTGCAAAATGCTCCCTGGGCTATGAGGATGGTGTTGGAGGATGGTGTCCCATAGAGAGCAGAAAATCAGGTCCTAAATAAAATTTAAATCAAGCAGAACTGTGTGCTTGATGTTGTTACTTTAGGCACATGTGGTGCCCAGGCTGAGGGCAGCAAATGAAATCCCTCCTCCATTCCCAGCCGCTCTGCTTCTCCCTGTGGTTTGGGCAGAGGCTGAACAGCCACAGAATTGTTATCTGCTGAAATCCATCGCTGAAAAATGTGGTTCTATAGCGAAAAAAGAGAAGAATCAATCAGGGCTATAATGATTTTTCCGTGACTGCAACAACGGCTGTTTCTCAGCAATTGGAATCCCTGTCCTTCCACACCTGCTGTAAGGCTGAGGAAGTTTTTCATCATAGACACAAAGTGCAAGCTTCAAAGCCCTTGTCTGCAGACAAAAGGGACTTCTCAAAAACAGCTCCACCTGAGAGGGCAGTTCTGAACAGCTCCTGCTTTGTCAGCGCCTATGAGGAAAACCAGGTAGTTAACAAGGATGGAATAGCTGTGCTTAAGTTTTATAAAAGGATCCAGAAATGCCACTAAGCCTCGCTGCTGCAGAGCACTGTGTGAGCTGTGCAGTGGTGGTCAGGGAACAATGGGATGCCTTTTTACCTTGTCTCGAGGTCCTGTGAGATTTCTGCACTTCTCTTGGAAGGAGCAAGTGCTGCTCGCTGGTGTAGACTGGCAGAGTGAATTCAGCCATGCTTGAGACACTGCTCGGGAATTTTCTGTAGAAGATGTTTTGTTGCAATGTCAAAATATTTTGCTGTGAAATGAGCTCTTTCAGGTACCTTAGATTTATTTTTTTTCCTGTTTTCCACGAGAAATAGACAGCCAGAGCAAGTCAGAGTGCTTTGGATTATGCTGCCATTAAACAGGGCTGCTGCAGTGTGTCAGGGGAGCTGTTCTAACACATGCTGTGTGCAGGGTATGGAAAGGGGTCAAGCTGTGTGTTAACTCTGATCTCCCTCCGGGGCTGTCTTGGTTTTCCAGCACATTTAGTGTTTCCTCATTCTGCAGTATGTGCCCTAGGTGCAGCCAAGCTCCATCACTTCCCCCTGGGCCCACAACCAGAGTTCTTGCTCTGGCTCAAAGGTGTACCTTCTTCATAAGACCGGTGGAGTGGGAAGCTGTGTGTCAGTGGTGTTGCCCTGCAGTCCTCCAAACTGGCTTTTCTGGGCTGTGCCCGAGGGTGAAAGCTGAAAAGTAAGGAGTTATTTCTGGCAGTGGGAGCAGAGATGCAGGAGAGGAACAGACCTCCTTGAAGCTGACCCTGTCCAACCTCCCAAGCAGCCACAGTGATAAAGTCTTCCCATTTATTTCTGATTCTTCAGACTGCTGACCTCTCTGAGACAGTGCAATGTCAGGTTTAGAGTTTGAGCAGAGATCAGTGAGCAGCTCTCTCACTCAGAAAGAGTTTTCCCCCATAGAATAAAATTGCTTTGTCACAAGCTGCCTGGGAAGACCCATCACCAGGATGAGTAATGCAACGAGATAAAGTGAGACTGAAGCCCTGCATATTTTCTGTGTGAGATGGAAAGAGCTGGGAGAATTTAAAATGAACACTGAGGTGTGAGAAAAATTCCCTGGGCACTCAGGGAGGTTGATCTTCTCCTCCTTCCTTCGTGCTGGGCAGCCCAGCATCATCATGTGAGCGAAATAATGAGCCAGGGGAGAGGGGAATGGCAGCCTTGGGACAATTCCATTCCCACCAAATAACTTGGGACACACACCCTCTTGTCTAGGCCTGCTTGCTTGTATGAAGGCATCATCCAGAAAGCCAAAGAACCAAGACATTTGTGTGAGAACTTAGGGAAGCAGCTGTGTCACTGAAGAGCTGGGAACATTTTTCTTTTCTTTCCTGTGGGAACATGTATTTCTTTGTAAACCAGCAGGGTGCTAAGTAAAAGGTGGAGTTGAGATGAACTCAGAGCCTGTAAGCTACACCTCTGCTCTGAACTGGGCTGAGATTACAGGACATTGTCTGTCCTTGAACTGTGGAAAGGCATTCCTCTTGAGGTTGAAAAAAGTGGCCAGGAGACCTTGGACAGGACCTTGGAGCAGGCAGAGACTGGCACAGAATGTGAGACCTTTTTGGGGTTCATTCAGAAGCAAAGAAGTTAATTTTCCTCCTCTGGCCTCCCAGGTGTGGAATGGGAACTGTGTCTTTCAGAAAAGCACTCGGAGCTGAGCTGAACATGAACTCCAGTTGATGTAAATGCAGTTTCCATCCTAGCGCTTCCTTTAGATGGAATTAATCTCAAATGGTAAATCATATCCAACATCTTGATGTGCCTGCCCAACCTCAGCTCTGGGACCACACTGCTAAACTCTGCAGACCTGCAAGAAAGCCAGAGTCAGTAAAAAAGAGAGCTTTCTCTTGATTTACAGGGTCTGTGACTTGTAAGTCAGCTCTTCTTTGATTCTTTTTCATTATCCGTCATCTGTAGATCAGTTTAAATGGGATAAGCAACAGAGTTCTGAAGGTGAGTTCATGCAAGGCTCTTGCATATTTGTATGAAAAACCCATCTTTTTCTTTGATTTGGACTTGTTTTGTTTCGTTGTGCATAAACACCATCTCCTAATGAGGAGCTTTTAGGAAGCGAGTAGCCAGCTGTCAGACTGCTGGGATGCCTTGTGTGGCAGCCCTGTCACGAGCAGATCTGTCCAAAGGCCTGGGATCTGATATTAGCAGTTGCAGAAAGGATGGACACATCAGCAACCACTGCTGGTTGTGCTGACATTGGATTAGGCATGAAAACCTTCCCCCAGGCAGTATCTAGGCCATCTATAAATGTCTGTGTGACTGTGTCAGGGGCTGGGGTAAATATGTGCTGGGGGATAGCAATAACACCTATCTCTGACTCAGCTCATCCAGAACCAGTGAAGCCAAACTTTCCCCATTTCAGCTGGGAATACTGACAGGGAGCCTGCCCTCTCGGGTCAGGGAAGGCAGTGCTGTAGGTCACTGTCAGCAGCAACAGCCAAGGAAGGAAAAAAGGGACACAGAAAGACAGAGACTGGGCAAACACTGGCTTCAGTTAGGAAAAATTGTGAACCTGGTGGGTGTGGACTGTCCCTGGAAAAGGGGAACTGACTGGGCACCGGGATCACCGTGGGATCAGGCAGCCCCCACTCTGACAAACAGCAAGTACTTGTCTGTGTGGTCCACCACTGGAAAAATGAGGAGGAAGGGCCACTCTCCACACTCAGCTGGGAAACCAAGCCAGGACCAGCTGTGTCTGGAAGAATGCCTGCACCAGGGCTCTGAGCATGAAGGATGAATGTTTCCCATGCCCATGCGTCCTGCCTGCTCTTTCTCCCCATATGAAGTCAGTCAGGGACTCTCTCCAGCTCACCCTCTTTTGAAGTGTTTCGGTCCTTCTTTGAGCAGGGTGTGAGCTGTGCCGCTGCAGCAGGAGCAGGGATGATTTTGCATTCAGGGAGTTTTGCACACTGAGGGTCAGACTGCACAAAGCCCAGCTGCAAAATAACCCTGAGAGAATCTGAATGAAGCTGTGAGTAGGAATGGGGGAACGTGCTGTCTTAGAGAAGTCAAAGGTTGGTTCCATGGGGCAGAGAGGATGTCACTGCTGGAGGAAGAATTGGAGCATACCTTGGAGGGTGTCAGCAGGTCATTCTGACAGTTTTTGGCAAGTCAGGGAGGTTGAATGTGGATAAAGCAGGTGCAGATAAGCCCACAGGGAAAGAAATCTGGAGCCTGCTGTACCATTGCAGGCTGTAACAAGGGGACACAGTGTTCTCAGCAAGCTGGTCCGTGCCTGTAAGAACATCCTGATCCTGCTGCTGCAGACCCCGGCCCCAAACCCCACTTCAATGCAGCGTGATGGGGAGTGCTGGGAACAGAGCCTCGAGCTGTTGATTTAAGGAACAAATAGCGATGTCTTGAGGCACTCTTGGGGAGAGTGGGTTAAGCTGGTATTTAGGCAGCATGAGCCAAATACAGGCTTTCCATTAGGTGTATGAAGAAGCTGTCCTACCTTTCTAGTTTCAGAGATCCACAGTTTCTCAAGGATGCCTTTCTTCAAGACTTTGGCTTCATACATGACATCAGAAAAATGTCCCAAGATATCAGTGGCATTGTGGTCAGAAGAGTAATAGGATTGATCCCTGACGCACTCTTCACATCCTGTCTGTGGCAAGGTGAGGTGTGTAGTTCGTCCCTGGGGATTGGAGGGAGAGTGCTGGGCTACGCAAGTACCTGCAGCAGCATTCACAGGTTGCCCTCATGGAAACCAGAGTTCTCATCTGCCCCTGTATCAGCTAAACAGATCCATGTTCACAACACACCTGAGTCTCTCTCCCTCTTAAAAAAACCCAGCCCAAACAAAAAAAAAAACCACAAACCAGAAAAAGCCCGGAATCTTCACAAGAAGACTGGTGGGGGACTTTCTGGCCATCCCACTCTGTTCCCATTGCAACAGTGGTGATGTCCCTTGTTGCTCTAATCTTTGACAAATGGGAGCTAGATATTATCCTGAAATTAAAGAACTACAGAGCAGGAGGAGCAGGGTCAGGACTGGGGCCCACTGTATTGTGGTGCCTAAATAAGGCTGCCAGCCTATTTAGTACGTCACAAAGAACCTGATGAAATGACTGCACAGGGAGAAGAGGTGTTAGAGGGCTTCTTAATAGGAAAGGATGTAATACTCAGTGACTGGAAATTGAAGTCAGTGAGAATCAATGCAGAAATACAATGTAGATTTTCAAGAGTGAGAGCAATCAGGCTGATTGCCAAGGGACTGAGGTCTCCATCAATGTGAGCCTTTAAATTAAAGGGGGATGTCTTTAACAGCCTGCCAGCACAATGGCAAGAGAATTCTGGGACTTCATGCAGGGGTATTGGATACAAGGGGACCAAGCAATCAGTCTCTGTGTGTGTGGCAAGTGCTGCATCTCCTCAGTGACGCTTCTAGGACAGAGCCCATCTCTGGCTGAATATATCTGGAAGAGAAAGGATGAACAGGACTTAGGAGGTGAGAAAGCTGAGCACCAGGCATTTCACAAATAAACCAAGGCCCTCCACACCAGTCTCCCCCAGAGCTGCATCCCTGGGTGAGTTGGGTGGGAACAAGGGTCTCTACTCTTGAGACTGTCAGCATATGTAAGATAATCTGTGCAAATTTTGGTTTTGGACAGTTCTCCATTTTTCAAGGACATCATCTGGAAGCTGTTTCAGAACATCTTTTGTAAGCTATTGCACTGCCACTTCCTAACCAGGGAACTATTATTATCATTTTAGAGAAGAATGTACCTCATATTTCCATAGTAGTTAGATGAGGTTTTCTGAGCGTACAGTCAGAGGTAACTTGTGGGAACTATCATTTAAAATTTCCCAGCTTTTAGATGCTCTTAAAAAAAAAAAAAAGCTTCTATTTTAGAAATATTGTATTAAAAGAATGTGTGTTGGAAGCTGGCATTATTAATCTGGGAATGGTCTGGGCTGTACTGTGTGGGATCATCCTCTCCTTGCCTCACATTTCCATTACGGCACAGTGCCCACAGGCAGAAAAGCTGATAAAAGCTGCAGTCATGCTTTTACACCAAGGTAAAAAATCAAGGAACTCAATTTTTGCCTCCTGTAGTGGAGGCACATATATAACCTTGGAGGTACTTTTGGGCTTGATAACCTTGTCCACTTTTCAAGTGTGTTCCAAAGGAATTACACTGCACAGGCAAAGCAAAGGGCTCTGACCTGCAGCAAGGCTTGGCAGCCAGAGCTTGGGTGCATCAGTGGAAAGAGCATCAGTGGATTTGGACTAAAACCTGTTGGTTGTAGAGGATAAAGTTTAACAGAAGGCATCTCTCTAATAGGATTTTTCCCAGCCTGGTGTTCTCATTTAATGCAGAGTTGTCACTGTTTGTTTTGCATTATACCCCTTGCTGAACCCCGTGCTGTTATCTGCACGAGTGCTGTGCCTAGAGGCCTTCTTCACTCACAGCTTCAGATTTCAGATGTTGTATGAGCTTGGCTGCCTCCTGGCTGCATCATTAAAGAGAAAGAGAAGTTTCTTTGCCCACCCCTTCTCTTTAAACTTCTGTTTTGCTGCATATTATGCTGCACATTATGCTGCACATATTCAGAGGGGTAATAAATTCAGTCGTTTTTGGTCTAAATGTAATTTCTTAGTAATTGCCATCTATTTATTTTTATTGGTAGCAATAACTTAGCTTTATGAATGCAAGCTCTGGACTCCTTCCATCAGCGTGCAAAGCTTTGCTTAATAAAAGTAAAAATGCATTTGAGAAGGTTTAAATTAGGTGGTTGCAAAGAACTGTCGTTATCATGGAATCGGGGAATCGCAGAATGGGTTGGAAGGGACATTAAAGATCAACTAGTTCTAACTCCTCTGGCATGGGCAGGACACATTCCACTAGTCCAGGTTTCTCAAAGCCCCATCCATCCTGGTCCTGAGATTTCCAGGGGTGGGACATCCCAGCTGCTCTGGGCAACCTGTGCCAGTGTCTCACCATCCTCACTGTAAAGTATTTCTTCCCAACATTTTATCCAAACCTACTTTCTTACCATTTAAAGCTATTCCTCCTGGTCTGGTCACTACATGCCCCTTGTCAAAAGTCCTTCAGATCTCTTGCAGGTCCCCTTTCAGTACTGGAAGGCTGCTAGAAGGTCATCTTGGAGCCTTCTCTTCTCCAGGCAGAACAATGCCAGTTCTCTCAGCCTGTCTTCACGGGAGAGGTGCTCCACTCCTCTGGACATCTCTGGGCCTCCTCCACACTCGCTCCAACAGTTCCATGCCCTTGTTATGTTGGTGGTCTCAGAACTAAATGGCAGCACTCCATGACTTGAGGAGCACAGATGGAATGACACTTGGATCCTGGAAGGCCAAGTGCAGGGGCTGTTTCAGCCGCGTCGACAAGCAGTGGGTCTAACCTAGCCAGACCTTCCCCTTCTCATCCAACACTGCGGGAGCTGTTGCATGGTGTTGGGGCCTTCGGAATGGAATATTACTGGTGTGGTTTCCTGATTCCAACTGAGCACAGCTCAGAGAACACTGCTGTTGTAATTTTCCCTTCCCTTTTGCAGTTTTCTTTTTCATATTTCTATCTATCCACATTGGGAATAATGAACCCCCCAAACTCACTCTGACCCACGGGCACATGGTACACACAGATCTTTTTCGTAGTCACATTCGGCAAACTTCAAGAGAAACTCTGGGTAATTTTCGTCTACATTTTCATCTCCATTTTACCATCAGATCATTAAAATAAGTAAAACATCTTAGAAAAAAAAGAAAGACACAAAAGAAGGTCAATAAATATTAACATCTTTGAAATATTTGAAAAGAGTCTGTGGTGTCTTTTGATTACTGCTGCCTTTTATAAAGTTAGATCTGAATCTTTTATTGTGCATTACCAAGAGATAAAACACAGTTACTGCTAGTGCAATTTGGTTCTCTACCCTAAGCAAAAATGCCTGTTCCTTGATTCCATATGCAACCAAAAGGGATAAGATTTTAATTAGCAGACAGTAAAGTCCCTTCCCATTTTCATGGTAATAGACCTAAAGTTATTTTTACTCACTAATTACACAGTGCCTGTTAAAATGCCAGTGGTTAGGTATATATTGGGGTCACTGAAATTTAGAAAGGTGTTTATTTGCAAATCATGTCCCTCCCAGCCCCCATCTCTCTGTTCCCCTGCAGGGGTTCCTGTGGAGGGACACGCAGGGTCTTGCAGGTTCCACATGCTGGGCTGTCTGGGACTGTCACTTGTCCTGTGCCAAAGCATGGGGACAGCAGTACCCGTGGGACTGTGTGTGTCTGTCCATGCACCGTGTTCTGTGCATGGTGTCTGCTGCAGACAAGACTCCTGCAGGGTTCAGGAAGCCAGAAATGTGAGGAAGGCCTATTTAAGTCCTATGCTGCCCATAAACAGTGAACCCAGCTTTTCAAGAAGAGTGATTAATCAAAGGGAGGAGAAATAGAAACTCTCTTCCAGCTCACTTGGGCCATAAATGAGCTTTATAACAAGGGTAAAGTGCTGTTTCCACTGGCTGAGAAAGTGGGTATAATGATGGTTCCTAGACAACTCTATCTCATTAGTACAGTAGGTCTGAAAAGACACTTATTTCCTGGAACAGAATGGGGCCACAACCCCAGGGATGTTCCTGGTGCTAAAATGCTAAACCCAGACTTGTTCTGGTGCTTATTTGCAAAGCCTTGCCCTGAGCAGCCCGATAGAAGGGAGAGCGGAGGTGCCTCCTTATACCTTCTGTGTGGCTTGTTCTTGAAAAGTGCCTGCCTTTCTCTCCCTGGAAAGAGCCTGGAAGAGGAAAACAGCCTCCTGACTCATGTCTTAAGCACCTCCAGCTTTCACTTTGAATTTGGAAGTCAGGCTGGTGAGGTGTGAGTGACACAGAGCTATTAATTTGAACATTCCTGAGGTAAAACACGTGCTGGGCTGCACGCAGACCACACCTCAGAGGAGCATGGAAGAAGATGGACAGGAGTTTTCCAGAGATGAGCATGGAGACACTGCAAACAGAGTAGCCTGCGAGGGAGAGGGATGCAGACCTTCAGCTCAGCAAGCAGCTCTGCGTCACTGCTCTCCACTAATCAAATTTAGGGAAACTCCCGGGGGTTCATCGGTGGGTGCTGCTCTGTTTGGGCAGCCAGGAAAGGAGAACTGTTTTGCCAGAGCACTGGGCTGCAAGCGGCTGCAGGAACAGCAGCACCAGGAAGGCAGGAATCGCTGCCATCAGCAGCTCGGTGGTTCTGCGTGGGTAGGTGACAAACTCGCAGCTTCTGACGACAGAGGGCACGCCGACACAGCGCCGGGAAGTGAGGCACGGGCAGACCCAGCGCGGGGACACGCTGTTCCACACGGCGGGTCAAATCCTGTTCTCTTCACCTGGCAGGAGAACGGTGCTTTGCTTGCAATGAGCCCGTGTGCGGCTTTACCCAGATTTCTGGGGACTTTCCCGCACCGAGGTTTCAATTCTGAGTCTGCAAGAGACTCAGATGCCATGGCAAGTGCAGATGCTGAAGGGGGGATCACACTGTGCCTGTAGCAAGCTGTGGGGTGAGGAAATGGCTGTGAATAAAAACATCAGCATCTGGCCCAAGGAGGCTCCCACGTTAGCCAGTAGGCTGACAGCAGGGAAATCCAGGGGGACAGCGGTGTTCAACGTGACTCACTGGCCACGGCAGGCTGATTTAAATCCATCTGCGGTGCAAAGCCCCTCGTGCAGGAAGCGTGAAGCCTGTGAATGTGTGCTAGGAAAACAACCTGCATCATTTAGAGTTAAGAAGGTGCACGGGTTTGGGCTGTACTTCGGACTGTTGGCATTGAGAGCAATTTGCTGGAACAGAGAGGATGTTCTGTCTCTGGGTCCTCAAACTGTGACACAGATGGTCACCACTCTGCTCTGGGTCTACTCCCTGAAATAGTTCATCTTGCTGT
Organism: Rhagologus leucostigma; assembly: GCA_013397725.1. NCBI lineage: Eukaryota > Metazoa > Chordata > Aves > Passeriformes > Rhagologus > Rhagologus leucostigma. Next base: position 88,417 of record VZTD01002392.1, on the reverse strand, counting down.
GCAGAGAGGTCCTCATCCTGCAATGGATCCTTGCTTTTCCTGCAATGATACTGAACTCTTGCCATGGTGTTTGGGTCTGTTTTTTTCATGATTCTGTGCATTCTCCAAAGAGATTAATTCAAAGCTTGGGTCCAAAATCTCACTGTAGAGAGGTAGCTGTATTTCTCAGTGCTTACACTAAATCAGTCAGTTGATGTTGCACAAGAAAGAACTGCCCTCCAGTCCTTCTGAATGTTTTATCATCTTTGGGCTGATGACTGTAGCTCACAGCCAACAAATCAGCAGGGTCTTTACCAAAAGCTGCTAAAGCAAAGCTTCTTTAACAGGAAGCTCCAGGTATTTTGTCTGTGTCGGAGCCTAAAGACCCAGATTCCCTTGTTGCAGATTCCCTGCAGGGAATGGGCAGCCTCATGCTTGGTGCTGCTGCTGCCATTCCTGACCCAAGCTGTTAGACCCCCATAACAGGAGTCTCCATGGCTAATCCTCAGCACAGCTTTTGTGGGGTTTTTTGCAGCCCACCTGATGAGCCTGGCTGAAGGTTTCCAGGTGGGTAGAGAGCAGACACCCACCTCTAAAGTCTTCACTTTAAAGGTGACTTGCAAAAACCACACACCCTGAGACAAAGGAGCAGATCTCTTAGTGAATATTTGGCTTGGAAAAACAAAACAAGCGAAGCAATGACAGCAACAACAATAAACCCAAAAGAAGACCTGCCCCTCTGTTCTGGACTTCTAAAGGATCTCTGTGCTTGCTTCTGTAGCAAAGGAGGAAGGAACTCTGTGCTACCAAGGTAGACTGCAATTAGGTGAGGCTGCTGATTTTGTTCATGTGAGTGCTGCTGGTGGTTGTGTGGGGGCCAGTAAAGGCACAGTTCTTTGTTCGCATTGTTCTGCGTTTTGTGTGCATCTGTATCTCTGAGATACAGGCTTTTCTGTGTGGAGACACCCAGGAGCTGGAAACCTGGCTAAGAGGCTGGTGAGGAAAAATCTCTTGGGCCTTCAAGCCCATGGGATCACACTTCTGCTCACAGGATGCTTCCTAGAATGAGCTTTAGAAAACAGTGTTCCTCACCAGGGGACTGTTTTTCAGCATGGTACCATAATGGCTTTCCTGGAGGATTTCTTACAAGAACTGCAGGTTCCTGCAGGTCAGGCATTTCCAGGAGGGATTCAGCATCTTGCTGTGGTTATGGGACAAGATAACAGCACTGACCTATGCAACTACATTAAACACTGACCACTTATTTCTACTGAAAACTTTGAATGTGACTGGTAAGCTACAAAAAATGGGAAGCCTTCATCCAAAAGTCTTGGGAAGTGCAGTCTAGCACCATATCTTCCAAACATAAGATGTGTGCTCGTATTCATATTCTGCACGGGCTGCATAGCTGGTGTTTGATGGTGCATGTCTCAGAATCAACAGTGAAATGAGCAGCCTAGATAGATTCATTCTTGTAATGTGACTGTAAAGTGGAATTTGCTTCTAGAACACCATGACATTGATTTCCCACAAAGTGACAGTCTTGTCTCATTACCTTGATTCATTTGTTGTCTGATGGATTTTAATAGCAAAGATCTGAATTTCAATGATTAACCCCCACCCCAAAAGGGAAAAGTTTAGAGCTGTGTCACGTCAGCAGCTTCAAAAAGAACCAGTGTTTGGGAAGAAATTCACAGTATTGGGAGCCTGATGGCAGGGAGTCTCAAACAAAAGGGAAGCATTGAAGATGGAGAGATAGGGGAGAGAAACGTTGGATGGGAGAGGCGTTAGCATCGAACAGGCAGGCACAATGTCCCTATAAAGAAAGAGCAGCTCTATCTCTGTGTTCAAATATCTTTTGCTCTGACTTACCCCTGCCTGGGCTGTGGTACTATTTCCCTGAAGCAGTCTTTCTCATGTTTGGGACTTCACACAGTGTGTTTTATGTGCCACAAAGACTTACAATTCCACTGGGATGAATTTGACTTAGGAACATAACAGATGCTGTTTCTGAGTAGATGGAGTACAAGTCCCCTGTACTAAACATGGTAGAAAGAAGGAGTGACTATGGCATGTGTACAGAACATCCAAAGGAATATAAGGAAGAGGAAAAAAAACCCTTGCGAGTGGACAGAGATAGTGAGGTGAGGTTTGTTCACTGCGTTTTAAGTTTCCTGTAACATCTTAGTTATCTGAGATCTCTGGGCTTATCTGCCTAAAAGTGGCAGCCAGGAAACGACATTCTCGCTGTGCTGCTTCATCAAAGTGATGGCTGCTGTTTTAACAAGCTGCATTAGCCAGAGATTGATGGCCTCATTTGCAGCATGAAAGATCAGTGCTGTTTGCAGCAGTGAAGGTCTGAGCTCCCTGGGGTTCCTGCTGACAGGGGCATGTTGGGCAATTGCCAGGGAGGCAGAGCTGGTGGAGAGGCTGCTCCCCCATATCTGGGCATCATACTGGGGACAACGGCATCCCCACGCCTCCCACACTGCCTGCTGGAACACTTACAGCTGTCCCCTGCACTGGCTCAGAGACTTGCACTCAGAGTGCAAGCAAGGATCGTTCATTTTGGGATCTCTTGTAGGAAGATGTTCGATGTCCTTCCCGCACGGTGTTGTCTGTGTGGAGCAGCAGAGTGGCTGCGTGATGAGAGGGCAGATCAGACCTTCCTCTGGAGGTGTAAGTCACCTGTGCCATCCATGTCATCTGTCCCAGCTGATGGGGTTGCCTCAATCCAGCTCTTCTGCTTGTTCTCGAGACCAAAAGGGTGACAAGGAGAATATGGGGTCACTGACTGGATCTATCAAAGGCTACACAAGCACTGCCTATGAAATCAAGTCTCAATGCACTTGGGGAATGCTTCATGTGCTTGTTGGATGGGGAGTCAGCACTGGTCTGGTGTCACTCCTTCTCCAATGAGCAGACATGTAAATGACAAGCAGATCCTTTGAATCAGGCAGTAGGGGTGGTGGTCGTGGGGGAGGATAACAGAGTTCACGAGAGGAAAATGCGAAGGAAGTGAAGGAAGATTAAGATTAAGTATCTTAAGGTTTAAGATACTATACACATACAGTCAAAGACGGCAATGGTGGGGTGAAGCAGTGAATAACAACAGGAGCTGAATCTCTCACAGGTTTTCTTGCTGAGAACCTCTACGGGTAGGTCAGCATGAAGTCTGTGGTCTTGTGTCAGTTGTGACCACATTCATGTTTACTGAGATGCCTTGGTTTTATTACTGAACACTGCAGCTGGATTCACAGAACTAAAATATGTGATTTTTCTCTTTCAGAACTTCAAGCGATTTTCAGATGTTCTTAGCTGATCTTCATGCTTCTAAGATCCTGTATCTGACCATCTGTCTCCAATTAGTCCTTTCAGCTCTGCAGACTTCTCTCTCTGCAGTTCGCACACATCTTTTTATTCCACTCCATTATTAATAAAAGGAACATCAAAGCACTCTCAAAGTATCATTTTCCCTATTTGAAGAAAGATAACTTCATCCATCTGGGAAGAGGTGGGACAAGACAAATGAATCTTTTCCCTAAGCTTCTCTTAAGAACCACTATTTTTTTCTTCTAATGTGTATAAGTTGACTGAGTTTCATGGCAGAGTTCCTGGGCCAGACACAGAATTAGGATTCCGGAGATCTGGGTTCGCTCTTAAGTTCTGCTAAGTCATTCTGACTCCTACCTGTTCAATAGATAACACCATCTGTATCATTACTTTCTTCTTCTGGTGCTGCCGGGACCTGAGCAAACAAAATGGGCTCTGCACACCCTGCCCCCGCTCCTGGGGCCGTGGCTGTTCTCAGGAGTGGCTCCAGTCCAGTGCAGATGGTATTGGGAAAAAAACTTTGTCCTAAAGGTGCCTTAAGCTCAGACTCTTTCTCTTGGTCTTTTCTTGAGCTGTGGTTTAGGTAGGCTGATGCCTGGTCCTGTACCTGCTGATACTGACCTCATTTCCCTGCTTGACCTTGAACCTTTCTCACCAGCACGGAAGTGTTCAGTGATGACTGCTGTCTGTGGTTGCTCTCACTGGATGTGCTCTGCCCTTCCCATTCGGGTTTTGTTGGACTGTCTTTGTCAAAAAAGGGAAAAGGGAGTTCTTGTGGACCAGGTCTTGTCTTTCTGACAAGAAAGTGCCCAGGAAAAATGAGGTGCATAAAGAGTTATTCCTCTTTGAAAGTCCTTCCCAGCCTCTGGCACTTTAAGGTAGGGCCTGTTGAACCTGAAGGTACAGATGTACAAGCCTATCTTCTCTCAGGGTAGTGCGTGTTGTAGACATTTGTGTGCCAAATAACTCTGATTAGCTGCCCTTCCCTGCCTCTCATGGATTCAAAGGCCATCTGTCCATCTTGGTTCATTTTTTCAAGGGCAGATTCCCTGCCAAAGTATGTGAAATTTCTACCATTTGTCTGTATTGGGCTATTTGGCCTATTTCGTCCAAAGGACATTAGTTTGAAGATATTTACTTGAACGTCTTTGGATTTGTTAGCTGACTCCTCTGCTTCATTCTAGATGACGAGAGTTAGCTTTACTGTAGTGTGATTCCTGCACAATGTACACACTATACATGTAAAAGACCAACCTAAAGCAGCAAAGGACAACCTTTAAATAACTCTTATGGCCCATTAGCCACACCATAACACCTGGTAGGTAAAAGAGACACTCAGAGAGATCTCAGAAAATCCCACCAAAAAATAACTTCTAAAAACCTTTGTAAAATTGTAGGCCTGTGTGTGATTTGAGTAATTAATGGACAGTATTGTTTGAACATGGCATGGTTGTCAAGGATGACATGCTCTGCCTCACCTTCGTATTGTGTAGGAACATGCTGAGATTAATTTAATATCTACTGTCCATCATTTGCAGAACTCTGTGCCTAGGCTTGGATAGTTAATGAGTCCCCTGGAGTCCTTGCTTTCAGCTTTAATTTTCTCCCTTTCTGAGCAGAGAGGAGTCAAATAAGTGAAAACTCCTATGAACAAGGGGAGGAAAGGAGGTTAAAATTAACATTTGCTGTATTTGGAGGGAAGCTTTGTTTTCTGCCTCGGGCCTTTGTCCTAGACAAATGTGCATCTCTGAAGACTGTCCCAAGTCTCAAAGCAGTGCAAACCAGAACCGAGTGCTCAGGGCATGACCCCTGAGCTCTCAGCTGACTCATCGTCCACCTGAAAATAAAGCTTCATACATTCCTCTTCTCTCTCATATTAAAGGTAGCTCCCTATTGTGGGATTATAGAATTGTTTAGTTTGGAAAAGACCTTTAAGATCACTGCATCCAACTGTTAACCATCCTTGCTCTTCTGGCCAGTTCTGCCTGAAGAGCTGTATCCATCCATCAAAGCCCTCCAGGCACATGAGCCTGTAGGCACCATGTGACAATGATCCAAATGAGTTCATAACCCTGGTGATGCCATGATGATTTTTTGCTTTTTCATATATCCCTCTCATATACCCTTTCATATACCCTTTTATACAGCTTTGCATGTATCCTTAGTGCTTTTAGCCCACATACTTGTAATTCCCCGAGTCTGATAACTAGCTTAGACCCAAAGTTCCATTAAGCCAGGAGACTAAACATCTTGAAAACCCTGAAGTTGGGTCAGAAAGCCGCAGACACCAAGGTCCTCTCCAGAACACATTCTGTAAACCAAGATAGGCCCATCCAGGGGGAAGGTTCCTCAAGACGGGGGCTTCTCTTGAGCCTCTGACTGGGGAATCTTTGATAGATATGCTAATGTGCAAGGTCTATAACTGTATTCAAATTACCGTGTGTGCATCTTGGGGTGGGCATCCTGGTGTGCATCTTTCGGGTGTGCACTTTCGGTGTGCATTCGGGGGTGCTTTCTACCTGGATGTGGTGCACCAGAGGATCCTTAAATAAATACCGAGGTAAAACCTTTTTTCCCCTCTAACCGTGTTTGGCTTTTAAGTCTAAGCCCAGGGAAAGGCATCACTGGAATGCACACAGACTCCTAATTCCTCCTGTTTGTTCCCCATGCTGCATGGATTAGTGCTCAAGCACTTCAGAGACACATCTATTTAAAAGAAGAATGTGTGAGAGCTTTCTCCCCAGCAGGGAGACACCCATTGCTGTTACTCAGCACTCGCTTCACTCTCTCTTCTGCTGCCACCGTATGACTTAGGCTCAGTTGCCTCCAGCGCTGCTCAGAAAACAACTCCCAGCCCCTCATCTGACATCATGGCACTAAATCTATTCTGTAGCTGCTGATCTGAAAGTGGAACAGCAACCTTCCTCCTGGTGCCTGAAGTCACCAACTTACAGCCTTTTCCATCACAGGAGTTTTTTTTCCCCAACCCACTGAGTACAGGCTCTGAATTCTCTTCCTGCTGTGCCATTGAGTGTTCAGAGTCCTTGAGAAGATCCTGTTCTCTTTTCTATAACATCTGATGCTGTGCAGACTTCCCATTTCCTCCTGCACTTCTCCAACAACTTCCTTCAGGCAAGAAGACTTCTTCCCCTGCTCCAACTTCCCAGAGGAGTTCAGCCTGTGTTGGGGCAGTTGCTGTTGGACTCTGCTGCATCATCACTAGTGCTAAGCACACACACGCTGTCCCCAGCAGAATTTCTGGATTCCTTCTATCTGCTCTTCTTTGCAAAATGCTGCATCAGTTTGCACCTTCTGCTATAGCGGCACAGCTCAGTTTTTGAGTCTGTGTCACAAAGTGCAACCTTAGGTGGCAGAGACGGAAAGCTCTCCTTATTCAGGAGTTCAGGGGCGCAGGAATCATGGAGCAGAAGGAAGACTGAAATGGCACCCCTGCAATGCAGAGGTTCTTCCTCCTCTAACCTCCTCCTGCCTGTGTGGGTCCCTCTGTATGGAGCTTCACCACTGTCTCATCCCTTCCATTTCAGTGCAGCCAATAAAAGCCCAGGCCTAGGCATTTATCTGGCATGCAAAACTTTAGTCAGAGCTCATCAGGTCAAACAAAGTGTGGTTGTAGCCGGCTCACTGGTAAGGCATTAATTCAGTAGGGCAGAGGACTGCAGTAGTTTTCTTCTGCCTGGACTAAAAGTCATAACATTTGATGAGTTCTGTGCAAAAATGTGGGCAGCTGCACAACCTGAGCTGGTGTTTGATGGGGAAAGCTGCAGTTCCATCCAAAGCTGTGGTAACAAAGGTAGGACTTCCCTGATATCTTTACAGGCTCATTCCTGGCTGGGGTGTGCTGAAGTAACTCAACTTCCAGTTGAGCTTGTTTTAGAGATATCTCTGCTGCGTTGGGTCTTGACCAGAACAGTTTTCTTCCATGTGCAAACATGTGCCTTGCTGCTATTGATGTGTCCTGTGGATACCTTTCACACACAGCAGCTGAAGGAGCTATGAAATTCTTTCCTGCACAGTGATGGCTGATTGTGGAAGGCTGCTATCCAAGGGCCAGGCTGGAAAGAAGTGTGGGACCTATGGACGGAGCAGATCATGATGGTCTCTGTGTTTTGGAGAGAGGAGGGAGAGAGGACAGAACTTGGGAAGGAAGCAGAGGACAGGAAAAATGTATCCTTCTGGCAATAATGAGAGGAGAAAGCCAACTTGTACTGTCAGGGCAGAAGAATGGAAAACTAGGCTTGGAACTAGCAGATAAACTGCTTTCTCTCTAAAACTTTGAATAAATAAGATGTTGGGATACACCCTGTCAACAACATCCAAGAAAATCTGGCTTATGCATTTTCTTTTTCTTGCCTAAACAACACTACAGGCTATACGAAAGCCTAAAATCTCTGAAGATGGGTTTGCTGCTTATTCCAAGAAAGCCAGTGATATCACTGGGAATAGCTTCGGGTCAGACAGGGCTTGATGTAACAGTGCATGTGTAAGATTTCTGAGCTTGATGCCATCTGCTCACAGAGAGCACTGGATCGCTGTAAGGATGTCAACAAAGGCTTGGGAAGCTTGTGAAAATGAGGAGGGGGAATAGCAGGCTCCAGAGTGTACGAAAATCATGACTTTTCTGTGTGGCTATTGCTGTCGTGAAATTGGTCAGTCATTTTTAAAATTCTACTCCCTTCCCACTGACTATTGGGAAATGTTTGAAAGAGGAGAGACGTGAGTTAAACGGAGAAAAATATGGCAATGGGACTAGCAGGCTAATCAGACCGAAAACCCCCAAATCTTCCAATATGGTTCTTGGATACATCACTTGTGAACCCCCAGAGAATCAGGTTTGGTGGGTTAGTGGAAGAAAAACATCTACTGAGCATTACAGCTAGGAGCTATACGACCTCTTTGATGCAGCCCCCCAATACCCATGAGGTACCTTGTTTAAAACATAAAATTGTAAAGAAAATGTGAAATTTAAACCCCAGGTGGTAAACTTAGTAGGAATATTCTCTGCTCCAAGAGTCAAGATAATTGTACATTGAAATACTCTTTTGGTCTAACTTTAGTTGTACTTTTCTCTGAAGTATGACATAAATATGTTTAAAATGGATAATCATACCCAAACCATTTCCATTATCAGCTAAGAAGATTTGGGTGTTCTGTTGCGGTTAAGCTGTTTTAAACAAACACTCACACTTGCTGTGCTATTTTCATGCTATAATGGAGGTACTTAACAGACTGCAGAAGTTTATCTATTCTTCCTCCTCTGTAGAAAATAAAACTTTGCTGTTTCTCAACAGCCGATGCTTGAATACACACAAAACACTTCGTGTATATGCAGATTGTCTGTCACAATATTTAGCTAATTCAAATTGTTGCTCACTAAAGACTAATTTTTTTCCCCCTGAAACTCTGTTCTCCTTTTCACCTCTGACAGGTACAGAGTAGTTTATTTACAATAAAAAGTTTGAAACGATGGCCACCCATGGAGCCCAGGGAGGGGCTGCTTTGCTGTGTTGGGGGTAAGAAGAGGCCCATTTCCATGGTGCCTGACACAGAGCTGTGTTTGTGTGAGGTCAAAGGGACAAGGACAGACTGGGAGACAGCATGGCATGAGAGGCAGGTTTGGAATGGATGAGCAAGGCTGTGAAACTCATTTGCGTGGTTTATGAACTGCAGATCATGGTCTTACTGGGTCAAATTGTATTGAGCTGAGCAGCCTCAGCTCCCAGAAAAATATCCCAGGAAAATGTGCTTGTCTACCACCTATTTGTAGCTCAATCTTTCTTCCTCCATCACCGTGTCTGTTGGTTAGTTTGATGTGTGGCTGTCCTTGAAAGCCAAGAGCTGGAATGAAAGATGATGAGGTTACAGTTGTGGTACAGCTGGAAATGAATGTTCTCCCGATCAGTGTGACAGTGATGCCACTTGGCAGCTTACCAAAGTCGGTTTTTCCTTATTTTAGTTACGGTCTGTTTCACTCCAAAGCATTTTTTCCGTGCTTGTGATGGTGCCCTGAGAAAAATGTGCAAGGTTGCTCTGCGTGTTAACCACTAGATAGAACTGTTCCAAGAGTATGTGCCCTGGGAACAGAGAACACTTGATTTGTGTTCTCAGTGCTTAGGGCTAACCTCGGTGATCTCTGAACTGTGAAGAGAACTTTTCTTTGTGAATCTAAGGTACATATTTTTGTGAGAGGAACAAATCTATTTTTCCCACTGAGTCTTGTTTCATTTACTTTTATGAAGTACTCCTGTACAGAACATTCAACAACTGAATTTTATCTGAGGTTCAATTAATGCATTGATTTTTATTCTGTTATTCTCTTCTGCAGCTCAGTATTTGGCTGCACAGTGTGTTATCAAAGCTGTAAGAAAATTACCTTACACTGCCCTTTCTTCCAGTGACCACAGGCTTGCAAAGAAGACTACACCACAAAAAGCAAATTTAGAAAGTGCCTGAAATGCACCATGCGATGGGAAAGGTGGAAAAATGGCAGATTTTTTTTTTTTTGACACAAAGACATTGAAGACAACTTTTTAATAGACCTGCTTTTATACTAATATTCATTGTACAGTCCATCCTGGAAAAACCGCTTTGGTGAAAAGACTTAAAACCTCATGCTTACGCATAGGAACATGAGCTATGCTTTGTGCTTCACCAAGAAAGCTTGGATGAAAAGGTTCTGTTGGGAAAGCTCCTTTTTTCAAACTTCACTTGTACAGTACAAAAAGCCTTTTAAAGAGAGGTGCAGAGCAGCATAGGGGTGCTGGAGAACAGGCTGCCAGTGCTGAATTCATCTGCTGAGACACATTTACGGGTCTGGAGCAGAAGGTGAAGGTTTGGTGTAGGAAGAGATGCTGAAAAGAATAGCGGGTGTAAATATGAGATGCCACAAGCAAAACCAAGCAACCCATCTCCTAGAGGCTGTCCAGAGCTTAGCTAGGAGTGGGGTATACACGAGTGTGAAAGGGCAGAACTGCAGCCCTCAAAGCAAAGATGTCAGCATGAGCAAGACTGGTTCCAGAAAAGCCATGGACAAAGCCTCCCAAAATTACTCCCCACCAGTCTGTTGCTGCCAGGTGTGGCTCATAGAGGTTGTTCAAAGCTGTTCTCCCTTCCAAGCCTCTTGCTTTAAGACCTTCAGTACTTTGCTAATTCTGCTCCTTAAGTAATCATCTAGCGTTGCTCTCTCTTCTCCCGCAGGACTTGTTGCACTGGTCACCTCTGTTGCTTTTGGGTCTGAGAGTTATCTCCTTTTCCTAATAGTCAGCTGGTGGAGAAGATGAACAACTTAATTTTCTCTGGCTGTTTGGGCAAGTCCAGCTCAGGTGGACAGCACAGGGCGCAGGAGTTGGTGGGAGCTGTGGAATTACGTTCTTCCTACCATCCCACAGTGACTTTGAGGTGTTGCTTTCCTGGTCCCTTAGCGGTGGCTCCAGTATTCTAGGGAGGTGTAGGCATGCGGTAGAAATGGGATTGTTTTCTACCCATCTACACTTTCTATCCTATACCCCACAACTGCTGGGAGCCACTGCGGCTCCCGCATGGAGCGAACTGTGGTCCATCAGCTGAAGGAGCAACGAACCTGGTACACAGGGATAAACAAGGCAGTCCAACCTCCCCTCCTCACGGTGGCACCAGACACTCATTACGCACCTTTCAGCTGCCAAATGAGTTCTCAGGACTCCTTCACTCATCCCCCTTCTAAGGTTGAATCCCTTTAAGCGCCTGTTGCAGTCAACTTCCTGCCAGGGCTGATTGGATTTTGCATGGTGTCAGTGGTGTGGGTGAGAGCTGTGGCAGTGCAGCTTCTGATCATGACAGGACAAATTGTGTCTCTGAGCTTGTGCTGAAAGCCCATCTCCTGCAGCTCTGTCGGTCTTTGGGCATAATCCCATTATGTCAGGCAAGTGGGCTGTGCTCTTCCCAGTGAGTAAGCAAAGCAACACGATTTTGGGCAAGATGAAAAGAGAGACCTTTCTGTCTCAGCCTCATGCTTGGGACAGCACCTTGCTTTCACGGAGAAGTGAGTTAAGAAGACATCTCTAGCATTGCTGTGTCCTGGGCTGGATTGGCAGGCAGTGTTTGAAGGCTTACTCTTGGTGTCTTTTGGGAAGAGCAGGAAACTCAGTGAAAAAGGTTTTCTGGCTCCTTGTGTTTTGCAGCAGTGCATGGTTTAGCACAGGAATGCAGAAAGGGCTCTGGGATGTTCAGGGACCACAAACAAGGAGCAGCTGGCTGTGATTCCTGTGCCCTTACTTCTGTTGTTGAAATGTCCTGGATCAGAATACATCCCAGGTTTCTTTGCTAAGCATGGAATCACTGTTATGGTACAGAGAGGGATGGTTTATGGCAGCAGTGTTGGGAGCCTCAGTGGGAGTTTCTATCTGTCCCCCATTGAGTGGGATCAATCAGAGGGTGGGGATTGGTCAGAGGGTAAAAGTGCAAGTTCCTGTGTCTCGAAGGGCACGAGTTGAGCTTTCTGTCAAGCTGGGCACCACTGAACTTGGTGTGTCACAGATAAAGTAGGGTTGGTTTGTAATTCTAGACATGACTTCCCAGAGCACAAATTCGTGAGTGACTGGCCCTGGGCTTTTTGAGCAAGCAGGGAGCAGAAAAATCCATGAATGGTTCTTATCCTCTGTGCAAGGGGTAAACCATCTTTTTGCGAAAAAGCTGCAAAATAACGAAACAGGTCTGTGGGTCCCCTTAGTAAAGCTGTGCATGTGCAGGGTTAAGTCTTCTTGTGCACTGGTCACCCAGCTCAAGGAGAGTGTGAGGGCACTGAAAAGCCTTCCTTGGGCTTCACACTTGGTTTGTGCTTGTATGGCAGCCAGGGGGTGGCTCGTGTCCAGCTATCAGGATCAAAATGTACCTTGGACATGGATCTCTAGAACACCTGGGCAACGTGCCAGGGTTTCCTCACTGGGACAATCCCTCAAATGTGGCAGTGGATAACCTAATGAGCATTATTAGCTTTTTACATCAGCACTGGGAGCCAATAATTCCTTCTAAAATCTGTGCTGAAGTGGGCACTAGAAAAGGCTGACATTTAACTTTCCCAAAAAAGTTCATTTCAAGGAGTAATTCACTTCAGAATAATTTTAGAGCAAGTAATCTAAGAAGCCTGAGGAGAATGGAAATTCAGGAGGTCTGGAGACCAGGACAGCAGGGGATTGCAGTTCTGGAGAGATGGCTGGGGTTGCTAAACTCTGCACAGAGGGAATGACTTTTTGGAGCTGGTTTGCTTCAGGTATATGGGTTGTTATGTGGGTGTGAGGCAAATATACTCCATTTTTTTAGAGCAGAAATTGTTTTCCTGCCTTATTAATGTGTCAGGCCCCATAACAGCACAATCTGCACAGGTTTGGGTTTGTGTTTTTTGACTGTTTGTTTGTTTCTCGTTTCCAGAAAGCTGAATGAATGGAGGTAAAGGACAAATGGCTCCTTTCCACACACCTTCCAGAAAGAGGCAGAGGGAGGCTGTGTAGTCCTGGGTCCAGTTCTCTGCCAAGGGACCTGTTGGGTACTTCAAGCTCCCCACTCACTTCTTCCTGCATGCCTACACTGCCAGCTGGCTGCTGTTATGGTTTTCAGGAGTGTTTTATCTGGTAAAATATATGAAAGTTTTCATCTCTCCTGCTCTGGATTAGGGTAGGTTTCTGGAGCCTGCTTTCTCCTCTGTAGAGGCCACAACTCCCTAAGGTGAGCCCTATACAGGGATGCTTGTCAACACGTGCTGTAGAAGGGGGGACAAGCTGATAACACTCAGATCCACTTGATCCTAGAGCTGCTTTTAGCTGCAGTGGGAAAGGAGTCTGTCTCCTGAATGCAAGCAGTTGCCTTGTTTATTTGTTCCCATTGGGTTTAGATAAGTCTGTCTCTAATCCAACAGAGCTGTGCTTGTGCAAACTGTTTTAATTGCACTATCCAGCTCTTCTGTGCTTAAGCACCCCGTCAGGCTGGCTGTTTAGTATGTACTTCTAGTGACCTTCATTTTAATTGTCTAACCGCTTGCAGTTCATTTGGACTATTCCAGTAGGGCCTGCTAGCTTTAATTAAAAATGGTTTCTTTCCAAAAGTATTAAGTTACTTGTTCTCATTTCTTTGTAAAAGTAAAGTAAGCATTTAGATGCATACTGAGGTATCCTGAAACGTTGCTGTGGAGAGCTGAGCTGCTTCATGTGTCACTGCCTTGGGGGACTTGGGGCAGTTGGTCCCTGTGCCCACAAGTCCTTGCCACCTGATCAGAGCTCAGGGATGTGTTTAGTCCGCTACCCACAGGAGGAATAGAGGAACAGGGAAGGGCCAGAACCTACCTTGTGTCACCCAGAGGTGCAGCGGCAGAGCTTGAATGCATCCCCCTCTTCCTGACAGTTTGGCATTGTGGCTTAGGCCAGTTTGGGTACAGTGGAGGCATTCAGTTTTGGAGAAAGCTATCGGAGGAGGTGCTGGTAAGAAGCTCAGAGGGGACTTCCCACGCCCTTGATAGCATTTGTCCTTTAAACTGAAGGTCTCACTGGGTCTGTCCTGCCTGCCTTTCAAGGGTTTGTGGGATTGCATCCTTGATGGTGAATTTCACAGGGTTAGATGGGACCGCTGGAGCCATGCAACCCCCTTGCTCATGTAGGGTCACCTAGACCTGGTTGCACAGCTGCCTTTTGAATATCCCCAAGGCTGGAGACTCCACAACCTCTGCCAGGGCTTGGTCACTCTTGAGTGCCTGCTGTGTTCAAACATAATTTCCTGTGTTTCAGTTTGTGACCACTGCCTCTTGTCCTTACACTGGGCACCACTGAGAAGTGCCTGGCACTGGCTTCTTTACACCTTCTCCTTGGATATCTTCAACACCTGTCTGGACAAGGTCCTAATCCTGGCTGGATCCACTTTGAGCTGCAGGTTAGACTAGAGACTTCCACAGTCCTTTCCAAACTTTTATATTCATGTGATTTTTATGGGGGAGACTAAGGATTGTAGTTAACACTGAAGTGGCTTTCGTTTTGTTTGTTCAGTGGTGAGTACCCTTCTGTGGGTAAAACCCTTTCTCTTTTTTGTACACTCTTTGTTATTAATATTATTGTGGCTATTGCCATTTTCAGTAAATTGTTATTCCAACTCTCAATCTTCTAGTGTTCCCCGTTATTGGAAGAGGCAGGGAAAAGGGAGCAGCTTGAGTGGGTTTAATTTTCCAGCTGCGCTTCAAACCACCACACAAGCTCACCCAACAGCAGCAGCACTGAGCAAAAGAATACAATTACAGGCAATTTTGCCCAGGTTCCTCTTTAGTCAGAGCATCTTTTCATAAGAAGCCTTTAATTTTGATTACTGCAAACACTCCAGTCAAAGGCACTCAGCAGGTAGCTATGGCAACCCTGAGATGGGCTGTTTAAAATATACCAGGTAAAATAATGAGGAGATAATAGTATGGTTTTAGTTCAAATAAACTATTAAGTGTGAGTAACAGTTTTACATTTAAAAAATACACCATATTTCTGGGCTACAAATTAGTCATGGTTCAGGGCCCATTGTTCATCTCAGTGCTGTAGGTGGTCTCCAAAGAATATTGCTAATATATGCTTCCTGAATTTGTTAACCCAGCACTCAGCAGGGAAAAAAAAAATCTTGTAGCTCCAAAAAATAAAACTGTTAAAGAGAGAAGAGAGAGGGGAGAGGGCTCAGATTAGAAAGATTACCCATGCAGAGAGAGCTACAAGCCTTTCTCAGAGTCTGGCCTAGCTAATTTATTGGGACTCTGCCCTTAATACCTCTTTTTTCTCCAAACCCTCTCTATTGGACCCAAAGCTAAACTAGCAATTAGCAGCTGGGTCATAAGTGTTGTGCATGCTCAAGATGAGACAGTCACTAACCAAAGAAAACTTATGATTTAAATAGTCTAGTGTGTTTTCTTAACTTGTGGTGAAGGAACAGACAGCTGGTCACAGAGGACTAAATAGACCTGTCCTAACATCAAGGAAGAATTTGTCCTTCAGACCCGGCAATGGCCACAAGGATTTTGGATCATAAATCCTGAAGCAATCTTTGCAGCTTCTTTAGTTGGTTCACCTTGAAGCATCTGCTACATAAAAGATTATTATGTCATTTTTTCACAAAGTACTGGCAAAGTACTGTCTGAAGCAGACATAGTAAACAACGTATTATATCTATCTATCTATCTATCTATCTATCTATCTATCTATCTATCTATCTTTCTATCTATATATATCTCTCTATATATATCTCCCCTTTTTCGGTATCCTCCAATATTTCAAGATAGTTATAGAAAACACAGATAATAAGCAAAGGGGCTTTGCTGAGTTAGCTTTTCTTACCAACAAAAAAACGTGTTTCAGTGTGTTTTAGGTCAATGGAGCTGGTCATGTGAGGAAAAACGTAGTTTTCCATGGAGTTGCTTTTTGAAATGGACTTTGTCATTGATTCTTTTTTGTTTCTCAGAGGCTCTTCCCAACCAATTTAAACTTCTTGTACAAGAGCTTTAAGTATCTCTGTATGCTTGTTTTTGTCAGGTATTGGCTCTGAAAGAAGTTAGCTTTGTATCACAGCAACAGTGTCTTAAATAATGCAGTTTGCAGTGTTTAATCAGCCATTACCTGGGGCAAGATTTTGCAAGTAGGAAAGGCAGGAGAAGATGGAGGTTCTTTACCCTCTTCCAGCAGTGGGTCCCAGCAAGTGGGGGCACTTCCAGCGCTCTCCACAGCCCAACAGTGTTTCCCGTTGGCCTGGTGGGCTCTCCTGCCCTTTCCCATCAACTGTGCTTCAGTAATAATCCTGCAGTGCCTTGGATTTTGTACCATTCTCCTCCCTATTGGTAGTTCCTGCTGTTTCTAAGGCATTTAGAGATGAGGGTTCCTCACAGGAGTGGTCTCAGGAAAGCAGGGTGCTCTTTAGGCCCGGGGTGAGCTGGGGACCAGTGTTCTACATCTGTCTGTCAGTTTGGGCTTCAGACACCCTTCTCTCATTGAGTCTCACCCCTCTGGGTTTGACACAGCGTGGTCTGAATGTCAGGCAAGATGACGCCCAGGAGCACAATCAGTTCCTCTCCAGCTCCTGCTCTCCTTGATCGCTACTTGCCTTTTTTCTTTTGCTTCCTCTGATTTCCTCCTGCTGCCTCCATGCTGCCCCTTGGACCACACTGAGGCTTCCTCAGCCTCCGTCACCAGCTGTTTAAAGGCTGTTCATACAGTGAACAAAGAAAGGCAGAGCTGAGATCTGCTGTTGAATTTTAATTCTCTTGTTAGCTGGTGCCAGGGAATTAGCCAGTGAAAGTCTCTGGCATTGACACTTTCCTCCTGCCCAAGTGCTAAACTGAGGGTTTTAGCAACAACTGTCCAGCCATGCACCCCAATTCCCCAAACCTTATTGTGCTCCATCTCTTTCCCCTGGCCCTGGGGCCAAAGCTGTGTTGGCATCCTTCTGCCTTTGGGTGCTGACTCTGTTGGCTGTGGTGTGTGCACCAGGAGACTGGGGCAGGCATGGCTGACCCTGCAGGAAATGCTAACAGCATGGATATTTTATATTTACTGTGACTAGTATTCACACAGACTTATTTTTGTGTTAATGTAAACCAAGGGCTACAAGATAAGGGGTAGATAAAAGGAAGGCAGATGGGGTAGTTCCGGAACTTCCCATAACATTAGAATATTCAAAGCCATGGGAACACTAGCATAGGAACTCAGGTGAAAAATCCTGCCCTCGAGGGTCTGGACAGCCCTGCTGTGGGATTTCTGGTGAGAGGTTGCAAGTCTGGGAGAGACACAGGCTGTAGGACTGTAAGTGAAAAGCAAAAGAACTGTACAACCCCACACAGTCCTGTGTCTGCCTTGCTCATTTGTGCTCACTCCTGCAGCTGGCAGGTTCTGAGGAACAGCCTGATTTAATGGGGGTCCTGGGAAACTGCCATGTCCTGGTCCCTTCCCCTTTCTGGGCTACCAAAAACACTGAGCTACTGCACACTGAGAAGTGCAGGACTGGGTTTTTTTTTTTTGCCAGCAATGTCTCCCTGCTTTTTGGCTTCTGACTTGATCTGGATGTTTGCCTGGTTTCTGTAAACAGGGTTGTATTTTACCATCCCTTTTTTATTTCACGGAAGGATGTTGTCTCACCACAATCCACCTTCCTATTAATGTGTGTTAGTAAACTCAGCGCCCCCAAATTTTTCTGAAGAAGCCAGGGAATAATTCTGCTTTTCCGGGAGATAATTGTGCTCATCAACACCAGCAGTCACTGTAAAATATGTACTTCTGAGTGTCCTTCTCCCATAGGCAGTTCTTTTCCAGCTGTGCCATGGCTTCTCACAATGCTTAACCTGGGCTTTCTCGTGCAAGACACATTGCAACAAACAAACAAATGAAACACAGAAAGGAAGAAAAAAAAATGGAGCAAAAACTTCCTGCCAGTGAGCCCAAAACAGAAATGAGGAAGAATTGTGCTGCTGGTTTCTCAAGAAGAAAGGCAAGTGAGAGGTGACAGCTTGTATACTCAGATGTGGAAGTGCACATCTCTGTGTGACAGAGAAGATTGAAAATGCAGGAGTGTTGAGAGACGGGTTGAATTTCCTAGGTTGTAGAGCAGGATATTGCACAGAGACTGTCGTTACACCGTAAACTGACACTGGAAGGGATCAGTGAACCAAATCCAGAGCTGCTTTGAGTGAAGATAGTGAGTCCTGCACGGGTGCTATGCCTCCACACTGTGCTTTGTGCAGCAGAGAGCTTAAAAAGAGACTTGAAAGAGCGTGCTTCAACATCCTTTCCTGCTAAAGCACAGCTTGTCCATGTCTGTTGCAGTATTCCATGCAAATGTTTATAAAAAACCAAGTCAGGTAAACACTGTTGGGTACCTGCACGAGCACTTCAGAGGGGCAAGTTTGGGATTCCCTATCACCTTGAAACAGGGCAAAGGGCAAAGGATTGCTCAGTCCAGCTGATGAAAGGTGTAACATTCAGTATTTTTTTTTTGTGATATTGATTTTAAGTAATCCAAGCTCTGTTTAGGAGGAAGAAATAAAACAAGGTGGGGAAAAGTTGTTTCTAAAAATATCTGAAATGTCTTGATACTGACTGAAATATGAACTGTAGAAGAGTTTTGCCATGGTGTTGTAAATGGCCAGGGCCACTGCCAGCTGAAGCAGAAGGGTTGTCCTGGTTGCTCCGGCTGGAGTGTCCACCTGGGGTTGATTGTATGAGTTTGTGTGGTAGTGGGTGGTATGAACCACGTGGTGACAGTGGTCTAGCACTCCCTTGCAGTGGCAAGGAGGTTTTGTGTGTTCAAAATGTGGCTGTTTTGCTAAAAACCTGCCCTGCCAAAGAGGTGAGGTTTGTGGCCAGTCTGGGGCCTGTGTAAATGGGTTTTCCAAACTCCCTTTCAGGCCTGGGTATCAGCAGTGGGCCTGCAGCAGTGATGAGCCTTGTTGTGCTAGAGGATACTGCATTTAATCACAGTGATTGTGGGTCCTGGAGCACTGCCAAGCAAAAACAGCATTGAATTTTAAGGCGCTTTCTGTGCTAAAAGCAATTTTTGTGGTCAGGCATTGCCCGGCATAAATCAAAACATCTCTTGTTGCTGCATTCTTCTGGTGCCCAGGAATGAGCCAGTCCTGTTGCTGCCTTCTCTCCCTGCTCAGCAGCCGTGGGTGCACACAAATCTACACAGCCTGGTGAGCTCAGGGGAGGTGTCCAGTGTCCCCATCCAGCAGTGCAGTGTGAGGATTTAAAAGATGCAGTTGCACGTCTCAGAACACTCCTAAAGAAGGAAGTTCCCGTAACATAAGCTGCCACCACAGGAACCTGAGGTAAGCACGGATGGCAAAACAGAAAGGCATTAATTCCAGGCCTAATATTCACCCAGCGGCAAGCTGTGGGAAGTGACACACATGCCAGCCCAAGTTGTGGGAACAGCATCTATGCCCTGTGGATACCCAGGACTTGGAATGTATAAAAGCAGTACCCCCAAAGGAACAACTCAGGGACTCCCACCACCAAAGACCAAGGCGAAGAAGGACCAGCAGGACTCTCCAGGGATCCACGTGGTGATGATATCTTTCTTCTTAATCTTTCTCTCTCTCTCTCTCTCTCTCTCTTCCCTCCCCACCCCCCTTCCTCCTATATCTTTCTATCTCTCCAACTCACATTAACTGTTAAATAAAATCCATACTAATGACTTTGGCATGAGGTCTCTTTTGCACCTTAATTTGGGCAGAGGCATCTCTTATCGCTGGACCGTAACATGCAGGTGGGCAGTGTGTACAGCACCTAGGCCAAGCAGGATCCTGGGCTAAATCAGGGCCTCAGCGCTGCTGCCCTGGTGCTTCTCAAAAAACTCAAATGTGCCCCATTCTCTAGCAGGCTGTGAGTCTTTTGATTCCCTTTGACTTTGAACTCATTTAGCAAATGGGAGAAATGTTGAATCACAGAATCGTAGACCAGTTTGAGGTAGACTGGACCTTTTAAATGTCATTATTCCAACTACTTAGCAATGAGAAGGACATCTCCAACTAGATCAGGTCACTCAGAGCCCTGTCCAAAATGACCGTGAATATTTCCAGTGATCTCTGGGCATTTACACTTCGCTGGTGTTCTAGAGTTTCATTGCCATCATTGTGTAAAACTTTCTTGTATCTACTCTAATTCTATCCTCTTAAGTTTGAAACCATGGTAATATAAAAAAGATTCAGATGAAATAGGAAGCAGAATGAGGAGGCATTTAATGTTTCTCAAGTGAGAAGTCTCCAGGGAAATGGGGAGAAAACTACTCGAAAATATATGCTGAAGTGTTTGTAGCCAGAGAAAAGCTTAAATCAAGGCATTCTCCATTTTGCAAGTACAATGTGGACAAATTTCCAATACTTTAATGAAGAGGACTCTATTAGCCATGCCCTTTGTTACCAAGGGCAGTGAGTTTTTCTGCAGTGGTGTGAGATGGATAACTTTTCTGCCCATACCTGAACTGATATTGCACGGAATTCCTAGTTGCAGCACTCAGATATTCTTTTCCTGACAGAGCTCTGCTTCATCCAGGAAGGGGCTTGTGTCTCTGCTGCTTTGGGCTTCCTTTTTCATTTCTAGCTGATAACAGGTTATACTCTGGGGATAACAGAGCAGACAGAGGTTCCTGGTGCAGTTCATGCCCAGGAGCTACATGAGATGAAAAATTAAGATGTGCTGTGAAAACCCTACCTGGCTCAATGCCGCGTTTCACTTCTCACATTTAGAGGTGCAAGGATTTCTGTGTGAAAAAATAGCTGCTGATTTAGAGGTATTAATGTTATCAAGAGTCTGTTTAATTAAGAAGGCTGTAGGGTGGTAGTGACTGGGAGATTTCCTTTTCTGACTCTTTTTTCTCTTTTTGTCTCTTGGCAAAAGTACTTGCTCAGTGTAGAAAAGCACCATTTCTGTGGCATATACTGCAGTGAGTAAAGTCAAGATTTTGTTTGAAAGAGTTAGTTGCTGTGTTTGTGTGGCAAGGGAGATTTTGACTGTTTGAAAGAGAACTCTGGTTAGAAAGCAGCAAAGAAGTGCCTTTAGTTAAATATGAGGAAAGATGATAAATGTAACCCGTGCTGGTCTCTCTAAGACATAAAAGTAAATGAAAGCATAAATCTGACCCCATTATGGACCTATAATAAATTTGGTGATAAATCAGAGGCAGCTGATAATGTGAGGGTAATGCCTGTTTGCAATACAATCAGCACATGATAATAAAAGATAAGTGTCCTTTTACAAAGCAATGATGAAGCAGTTCTGGATGCCTTGAAGATCACCTTGTAAAACTGCTGGGTGAAAGGAAAAGGTGCCTGTGTTGGATCCAAAGGAAGTGTCATTTACACTGGAATATGTGAAAGAAACTGAGCTGCCTTGGCTTGCCCAGCAAGGCTGGCATGAGGAATGGGGAATCTGAGCTGACCTCCCCAACCTGCGGTTCTGAATCTGTCTTTGAGATGAAGACTCCTACCAAGCAAGAAGGACAATGGCTCTCTTGCAATGCTGCCAGATGGAAACCCTCATACAGCATGTAGGAAACATACACATCACTTGTGACTGGGCTGAGATGAAGTAAAAGCAGTAACTAACAGCCAGGGTTAACAACCAAAAATGTCCTGTCACTCTATAAACCTTGGTCTGGGCAGTGGAGCAATGAACAGGGCTGCATAATTACAGCCAGGGTGTTCTCAGCACACTCAGTGCAGCAGAGTCAGATGAATACTGCTGAGCTTGGGAAGCTGCTAATTAGTTTCATTTCTGTAAATTTCCATCCCATAAGCTGTATCCTCAGCTGGTGTTCCCACTTAGCTCAGCCGTAGTGTGTGCAGTGGAGTTCTGAGGACTTGCATCCAAGACGTTGTCTGCTGCCAGAACGAAAGCAGGACTCCATCATTCGTAGATCTTAAAGCTGGATCAGCTCGTTACGGCTCTGTATCATCCCCTTGTATAATAAATTCAAGCCTTGAAACTTTACCCAGTGATTTCTCTATCTGGCCCCCAGCTCCTGGTTTAGTTAGAATGGATCCTTTACCCGGCTGGCAGTAGACTTACAGTGACAGTGATTCTGCTGTGTCCTGAGGGAAGTTCCTGAGTGATTGATTTGTATTCCTTTTAGATGTGTTCAGCTCTGAGTGTTGAACTGTGTTTTGCTTTTTTTTTTTTTTGAGATGGAAGAATTCGTATTTCTCAGTAACTTTGATAACCATACATCAATATAATTTAGTACAGGAAAGAGCTTTGGACTACGTTTTTCTCTATAAGGCATCTGTTCCAGAACTCTGAAGGGCTTTTTTGGTCTTTCCAGAACCTTCTCTAACCTCTTGAAACATAGAGGCAGTCTAAAAACACCACTTTGTTCCTATCTGGTGGTCCCAATGTCATGGCCAAGAACAGGATTTTTTTAAATTTATTTTTTTAATTTTGAATTTATTTCTTCTCTTCTGTAGTCAAAAATTCAACTGAGGGTGGCCAATTTTTTTGCTGAGTTCTGTGAATCAGAAATATTCTTTATGAGCTCTTTGCTCTTCTTTATCTTCTTTTTGTCATGGTTTGCAAGACACTGTCTGTTAGACATCTGGGTCATTGTTTTCCCTGTCCTGATCCATTCATTTTGCTATCTGTCTTTGAGGCGGGCTCACATGTTACCAGTGAAGCCAAATATCTCATTAACAGCTTTGACAACACAGGATAATACCCCTGGGTTCTTCTGGAGCAGACGGAGATTGAATTGCTGCGTGTGATCCCAGCGCTAGCTGTTCTTCATTTCTTTATGCCCTGGGATCCCACTTAGTGGGGAACAGCACCTAAGAGAGATGCTCTGATCAGATAAAGGTCTTATGTCTGGATTTCCATTCAGAGATTGTCTTCCCTGGTCACCAGGAGTATTCGGCCTTGTGTTGGGGGCCGTGTTGTGGCCTGATGGTGAGCAAGTGGATGTAGGGCTGGAGAGCATCTGCAGTGCTGCTGTATCTGCTCCATGCTGAGCTCCATCTTGTGTTCATGCTGGAAGGCTGATCCGGAACAGCCTGATATTAAAATGATTCAAAAACCCATGGGGAGAGTTCGTGTTTCATCTACAGCTCTGATCAGACAAACTGTTTCTTCCAGTTCCCTCTTGTCAATAAGAAGAGTAGTATCTGTCTTCTCCTTGGTAATGAACTGAGAGGGTTGGAAAAGGCTTTCGAAAACACAGACTGTAATCCACGAGCAGTTGACAAGCATCCCTTGATCTGATTAGACATGTTTTGAGCAGATGGATGGGCTAACTGACCTCTGGAGGTCCACTCCAATGTAAGTTGTTCTAAAACTCAATGAATATGAGTCATCCCAGGCTGTGCTGCTATTTTAACACGCTTGTACGTTTTCATTCTGAGACTAACACTTGTATTTGCTGGATTCACTTAAGCAACCGGCTCAACCTTTTTAAGAGTTTTAACTTCTTTTTGTCCAAGTGCCAAAGCAAACCAATGAAGATCGATTTAACAAACAAACAGGTAAAATACGTAGCGGGGCCTTGCTGCCAGCCGATAAAATTACCAAGATGCTCAATGCTCTGTGCCCTGAACCAAAGCTGTCTCAGACACTGGAACGTGGGGAACCTTTGGGATGTAGGTTGGGATGTATCAGCCAGCTCTCTTTGCACTAATGAGTGCACCCCACCAGGGCACATGGTCTTAAGTGTGTACATTCGTTTATGCATTTTCTGACCCTATCCTCTTCCGCCTTGCTCCAGACTTTCCTGCTGATCTCCAGGATCTGGCATTTTTGAAACTGATCTTACTAATAAAGACTGAAGTTAAGAAGGCGTTCATTCAATACGTCACTTTTTTGCATGCCCTGTGTTGCCAGGTCTCCCACCCCATTCAGCAGCAGGCCCACATTTCCCCTCAGCTTAAACAGTTTTCATACATAAAAGTTTGCATTTCTAATATTTCTTCCTTTTTTTTTTTGAGCCCTCCAGGTCAAACTTTTCATATTTCATGTTCCAAATGGAAGTTAGGTGCTTACCTAGAAGAACAGAAAATTGTTATCTTGGAGTTAGAGGACTTCAAAACAAGGGACTCAAGAAAGAAAAGCCTGGGAAATACAGATTTGGTCATGAGATGGCAGTCCTGTTTGTGGAGAGTAATTTATGCCATTTTTAAATGGCATTTTAACTCCATTTTACTTTGATGGTAAAATTCAAATTCATCTGGACTTATCCTGAGTTTTAACAGGAAGATAACAGTTTTGAAGGAATTAATCTTCAGTTCCTGTGCACTGATGCAGTGTGTTGGCTGGGGATAGAATATTACAAGGGGGAACACATCCTGCATGTCCAAATTTCTTACTTTGAACTGTTATACATTTTTCTTGAGAGCTTATTTAGAAGTCTGTGGGTCAATAATTTAAATGTGGATGAAGCTATCTCTTTCCAGCATGTCTGATCTCCTCTCCTCTGCTTTCCATTTTTTTTTAGCATTCACTGTCTGTTAAAAATTAGATTCCCCAGCGAATATTTGCTTTAGCTTCACTCAGAAACTTGCTGTTGAAAGAAAGAAACTGTAAATAATTCTCCAGCTCAGGCACCCTGGCCAAGTGCCTTATAGCATTTTTCTCTTAGAATTTAATTTGTTCTGTGATTTAAGGCGCAGCATTCACACTGAGCTGAGAAGTCTCCATGCTTCCTCTCATCACTGTCTTTATCATGGTCAAATGAGCACTTATGGTGTGCAATGAGACTTCTCCACATTATTAATAACAGTTCTGACCTATGGGGATCCTGCTTTTCTCTGGCAGGGGAAATCTGTCTGCGATGGCGTCAGAGCAATTGCAGCTCTTTGTGCTTGCAGGTGAGCATCAGTCAGTTTTATGCACTCCACAGTTCTGCACAGCCCCTGCCACCTCAGCCAGCTAAGAACACAAAAGGCAGAAATACATTTTCCAGCCTGGCTCAATCTGGAGCCTTCAGGAGGTGTAAGTGGGCCATTGCAGGGAAAACTCTGCAGTGCAGCTGCTTTGAGTTGCACCTGATGTTCAGAGGGATAAAAACACTTAATTAGCACTCTACTTTCTTTAGTTTCTATGAGAATCCTGTAAACTGATTTCAAACTGAAACTTTGGGCTGACTCATGGGCCAGCAGACTGACAAACACCCAGGGAAGATTTGAGGGGTCTTTTCACAAGTCATCAAGCTCAGTCTCTATAACTGAAGTGTGCATTTTTTTTAATATGTGCATTTTTTCATGTTTCGTGAATGCAATCTGCTTGCAAGAGAAGTTTACATTAAAAAGCTATTGGAATTCAGAGGTATTTATCATGTTTTCAGGCTTGCTTTTTCTTTTTTGAAAGCTGAAAAAATGATCCTAGCCTGCATGAGAGTCTACTGTTGCTGCCTTTTAAGTATAGCAAACCTTTTAGGTATTTAAACTCAGCAAGAAATGATTAAAATAAGAAGAGACCTGGGTTACAGTGATAATTATGTTGAAAATTTCTACTGTAAACATTGTGATGAATTTTTAATCAGCATTTTGAAAGCAGAGGACAACATCTAGCTTTAGTGTTTTGAGCAGTACATTTTAGGTTTCTGAGGGAAGATCTGTGCCACGTGTTTTAGAACAGCAAGGGGTTGGCTGTAGGGCAGCTGTTTGTTCTCATGGCAAATGTGACAAAAGAAAAATAAGCTTTCAGCCCAGGGATGCTTCAGGTTAAAAGCATGCAGGTTTAGCGTGTGAAATCCCACTATTCAGCTGTCATTTCAACCCTGCTAGCCCATATGCAGGACAAACATCCTGGACAGCTTTTCCCCACCATGTGATTTAGGATTCTTTTTCTGGCATCTCCCACCCACCTGATGAACAGCCCTGTTACCTTCCCAGTCCTGATGAAATCCTCTCCTGGATCTTCTAGCCCTTGGGTTCGAGGACAGGTTTTGCTGTCCTTGGGCAGGTAAAAGAAGACCCCGTTGCATGACAGTCTGTGAGACACGTGGACTGCTATGAGATCTTCAGGGCCCCTTCAATACTTTTTAATAAAACCTCTTACTTCATCTTCCACATAACAGAGAGAGATTTCCTGCACGTGGCTCCGGTGTGGTGAGCTGTTGTTGCTGACCGGAAATGACTGTAATGAAGAGGTGATGGCTGATACTGACTGTGGGGCAGAGAACATGTTTGTTTCTGCACATCCCACCGCAATTCAGCCTTCCCTGAGATGGAAACTCTTGTCAGTGTCTGCTGGAAAACATGGCCTGCATAAAGTCGTGTTGACTGCAGTGTGGGTGCTGGAGAGGGAAATGAGACAAAGGTGTGGACAGGAGACAGCTTGATGCCAAACAGGCAGCTGATGAGAAAAGGCCAAACAAGAAATCTCCCTCGGCCCTGGTTGTGATGTTAAAAGAGCTGACATAAACCGGGCACGGTCCTCTCATACTAAATTCCTTCTGCTCTTTCACCACGTCTCTTGTCCAGCTCTATGACAAGAAGGTTAATTCTCGAATATTTGAAGAAGCTGCTTGCCTATATGGTGCCTGTTTTTCCTTTCATGTTCACTGGTTTTATTCCAGCCTCCTTTGGGCTGCTCCAAGTCATTTTGGGAGCTGGGGGCAGTTGGCAGCAGTAGTTGCTGGTGCTGCTGGAGAGCTCATTCAGCTCTGTTTGCTGCACCTGTGTTGCATTTGTTGATGAAAGAAGAACTGCAGTGTTATTGCCACGGTGACCTGCAGGTCCTTGGGGCACCAGCTGGCCCTGAGGAATGACATAGATTCTAGGACTTTTATGAGATGAGCTATCTTGTATCCTCCAGAAAGCTCCTGCTTGCATTTTTTATTATGGAGAGCCAGCTTAATGAAGGGCTACAGGTTGCTATTTTCCTTCTCTTTCCTTACTGTATTTCTTCTCTTTTCCTTTTTTCCCCCGTTTTCCTTAAAAAAAAAAAAAAAAACACAAAAGCAAAGAAACAACAAAACCTTCAAAATAATGCTGTCTAGCTGTCTCAAGATAGCACTGCTGAACTCACCTTGGCAAGCTCCACATGGTTTAAAAACACATTTGGCAGCTTCTTGCTGCTTTTCTTAAAAAAAAAAGAAAAAAAAAATAGAAGAACTGCCATTTTTGGTTGGTTGAGCCTCTAAAATGCCCAGGTGAGATTGCAACGCTGTCTTTTAATGTTCCCAAAAGGGGCTGATGCTATTTTTCAGGACATGTACTGCCCACCTTGCAATTGGTAGCACACAATTGACATGCAAATGTCTCATTTGGGGAAAATTGCAAATTACAGTGTCAAGGAAGCTGTAAATTAGAAGTAGCACAGCCCATTATTCCCAGGCCTATTTGTGTGTCAGAGTGCACTGCTAAGGCTTGAATATCCTTTCCAATCTCCCCTCCTTGCAGCAAGGAGCTGTGTGTGAGAGGCTGGGTCTGGTCTGGATAGTTCATGTGGCATTTTTCCTCTCTGTCTTTGACATTCCCATGCTTTCTTGATCTCCAGATGCCAAAAGACTGCATTTTATCCCAGGACTTGTATCCTCATTACAGTACGAAAAGTCAGCCACATGCAGTCAATCGGCAGGCACGGATTTTTGTCTCTCTGCCAATCCTCATTCTGCGAGGCCACGTTCAGCCCTACAGCCACTGCAACTCCCATTTTGGGTTGCAGTCCCTGTTCTAGGACTTCTCCTTTCTAGACACATAACTATGTATATTCAAGCCGGTTCTGACCCCCCACCCTCAGTTGCCCAGATATCTTGGTATCACAGCCTCAGCTTATCAGTCTCTGCTGAGCTGCTGGTATTCGCTTCATTTGCCAATTTTATCTGCATCAACTCCCCGAGCACGGCTGAAAGCAGCAAAGAGTTCTGGGCATAGCCCTTCTCCTCATACCACCTCACCAGGGCTGTGCTGGTTTCCCCTGACTGGTTTCTTCTTGATATTTGTCAGGTAGGCAGTTCTTAACCTGTTTATTTCATGCTTTATTGATGCTACATAGTACAACATTTTAAACCCAAATATCATTTCATACTGAGTCAAAAGCGCTCTGACAATCTAAGCCTATTACATCTGGACAGTTCCCTTTATCAACAAAATTTGTAATCTCATCACAGAGTGAAATCAGGTTTGTTTGACAAGGCCTATTTTCCATGAAAACCGATTGATTTGCCTTGTATTCCCTTTAATACCTCTGAGAATAGATCCTGTATGGAGATTTCTACAGCGTTGTCCTGGATTCATGTTACTTATCCCTTTCACTCTGCTTGTGGTTTTACAGTTTTGTCAAATTGTTACTAGCCTGTAGTGTACTGTGCTGTGCTGGGCTCTGCTGCTCTGGGAAGACAGAAGCAGGAATTGCTCAGAAACCAGAGTCCCAGCAGTGCCTCAGAGCAGGGCGAGCAAGGGATCCCATGGGAAGGAGTTTGACGGGCGAAGGGGCTTAGGTAAAGGTGACGGGTCTTGAAGGACAGTGTCCTCCAGCTGCAAGAATGAGCCATCCTGATGCTGATAACCCACAGGACACCTCCAACCAAGACACCAGGAATCAGGAAGCAGACCAGGAAATACTCTTTCTCTTCATACCTCAAAGAGGGACACATAATAGCTTTCCTTAGTCTCCTGGACTGGGCGAACCAGAAAAATCCAGATTAAGGCGCTCACTTTGATGGGAACCAAGGCTTTAAATACAACTTCGTACTCTGTGTCACTTCAGTTTGCTGGGTTTTTTTCCCAAAAGGAAGTCAGTTTTTACCCACCTTAATTAACGGAATGGTCTTGTATGTTGTAACCCTTTTTCATTGCTGTTGGGCTACCAGAATTTCCATGTGCACAGCCTAGGGAGGGAGAAAGGCTCGGAGCAGAGGGGGCATTGGAGGGCAACACCTTGCAGCAGTGCTGTGCTGGAGGCTGGGGCTGCTGCTCATGCTGGGCTCAAATGCTTTTGCTGCTCACGTGTGGCTGGATCAGGTGGGCTGGGTCAGACCTGAGTGCTGAGGTCCAGCCAAGTTACAGAGGTGGGAACACAAAAGAAGGAGAGGCTCTGCCTCCTGCAGATGGCCTCAAAGTCAAAGCAAGGCTGGAGAACATGAGGGCATTAACAGTATGTTATATTGTGGGGTGTTTTATAGTCGAACGGGTTTGACTGGAAGTTTTCATGACATGTTTGCTTACGTGTTGCATGGGAGTAGTAAAGCAGAGGAGGAAAACGATGAAAGGTTTCACAGCACAATCTGAGTGGCTCTGGAGTCCACGTTTTCCAGGTTTCTGAGACTGAAGAGTGGAACCTCAGCATGTGTAAGTGTCAAAGGGGGTCATTACAAACTTCTGGAAGTGTCTGCAAGAAGGTTTGCAGCCCAACTAAGCACCTCATCCGGGTAGGCTCTTGAAGGACTTCTTATGACTCTCAGTGCTAAAAAAACCTGCTGGGAAGGGAACTGCAACAGTAAATCCCCACAGCAATCAGAGCTGGTTGTTCTTCATCACAGGAATTGTGACAGAGGCGTAACTGTGCGTGGTGTGAGAAGAAATAGATAAGGATGAAAAAACTTCTCATTTTTTAAAAATTTAAACCATCTGTAGAAAGTAACTTGACCATTCCTTTGTCATTCTCTGCTTATTTTATTTGGCGTCTGCTGTCCATTCATCTTCACTTCAAGCTTTATCCTCAAAACTTCATTTCCCTGTGTCTTTTTTTTCCTTTTCTTACCTTTAAGAAGCGAAGCATGACACAATCAAGATGAAACCAAACCTCCTCATCTCGGTAACTTTTGCAGCCACAAATTTTGGAAAACATGAGTCCTTAATATTCCTTTAGCATAGAAACATAAAATTAAAAACTAACAAGAGGAGTCCAATTTGTAATTTGAAATTGTTAGAAAATTAAAAGCAACTTTTTTGGGCTAGATTTTCAGCTGCTCCCTCAGAGTCAAGTATTAATTAGCAGGAGCTGTAAAACTCTGTTTCTCTATAAAACCATATAATTCTGTTAGCTGAAGTTTTAAATTATACTTGTTGTTTCATTTGCTAAAAATACATACATATATATGAATATAGATACACAGAAAGTGTGACTATTTCAAGAAAATAAGTTAATTTCTCTGTAGCCGTATATTCCAGTACAACTTATGTGTCCTAGGAGATAAGAAGATTGACTCCTGTGAATGGATTTTTACAAAATAATGTTGGGATGAGTAGCCACTGTCTTAGAGAGTAAAAACAGTTAACACAAATGAATGGAAATAAGTATCTCAAAGTTGTCTGCAAATGTGAGATGTTTTAATTATGGAATTTGCAGCACCAAAGGATGCTCAGAAGCTCCCTGCAGTTTTCCACACACAGCTGGTGGCTGAGGAGATCCAAGCACACAGGCAAATTGATGTTTCTTGTTTCTATCAGATTGGCACGTGTTGCTCACACAAATCAGCTTCTCCCCACCTCTTTGTCAGAGGAGGGAAGGCTCAGCAAACAGAGCCTGCTTGTCCTCCACCCAGGGGTCAGTGAGAGCTGGTGGCAATGGATCCTTTTCTGTTCTGCTGTGGTTGAGCGGCTCATGGAGCCCAGGGACAGCAGGAGAAACCCAAGACACGAGCTCTCTGGATGAGCAGGACAGACACTGCTCAGTGGTAAATGCCTTTCCAGCTAAGTGGAAACTGCTCATGGACTATTCTGTTTTCATAACAGAGGGACCAATTTTTTTCCAAAGGACTAAAGCCTTATTTAAAAAAAACCCTCAAACCCAAACAAACCCCAAAAGTGAAAACCAAAGGACAAAAGGCATCATGGTTAAAACTTTTTCTCATCAGGCATTTGTATCCTGGTTTGGCTATCCAAGCTCCACATTGGCGTATACAAAGCTTTCTTATGCTGGTGGCATTCAAGGCTTTTTTGTTGATGCAAGACACATCAGCAACAGTGGGGAAAATCAAAGGAACAAAGGCAGAAAGAAAAAAACGAATTTTGAAGAAAAGAGTAAGGTATAGAAAGAGGCAGGAGATGCTGGTATTTCAGTTCCTGCCCATAGCTGAGCGTTTGAAATTCATAAGCACTCAGCTGACATTCTACAAACAGAAGTACATTTCCTTTCACTCAATTTTTGAATTCTCCAGAGGTAACAAGTGTTGCAAACAGACAGTTCTTGGGTTTAGTTCTATTGTATGTGGTGAATGCATACAGCACACCCACGACTGAGCAGGAAAATTGAAGTCAAAGCAGGATCTAGTTACACATTCCAGATATATCTTCTGCTCCCTCCACTATATTCATTACCTGGTATTGTTTCACAGCTGCTTTCATCAATAGACAGTGTACAATAACAGTAAATTGGCATCCATAGGGTTATGCAGAGTTGATAAGTCCCTCAGCATTTGCTGGAAGTCCTTTGGAAAGGGTGTTTCACCATTTCTCGACAGACAGAGTGCAGATGGGGCCAGAGTGTGGCAAAGGCTGTTCCACTCCCCGGAGAAGCTGGAAATATGTTTTAGCTGTTGCTTTGTCCAAAAAACTATGGTTAGAAAGGGAAGCACTGAACTGTCCCATTCACCTGTGGGTGATGGCTGCTGGGCCAGCTTGCCCAACAGCTGTGTTATGATGGGAAAGAACGCCTAGACTCTGGGAGAACTCAGGTCTGGGATCTTAGAGAAAAAGGATTGCCAGGGAAGATACAGAGCTTATAAAGAACAGTGCCTGCCTGGGGTTTGATAATCAAAAAGACATCTTCTGTATGAGCACCAAAACAGAGAGCTCGTGAACCACATGTGAGGAACTCTGGGAGAAGACTTCTGCCCCTGGCCAGTTTTGGTTGGAAGGTGTGTGCATGATTTGTGAGGTGGCTGTTTTCAGGTGTTCCAAGGGTGATGTGCGGCCACAGCTCCACTTTGACTGCATGGCAGAAGGTCACGTAAGGTAACTTCTGGCGGACTGGTGATAGGGGTGAGGCAGACAAGCTGTTGGATGCACATTTGGCTTTTCCCAAGTCAAGAGCAGCAGGAGTAACCTGTAAGCCAAGAGAGCCTGGGAGCATCTGCTCTGAGTTTCTGCAGGTTGTTCTGCCAGGAGAAACAACTCCTTACATTCATCTCACCCCTGACCCAGCACCCAGGCCCACATCTGTCCCAAATATCACTGAAGAGACAGGAAGCCTTGTGCCAACTGTCTGTGCAAGGCTGGGAAGTGGAAGTAAATCCTTCACCTAGTCTTGCCCAGAATTATCCTCGTGGGGAGAGCTGTAGAGCTTAAAATAGTGTTCAGTCACAGCTTTTCTTGTTCAAAATCCTTCCAGAAAGAATTCTTCTTACACACCTGGGAACTGTGAGTCCCATTCATTCAACCGTGAACCCCTCCACCTGATTTTGGAGAATTCCCCATTCTCCAAAAGCTGGAGGAAGCTTTTTTTCTCCTTCAAGACTGGCAGATCATACAGCTGAAAGTAGAAAATTGGTTCATATTAATATGTGAGCATTTTAATTTATGCATCTGATTGATATTATTCCGTAATTAAATTATATTCCCATGGTGCGTGTAACATCAGGGTTGTAGTAATACAAATAATTAGTAATTAACTCTAATCAGATCAGTTAGCAAATGCCAGATTCCAGATGAATAAGATGACCAACAGTGTCTGTGGTGAGGAAAGCCAAGAAAGAAGGAAGAAAAGATAATTTGTGTTGATAGATAACGGAGGAAGTGAAAATAACAGGAAATCCATCTTTAAGAGAATTCCCCTGCCAAAGAAAACAAGAATGCAACCTTAAAAATGCTCTGCGCCGTGGCCTTGAGCCTGCAGCTCAGTTGTTAGAAGACATTCCACTCTGACCTCCCACAACCAACCCCGAGTCCCTCCCAAATGCCTGTTAGGATGTTTCGGTGCTGGACTAAAAGAAGGGCCAGTCCAGAAGCAGACACAGGACACCTTCAGCCAACGGAATGTTCCTCAGCTGCCTCCCAGCTGACAATTCCTTGGAGATGACAAGTGATGATGGCACGTCAGTGTCTTCCTCAAAATGCCAGTGGCACCTTGGCCTGGGAATTTAGGAATGGGTTCCTAGTGAGTTGCTCCCACTAATCTCCAGGCAACTGAAAGGGGGCTTAGGACAACTAACACAGGGCCATGGAGAATTAATCTACAGAAAAATGAAATATAAAAATCTGTGAATGGGACTTCCTGTCTGAGAGGTTAATACTGCAATCTGAACAGTTCTTCCTGGCTCAAACCAGTGAAATATTGTGCTTTGCCTGTTCTTTCAAAAAATAAACAAACAAAACGTTTTTAAGATTTCAGTTTGGATCTGTCAAACAAAGTCAGTTAGAAAATTCAAGATGTGCTCTTGCCAGCCAAACTGCACTTGGATCAGTATCAAATATTTCAGAGACAAATAATTTCAAAAGAAAATGCCGGTGTTGCATCTCAAAAAGGTCAGTGTGAAATATTCTGTGATTGTGAAAGGGTTTTGCTTTTTATTTTCTCAATTATAAAACGTCCTTGAGACAAACATTTTCCTGCAGCCAAACTTCTCTATGTTTAAATGTTATTTTGTGATGAAAAATGTTCTTAGCAAACACAAAACGATAGCTGCTCTGTGTCAAGTCAATGCCAACAGGTTCCTTTCTTTGAGGGCAGCAGGAAAAGAGAGGTGTGGTAAATGGTCACACTTGCTACAGAGCTGGTTGAAGTCAGAGATGAATTGATGATCAAGAAAAACCTAGACAGGGCTTCCCATGGATCCTGCACTGTCTTGAGCAAAGGTTAACAACAAAATGGTGTCTGGGGTGAACCAAAGCGATTATTTTACCTTTTGTACCAACCACAAATGCTGACCAAAAGTAATCAAGACCCTCATTAAGTGTTATTTGCATATTAACTCTCACACCCCTTAGAATGCAAATGAAGAGAAAAGAGGATATGCCTTACACGTGTGATCTCAGTCACCAACACCCAGCCTATGACATACAACTGTCGTTCTCTTTGGGAAGGACTAAAAATTATTGTATAAAAAAAGGGGGGTTCCACAGCAAAGACAAAGAGAAGAGAAGAAAGGAAGAATAAAACAGGAGAAAAACACCTCTGCTAGCTCAGGATCGGTCGATGGACATTTTTCTCTCTGCCTCTTACAAAGGGATACTTTCAGGTGAGATTTTTGCCTCCAACTGCATTGGAACAGACCCAGAAATATTTCAATGTATACATCTAATAAATCTCTGTTACTATACCTTCTGTCCAGACACACTCTATAGTTAGTGTATTTATCACCAGCAACCTTGGGCTGTTTTCCCTTTGCTTCAATAAACCACACTATTTGTGAATCTGGATTCTGGATGTGCTTACTGAATTCAGCCAGACCTATGGCATCAGTAAATCACATTATTCATGAATCTGTCATCATGAAAGTTCTTGTTGAACATGACCAAACTCATAGTGCGGAATTGGTAATAAATGGAAATAAGGTCCAGCTGCACCCAGCCCCTCAGAGCTCTGAGTGCCACCGAGAAGGTTTATTTCATCCCAAGTTTCTGTGTGCCTGACTCAACAGGTGGTCGCTTGGACTTTTTTTTATTTGATGCTTCAACAAGCCACTGGCTGCTTGAAACTTACTGATGAGAGCTCACATTTCAGACTGTTTTCAGAAGTGCCACTCTTAGGTGTTACCTTAAAAGTCTTCCTCTTGTATGTAAGCATGTTCAGCCTTCAGTGAGACATTTTGGGTTACTTATTTGTGATTCAGTTTTGTGAGTTGCCACTGCCAACAATTTAGTAGTAATACAAGCTGTTGCTTCATTAAGCTGTTTTTGAAAGAAAATCTATACTAGTTAGCCTATATTGGCTCATTTGAGCATTTATTTATTTGTTGTGATCAGTCTTGCCTCTTTAGTATGTCTCAAATGAGTAGAAAATAATGAATACACCAGGACTACAGCAGGCCTTCTAAAAACAGGATGGATAAACCAGTTCTAGGATGCAACAAAGAAATGTAGCCCCAGGTACTCTAAGGTTCTATACACAGAACACCATCTTTAATCCCAGAGATTCCAGATGGCAGGATGACTCCAGAGAGGTGGTAGACAATGTAGATGAGCTCTGAAGGCTTATCAAAAGACAGAGATTAAATCCATGGCCAAGACTGATCAAGGCCCGCCTTCCTAGGGCTGTGTCATTTCCATCTTAAAACAAGGAGGAGATGCTGCTGAAGATGTGCCACTACCACTTCCATGCACAGCTACCAGTTTGGCCCCACTCAGTGCCAGCAAAAGATGCACTGGGCAAAGGTGGAAGGCAGAAAAGAAGTGCCAAACAGCTGACTCAAAAATACAGCAGGGAAGCAGCAAAGTCCAGCTCTCACAGCCTTCTGTCCCCTCCGCAGGTGATTATTGAGCAGCACTGTTGTTATTTTTATTGCTGAAATTGCAGCCTTCTCCTTGATTGAGAACAAAATTGACTTCCCTGTCTTTTTCAGCATTTCACATATGCCTGTATGTGAATATGGATATGTATGTGTACAGGTACCTGTATATATGTACATAAATGTATGGATGTGTATCTGCACCTAGAGAGCACTAAGAAAGCAGGAGTCTGAAAGAGGAGTCTGAAACACCACTGAGTGTCCTGGAAGGACAAATTGAATTTGTATGCAAACACCTGACCTTGTTTTGGGAAGGGAGGACTACTGTAACCCATCTGGTGCATCACTTCAGATGCTTTTCCTCTGCTCAAGCTTAGTCTGTTACTTGCAAGGAAATTCTTCAGAGGGAGGGTTTTGAGTGAAGCAACGAAAGTTGAGTTATCAACCAAAAGAAGGTGGCTTTCTTCCCAGCCACATGGCACTCTAGCTGTGTGCAGTCACAGATTGGATGTAGCAAACCACAGATTCTCTCCTACCTCCCACCTCACAGCACCTCTCTCACAGAGCCTTTTCCTCCCCTCTGCTTCCTCCTGCAGACCCTGAAATGTAGATCACCTGGTTATAAGTACACTTGGACACGTAAGTCCAAAGAGGGAAATGTGATGGCACGAAGGAGCACCACCCACCTTCTGACAACTGCTTGGAACAGAGCTGCCTCATGATTAGTAAATAGCAGACATATGTTGTGCTCACCACACAACCCTAAGCTTGTAACAGTGTTGGCAGCTCCTGCTCTCATTCCTTTGGCACGGCTGCGATCCTGATGTCTGCAGCACTGAGTCATGCCACGATGTCTGGAGCAAAATCCAGTGTTAGATTCTGTGCACGGGTGAAGCAGGACCATGTGCTCTGGTGACCTGATTGCCTGACCATACTCGGCTGAGTGTGTCACTACAGCAGCATCTGTGAGCAAAGCCACGCAGCCAGCAAAGAGCATCTTTTGTGCTGGCCTCATACAGAGAGGAGTTGGTGCAGGGTACTGAGAAGGGCTGGGTTGGTTTAATCGAGAAAACCGACACTGTTCTTGTTGCCCGTCTCCACCTCTGCCCCCTATCTTGGATTTGAAGCTGTCTAAGCCAAAGATAGATGTTTGGATTCCATCTTGCCCTGAAGAAATCTCTCATCTGCAGCCCTTCTGCAGATTCTCATCCTGTGGTCTTGCACTGCTCAGGCAAGTGTAATGATCTCAGATTGAAGCCACTTCCTCCGCAGATATGGCTTATTGTGCCCCCGACTGAGGTTCCACCACTGGCTGGGGCTTTCAGCAGCCTGAGCGAGTGTTCTCTGACATCTAAAACACAGGGCACTCTCTCTTTGTGCCCTTTCTCATATCTTCCTTACAGTGAAGTCCATAGGCACCTAATCGCATTAAATTTTTGGCTGCCTTTGAATTTCCTTTGCAAGTCAGCAGGTGGCATTTCCCAAATCGTGAGAGATGCGTGGCAGCCAGCCCAGAGAAGGTGGTTGTCACTGCCTCTGCTGTTCCAGCCTTGGTGTACAGTGATGTTCCCAAGCTATGCCCTCTTGTTTCCTCAGCAGGGAGCTCTTGCAAGCTGGCTGTATGGTGGGAATTGCCTGGATGATGGGAGAAATTAATTTCAGACTGAGCTCTAAAAATGCTCACGGCTAGGAGATTCCCAAATGAAGGCACAAAAAAATCAATGGAGGTACCAGGGAGTTATGAAATCCTGTCAGATGACAGATGCAATATTAGTCTCTGACCCAGCACATTATCTGCTGAGTGTCTCTGTTCCCTTCAACTGTGAGACTTTCACAAAGAAGGATTTTTTCCTTCCCTCTCAGTGAGCCTCCAGCACTCCTCATGTATCTTTTGAGGTTAACCCACAATGACATCCTACATTATACAATTAAGTTGGAGCTTTCTGACCCTGGACTTTACAGTTTGGGATTTTTCCTTGCAGCTGATCTTAGGTATCACAGCAGCTTGTCATCTAGTTAAAGATACCAGTGCCATTTTTTTAACAGCTCCTCATTGAGCCAATATGGCCAAAAGACCTCACTTCAGAAAGGCTTCTCTCCTCTCTCTCTGGGATGGCAGAGATCTATTGTAAACTAAAGATGTCTCTGTATCCAAACACGAGCTCACCGCGTATGGACCTTCTTGCTCCTCCCCAAGGATGAGGAGACAAGGACCATGTGGGATAAACTGGTGCTGTCTCAGAGAGAGCAGGTGTTGGTGGCAGTTTCTAGTCTTCATGCCACAGACTTAGAGGATTTTAGATGTTTAGATGATTGTATCTGCTCTGCCAACCAGAGATGTTGCAGCAGGCCATGACAACACCACTTTTCTTAGGAAGACACAGGTCCCTGTTCAGCTCCTCAGTGACCCACAGCTCAAGACAATCAGCAAACTGGACCCCTACTAAGGCACAGAAACAATCACTGGGAGCTTTATCCCCACTCTCATCTGCAGTGAGGCCCAGGTCCACCTCCCCAGCATGCAAGCCTCCTTTAGCTTCCTAGCTCATCACCCTGCACCGCCGTTCCAAGTGCCAGCTCCATGTCACACTGTGGGTTGCTTCAGGACATGAAGCACAAGAGCACCAACTTTAAGCCAGGTGATGTTTCCAGGAGTGCTCCTGCTATGCAGGTCTTTCACACAGCACTGCTGCTCCTGTTTGCTGTCCACTGGGGGTTCCTGGGGACATGGAAAGCTGCCCTCCCTGGGTTTGGGATGCTATTTTTAAAGCTGGTTGCAAGGGCCTCTATGGTATTTTTAAGGCTGCCCCTGTGGGAAAGTTTCTTCTAGCTTCAGAGCTGGCTTTTGCCTCTCAGGTCAATGTTCAGCCAGCACAATCACCAAAGTTCCTAAGGCAGAGTGCTCAACCATAAGACTGGTTTTAAAATTGCGTTACTATTACTGTTGTTAGGCTTGCTTAAGGACCTTACAGTACCTGTATTTGCTTTCTAATTTTTTTGAACTCCAGGTTAACTTCAAATCAAGGCTAGAAAATACTGGTTTCTGTCTCTTTAAATGAATATTTAGAGGTTTTTTATTCAATACCACATACTCCAAAGCTCAGGCTTTATGAAAAAGACTATTTCCCACAAATCATGCATAATACATATGCAGAAGGGACTAGGAGTACATTGCCAGTCTTCAGGCTTAGCTTGAAACCCAACAATTTGCCAGTGTGGATGGAATCCCTGTCCGTGGCAGGCGGGTTTGATCTAAATGATTTTTAAGCTCCCTTCCCACAGGAATCATTCTCTGGTTCTATGAATTCAATGCCAAAAAACCTGTCAGTGACTGCAACAGGCTTTTGGGTCCAGGGGCAGCATGAGATGGCCCATACAAGCAGGCACAAAAGTAGCTGGACTGGGTGTACTGGGGCAAGTTTTACTCAGTCTAATGCTTCACATCCACCCCCAAAGAAGTGTCACACAAAGCACCAGTAGCTGTATACCATGTGTTTTAATAAACCATATGGCTACCAGAAAAATAGGATTGCATGTGTTTGTTCTCCCCCCGCCAAA
The DNA here is from genome assembly GCA_013397725.1 of Rhagologus leucostigma. NCBI lineage: Eukaryota > Metazoa > Chordata > Aves > Passeriformes > Rhagologus > Rhagologus leucostigma. Next base: position 49,741 of record VZTD01002392.1, on the reverse strand, counting down.
ACAAATGAAGTCAAATTCAAACCAAAATAATGGGAACCCAAAACAAGAGAAAAAACTGTCCCAGAGCAAAGACGACACACAATACAGAGTTGGGAAAAAAGGTCTTTGATGATATCCTTGTTTAAAGAAACCACGTTTGTAAAACACAAGGCAGTTGAATAATAAAATGGTCACTGATTTGATTGGTGTTCCCCTCTGTGTGTGTATATATATATGCAGCTACATATATATGTCTATGCTGATTACACCCTGGGGCGGGACAAAATGGTAAGACAAAAAAATAGTTGAGTGCAGGGAAATCTGTAAGACAAAAAAACAGTTGAGTGTGGGGAGCAAGTAAAGAAGAAAATAAATGTATCATTTCAGTCAGTGAAGTAAGGACAAGGCTCAATTCCCCTACAATTTACCACTGCTCTGCTTAGTGGGGAACAGCCTTGTCTCTCCATGGCTATGCCGTGTCCCTGATGCACAGCTGAGCTGTGAGCTTCTGATCTGAGTGGTCTTCACTGGTCTGTGTATGAGCAGGACCCAAGAAATGTATGAAGCATTCCTTTCTCTGGTTAATTCCCATGCTTTATCGTGATTTTTTAATTAAAAACTTATTAGTATTTCAGTTTGCATTTTCCCCCAGGTTTCTTGCACTGACTGCTGTGCAGGTCTCCACGGCAAGGTGGAGCAGCCCAGATGAGCAATAATGCCACAGTAAAGTGCTGTTATCACAATGTGACTGGATGGAGAATTTAATTTTACAGTGGGTCTCATGTTACTTTGAAATTGCACTCTGTCTGCGGAGCCGAGTCATGCATTTGTAACCTCAGCTGTTCTTCACTGAGCGGGCCTGTGGGGCACACCTTAATACAAAAACAAGGAAAGGAAGGAAAAATGTTTTTAATTTCCTTTTCTCCTTCCATGGAAACCTACCCCCAACAAGAAGAGTAGGCAATGCCACTCTGTGCTGAGGTGTCTGATTCACTCTTAGGCAAATGAGTCCTGCGTTCCAAAGACAAAAAAAGCCATGTTCTTCCCCTCATTTTTATATTGCTCTTTCAGAGAACCAGTCACTGTCCATGCTTTCCCAGATCTCAGTGCCGTGCTTAACAAGCAAATTAAGCACAAGCTCATGCTGGCTGCAAAGTTCAGGTGACCAAGAAGGTATTAAGAAAACAGCTTGGTTTGCCAGATGCTTGTAAACACCAGATTGAAAAGAAGGCAAAGGCAAAACACCCTTCTCCACACATCCCCCATCTTCCTTCCTTTTATTTTTTCTTTTTTTCATTCTTTGTCTCTCTTTTGCTCTTTCTTTCCCTTTTTCGTACAGGGGTTGATGAAGATAAGCAAGACTTGTGCATCACAAATGGTGGAACATCCCCCAGCCCCGCCAACTTCCCACCCTACAACAATGCACAAGCCCATCTCATCCTGTACCTGCCCCCAGAAAGTGTTTGTCTCTTTTTGGAAAACCACGCAGTCTGATGTGCTGGGGCCTTCTGCAGTGCAGGAGCCGGGTTGGCTGGTTCTTCCCCCCTTCCTGAGGCTCATAGATGGTTGTTTTTTGACAGGTAGGCAATAAGAGCCACAGCTACCCCGACGTAGATGCCAGTTCCGATTGTGATGGACAGGACAGCCAGGAAGAGAGCTCGCCGGGAGCTGGAGCTTGCGTGGTGGAAATCCCCCTTGGCTACTGCTTTGTTTGTCTGCAAGAGATAAAACAACAACAATGCCATATATTAATTTATTTTACCCAGAAATAAAGATGTGATGCTAATTTCTTGGCTGAAACAGGATCCTGGGATGTGACAAGTTAAACTGGCTGGCAATCAGACACTTTTTTAGTCAAATGAGGTAATTTGCGCAATTGAGATGGTGATGGAACCAGCAGCATCTCAAAGGAGGGTGTCATTTTTATAGACCATGCTGCAGTATCAAGCAGGGACACCCCGCAGGCAGTCAGAGATCTGTCACCTACAGGACAGGTCTTGTATAAGCAAATGAGCTCCATAAGTTCTGAGACAGTCTTTGTTCCCTCATTACAATGAGTAAGGAATCCTCAACACTTTAATTGTATGTCTCCACAAATGATCGATTTGCTGGGACACTTTCTTCTTCAGTGCCATCTACTACTTTATTTTTGTCTTTTTTTTTTTTTTTTTTTTT
>VZTD01002392.1:17500-47571 GCA_013397725.1 Rhagologus leucostigma | reverse complement strand
TTTTTTTTTTTTTTGCTACTCAGACCAATTTGCAGCAGCCAAATGACAAGCTTCCACACGGATTAAAAAAAAAACAAACCAAAATGCTTCAGCCTTTCTGTCAATGACTTTATTTAGGAGAACTGTCTCTTCTCATTCATCAACCTAATTTTTTAAGCATAATGCTTTATGAATATTTCAGGCAGAAACAATACTGAACAATACAGGTGAGGCTGCAGGCTGGAGGGAGCTGTTTCAAAACAGCAAGATAGAAACAACACAGGTTTACACACCTGCTGTCATGTCCTTTGGCTTAGGCGGGGAAGGCATCCTGCTCACTTTGCAAAATCTCTCAGAAGGGTAACCAAAGATTAAATGATCTTCTTGTCTGGAACCACCAAAGACTCAAAAGAAGATCCCTTCTTAAAAAAATGCCAGGGCCTTTTGGGGTCATGTTAGGGTCTTTTAAAAGCGTTGGAAAAGCAGAGAAAGCTTTAGAAAGAGCTGGTCCTTCAGCTCCCCTCAAAGACTTTCCTCATGCACCTGCTGCCCACCACAGAACCAGTCTTGATCTGAAAGGCTCCTGTTTACTGAAATTCGACTGAGGTAAATGCTCAGCAACGAAGGTAACAGAGCTTTTGGAAAAATCGGGGTTCAACCCCCCAAAATGGAGGGAAAGTTCAAAAATTATAGAACATTTTCAAATTGGCATTTCTGAAATATCACTTTATGTAACAGAAAAACCTGCAACATTTGAGTTGACCTCTTTAAGTGAAACTTTCTAAAGTTTTAAACCAGCATTTCTTCGCCTAAAAATAGATGGGAAGTCAAAAGGAAAAGAAACCATTAGTCAAAATGTCAAATAATCTGAAAACTTGACAGTATATCTTGATTGCTTCAATAGAAGAGGTTGGATTTACCAAAAATAATGAGTTGAAAGACCAAAAAGGATTCAGACGGCTGATTTTTCAAATACTAGTAGCCTTTTTCCTGATAGGATCTTCAGTGTAGCAACAAACCGGCTCAAAAAGAACAGGGTTTTTTTCCTTGATGAACTCTTTGAGGACAGCCCTGACCTTTGTGAAAAGATTGGACCTGTGGTGAAAATCTAGCTTCTTGTTAAAACATTCACCCAGCCAAAACCAGATGTCTCATACTAGTCATGTACTGCCATGAAGTTTTTGAATTATGCAGCTCCAGACATTATGATAAAGAGTGATTTTGCCTGGAGATCACACCCGCGCCTTCACAGAAATTCTAGTTTCCAACAGATTACCTAATCTGTGTGCATTTTTTTTCCTCTTAACTTAATGCATATTTTGTGATTTAGGAAAATTAAATCCCTCCTATATGGAATTTTAACTGTAGACTGCATTGGTAAGGGCACATGGGAAGGACAATCTTACAGTTCTCCTTTATTCCAATCAGAAAGATTTACATCGAGATGGAGAAACCATCCACACAGAAACCAGCTTTCATCTGTGAAAGAGTAGTCTGAAAGAATTTGCTAGTAATAAGAAAATTCTTTAATGCTATTTCCTAATTAGCAAAACCCTCACATTACTACTCCATGTCATTATATGAAAATTACAGCATTTCCGCAGGTTTAAGCTAAAAGGATCTGAAAATACTTACCGAACAAAACGCAATTAAGTCCAAATGTAATAGTTTAGCATCTACCAAATAATAAATAGTTTTTCTTGATTTTCTTTTTTTTTTAACAGGGATCAACTCTTTGGTAGTTTTGATCACTTCAAGGAAGTCCCTTGGTTTTGGGACCAATCCAACTACTTGACCCAGTCCATTTCATACCTGACATGAAGAAATGACATCCTACTGAGTTTTCCATGAGAGATATCTGTGCTCTGGCAAAATCCATGAGGCCAAGAAATGTCTTGTGTAGATCAGAGAGCCAAATCACACCCAGATGCACCAGCTTTTCCATAGCTTTTTCAGCAATATCTGTTTCAGAGGATAGTGCAGCCAGAGCTGGTGCAAGAATGAAGATCCAAAAGCCCTACTAACAAGAGCTTAATTCACTACAGCCTCTTCAAGCTACGTGTCTCAATAACAAGTGTCTCAACCTTTTCTAATGTGCTTTAAAGTTGCTGCAAAAGTTAGTGCTCTTCCTGATCCAAATTGTGTTATCTGTGGAGTTTTATAGTACTTCTGTCCACTCACTTCTTCCCTTCCCTGGCAAGGCTGTGGCTGGCAGCCAGATGATGGATATAACAATTTAATGCAGCCTTTGGATGGGAGCAGGGGGCACAGACTGTGATGAAGGCTGGGTGCTATGAGGCTGAAAACAGGGATTTTAGCAAATACCAGCTGCCAATCAATCTTCTCTTTAGAGGCTTTGGAAGTAAGCCAGAAAAGTGAGGAGGAGTAGGGGAAGAAAGGGTAAGGAGATCTGAAAGGATTATCTTCTTTTGTTCAACGAAAAAAATGAATGCCTTTTCTAGAAACACTTTCAAGGAACTTCCCTGGAGGTTCAAGTTGAGCTTCTGCAGACCATATTCAGGGTGTCTCTGGGCTGCATGTTTTACAGGCCGAGAGAAGATGAATAATGTACCTCCAAGCTGCAAGGCTAAAACATTCTGCTGCATCCCACAGTGACTCATATATCATGCTCTCAAAATACCTTCTGGTACGCAGTATCTGGAAACAAGAAACACATTGATCACAATTATTAATCCTGCCTCATCTCCCCAAGGCTGGTGAGCAGGATTGGTTCCATGCAGGAGGAGAAGAGATTATCCTGACCCCTTTGGTCAGGTGATAAAAGGATTTCTTTTCACTTTGTGGGAACAAAGAGCCAGAAAGGCCAGGGATGCACCGGCTCCGTGCAGCCACTGGTCAGATCTTAAGTTTTAGTTCTTCAAGTGACACGCAAAAAAAAAGCCACAGAACGAGGAGTAGCTCATACAGATGATGCTTCTGCTCCTGCATCTTCTATCTTTCCTCTAGTCAAATTCTCTGTCTCCTCCTTTTAGCTTGCCTAACTTGTACTTCCGCTGATCTCCAGTTCTGGGCAATAATTCCACCTTCAGGCTTATACCACTTATTTCCACTGATGGTGAGAAAAAGACTCCGGTGTCTTTGCTAAAGACATGGATGGGTAAAGGGTGAAGTCAGGATCTGGCTCTGGACCTTGACAATGACAGCAGGGAGGTGCCAGTCAGCTGGGGAGAGCATAGGGCTGACAGAAACTCAACACAGGGATTTGGACACAACAGAATAGTGTTCAGTCCTGAGGAGAGCATCAAAGGGACTATGCAGTCTGACCAAACAGCTCCACAGGCAGAAATGATGAACTAAATAAAGGACAAATTGTTCTTTGCTCTGCCAGGCATCTGAAAATTCCATTATGCCCACGGTATAACGGAAAGTTCAGCCTGTGGTGGTAAAGAGCTCTTCCAGAGGTTTCTGTAATTTCTGCTAGAAGGATGGCCCAGGGAATGGACATGAATCTCAAACAGACATTCTCTCTCTGGAACTTACTGAGGAAACAATGGGGAGCAGGTGTCACCTGAAATGCAGGTACTTTCAAGCAGATCCAAACTGTTTAAGTCCCTCTGTAGTTTAATCTGACCTTTCTTCATCCAGCCTTTCAAGTGGCATTTCCTGCACTGTGAGCATCCCCTTCTTTTCCTTGCAATATCACATTAGCTTCCAGCCTTTACAGTTTCCTGCCAAGCTTCTGAACAGTGATGTGGCAGGTGAAAAGCAGTGGCCTGAGAAATGGTACTTCTAAATGATGCTGTGTTGGTAGAAGGAGATACACTGGGAATAATATTTATCCCTGGAAATCCATGCCAGGTACAAGAGAAGAGAGTGTGAATAGCAGAGATGAGGGTGTAAATGAAGACCAGCGTGAGTCTCTCTCTTCTGCATGTTCAGCTTTCATAAAACCTGGGTTTCAGCCATTGGATTATTTTGGTATCAAAGTATTCTGCTGGAATTTGAAAACACGGCATAGGCAAAGATATGATTCAGCCCCTGGCTGGTGGTGCCTGTGGCATTTGATTGTGTCCTTGAGTAGAGATAAAACTATAAATGTCCAAGTGAAAATTCAACACTTGGAAAAAGAGTACAATAATGGGAACAGCAGGCTTAAAAGACCTGAATGAGCAGAATGCAGAGATGTTTTTAGACAAGCTCCACAGCAACAGCTGTTCATTTGATTGCACTGGAGAGAATGAGACCTCAGCTCGAGATACAAAGGCAATTCTCTTTTCCTGGCACATACAGGAATTTGGATGTTTACGGTAAAGAAGACGATTTTGCCCTTCCATTTGCTTCTAGCCCTCAAGCAGATGTTTTGTGATGAAAGAGAAGAAAATTTGGGAAAGATGGCAGGTGGGGAAGCCCATACGAACTCAGACTTACAAGTCCTCACTGTTGTACAAAGTTGTGCGAGGTGTTATTCACAATCTGCTTATAGACAAATATGCCTGGAGAAATTCTCCTCTCCGTTTCACAAGGAAAAGCAGGGCTTTTAGAACCCTGTGATGACTTCGTTAGGGCTCTGCTGAAAGCCCTGCTAGAGGAAGGCTCTGGGAAAAGCTGCATTCATCTCTTTCTACCTCTAACTTGTTATATAAGGTTGGTGTAGAGAGCAGATTCTTTGTCCCAATCCAAACCTACTGCTCCTCCCTGCAGTATGTCCACAGTACCAAATGAGAGGGAACCAGTCCTGTCTTCTTATTTTTGCTGGGGTTCCTTCTATCTGGTCCTCTTCCTCATTTGTGATGGGAGGAAGACCATGTCAGTGTGTACTTTACATTCAAAAAATGTCTCTTCCCTCCAGCATGAGTCACACAGCTCAGGAAAAGGTGGAGGATGTTGCTCAGTGCTGCCAGAGAAGATTTCAGTCCTTGATCCTCACCTCCCACCCTTGGAACAGACAAGAATGATGGGGGTTTCTGCCTTGGGCACTCTGAGCCACATTTTGGGGAAGAACAAGGTAAAGACAACAGGCACAGTTTTAAAAGCATCTCTGGGGTGGTTTCTCCTCCTGACAGGAAGAGATTTGGTCAGAGAATTAGTTCATCAATTTTATCACCCACAGGTGTACCTCCCGAGCTGAAACGAGATCTCTGGGAATTATAGAGTCCCCTACCATATTAATGATTTTGGAGACAAGACTAAGCACTCTTGAGGTAAGATTCACTCGTTTGTTGATCACAGTAGCTTTCTCAACTACTTTTTTTGGTGTTGCAACCACACATGATTTCCCTACATGTAATCTGCGTCACACTGTTTATCTACTCCCAATTTCATGTGTTGAGGACTTTAGGAACAGCACTTTCTGAACTGTTACTGACAGAACCTGGTTTCCTTAGGAGAGTTTGGTTTTTGCCCAACACAAGTGGTGAGCACCACACCAGTTATATGGAACTGTCCCTGGAGGGCTCTTCCTGGGAGTACCATTTGCCAGACCAGCCTGCAAAGTCTGCAATTCCTCTGATCTCCACAGATGTGGTTTCATTTTTCTAAGAAGGAGATCCAGCCTGAGCTATTTCCTGAGACACATTTTGTAGTTTGATATGTTAACTAGCAGGGTAAGAAGTCATCAGGCAGTGTGGACTCTGCAGCATCTGACAGTGGATGTGAGATAACTTAAACATCTTCCTTTCTGTTTACCTTGAATGAACTCAGCTTTTCAAAAGAGTCACCAAAGATTGAATGATGAAGATTATCTCTTTCATAGGAAAGCCTTTTTCCCCTTTCCATTCCTCTACTTTCTCAAAGCCCACAAAAAACCACAACAATGGGGAAAAAAAAAACCAAATCTTTATTTTTTTCTTGCATTACATTTTTGTTTTCTTTAAAACTTAATCCTCTTTTCTCCCTCTCTCCTGGAGACACAGCATAAGTGATGCAACTGGCTTTAGCAGGCAGGCACAAGGAGCTTCATGACCAGAGGGGTGATTAACAGGGAACAATAACCATAGTCCATGGATTGTGTTGAGTGGGATATGAGAATAATGCCTGACAAACAAATACTGAGAAAAAGTTGTTCCTGGGCTCCCAGCACATTTAATCCATGAGAAAAAAAAATGCTAAGGGTGGAAGGCCACAGGCTGTGAGTGTTTTAACCACCTCTACACTAGGCCAGAATGTTTAGCCAATTTGCTTTATAACTGGAGAGAACACTGGATAATTAAGAGCCTGATGATCCTGCAGCACTCTTGCCAGGCAAACAACTTCAGCAGGGATACGTCCCACTTAGAGTCCTGTCTGAATTAACATTAGCAGGCTGCCTTCAATTTCCCTGTGGCCAGGTGTAAGGACATAATACAGTTCTCTGTCTCCAAACGCTGTCAAGGCCACAGAAGGAACTTGCCACAAGATAAGTCACCACATTGGCAACCTGAAATAAGCACAGGTGGCAGAAGTTTGTCAAGGAAGGTGCTAATTCCAGGCCTGAGGATGTATCTGATTAGGACAAAAGTTCCCACTGTGGCATGATGTTGGAAAAGAAGCAATTGCTGATACACATATCACCTTAAATTATGGGAATGGCATCTATGCTCCATGGATACACAGAACTTGGACTGTATAAAGGTGGAACCCTCAGAAAAATAACTCTCTGGGACCCCCCACCACCAAGAAGGGTGAAGAAGGACCAACAGGCTCCTTCTGGATCCACAGGTGGTGATCATCTTCTGCTTGATCTCTCTCACCCTCTCATATTTTCTATTTCTTTCTATCTCTCTACCTCACATTTACTATTAATTAAAATCTGTATTATTGACTTTGGCATATGGTCTTACTTGCACATTAACTTGAGCCGGGGCATCTCTCACCCACTGGATCATATCACCAGGAAAAGCTGGAAACTTTCTCCAAAAGTCTGAGACCAAATTCTCCTTTGAATACAATGGAAGAATTCATGTTTTTTCAAAGTGGCTACAGAATGAGGCTCAAAATCACAGTTTCTGAGCCTGCAAGATCCTCTAGAGAGAGTGTCTTTTACAGGCTTCTCACCAGAAAAATCCTGCAAGGAAAGGCAGAGGCTTCAGCAAACTCAGGCTTCTGCAAGGTATTTGGATTCCACTAAACTCTTATTTTAACATCAATCAGAAGGAAATCTAACTAAATCACAGGGTCACTAGGATACAGAAAGTGTCTACACAGAATATTTGCTGGTTTAGTTGTATTGCTTTAAGGTGCAAATCAGTTTGCACTGAGCTTTTCGAATAAGTCAGTCTGCAGTACATCACCTTGCAGGGTATGAACAAGGTTCTTCTTCTCTGCAAGGAAAGACTTTGGTTTTGAAAAGGTGCAAGGAGCTTTGCTAATGTGTGTCAAGAAGAAAGTGACTCAGTTAATGTGGATCTGGTGTTAGAAAGATGCATTTGACATAGTAGGAAACACTGAAGATAGATGATGATAGAGAGGAGACAGATAAATAGCAGGAAGCCCTGAATTCAACTCCAGAAAACTCCTGGTGATCAGAAGTCCACCAAGGGCAAGTAGGAAGGGCCAAGCTTGGCACCACAAAGCCCAGTCCACAAAAATAAGCAGAACCCCAGGAGCTCCAGTTCCTTCTCTTCATATCCACAACCATTCCACGACAGGAGCAGCACCTGCCTGCTCTCAATCAGCATTTTCCTGCCTCCTGACTTTGGCTGTCAGCCAGACAACAGCAGCAAACCCAGCTGAGTGTCAGGAAATCCATGTTTCAGGTGTCTCAAAGCTCTGGGATTCCCTCTGAGCAGCAACGGAAAACAACCCTGGACAAAATTAGCTCTTTCTTGAAGACACTTAAGTGTTCATTTTTTTTGATTTCAAAAATTTAATGTGTTCCCTTTCTCTTCTGATTAAAATGATTAACACCTCCTTCCCATATAAAACAAAATGTCTGGATTTTGCCAATTAATTTAATTGCATTAAAAGTACAACTGTGACATTCCAGAAGGTAAAAACACAGAAGGAAAGTTTTAAAAGTTCTAGAGGAGAAGAAAAGAAGAAGAGGGAGATCTTTTAATAATTTTTTAAAAATCTAACTACTGAAGATTAATCGGAAACAAAGGCAAGGGACTGAGATGAAAATTTTCAATTCTTTCTGACCGAGAGCAGAAAACACTGTAAAAAAATGTTGAACACAAATGTATGCCATCAGAATTCTTTTTTACTTATGGAAATTAATTTTAGCAGTTTCTATACATAATTTTGAACTATTTCTTGCTGCTTTTGAGCTTTTCTGTGTGGTTTTTTATAGATATATATTAACTAAACCTTGCAGATGAAAAGTTTCCAATTGAAAAAAGGCGTTAGTTTTGTTCTGCTTGAAAATATATTGATACGGGATGATCAAATATTTCCAAAATACTTTTGGACACCTTCTGATACAATAAATTTCTCAAATAAACTCTTTTCTGAAGTGCTTAATATAAATATATATGCATACAAAGTCTTAACAAATCACCGAAAGTTTGGTGCATAAATTCCTATTTGGGTCATTAGGCATTCAAATTTTAATTGCTTTTCAGTAGTCAACACATGTTTCTTCTCCATAAATGTGATCCTACTGAGGAATCAACTCCTCTCATTGAGGATGGGGGGTTTAAGTAAATAAGCTCCTGGGAAGAGATGTTCTGGGCCTAGAGGGTATTTTGTCTCTGCTGCTGGCTGCAGACTTGGGGATGTACTTTGGAAAACACAGAGCTGAGAAGGGAGACACTAAGGAAACTATTCCTGGCCAGGATGCTCGTTCTGTCAGGGAGACCTGGTAACTGCATTACTTAGCGTGATCACTGCAGTACAAAGAAAATATCTGGCATCCTTCCTGCCTAGTCTCCAAAACCATCCTTGGATGAGGAAAGAAAGAATAAGGAGAAGAAAATGCTCCGTAGGACAGGCATCATACCCAGATACCCATTAGCATCTACCAGTGCCGGCAGCACCGTCTGAAGAAACTGGAGCACGTGTTCTGGAATCTCTGGATTCAACTCTGTGCTCAGTATAGGAAGACTCAACAAGATCCCATTTTTCACAATGGGAGAAGTTCACCAGCTGACCTGGAACGATTAATTGCTATGCGTCAGCACTGCCGTTGGCTTGGAAATGGAAGGTCTAACCTCGTGTTAAGCTGTCAGCACCCTGAAATTACTGCTCTGCCTTTTCTATGACTCAGCAACTGCAAGACAAGAACTCCATGTTCTCCGGCAGAAACGCATCCCAGTGTTGTCATGCCAGCAGATACCAGCCCCTAATCTCTTGTAAACAAAAGCCCTCCCTCCTACAACTGCAGCACTTAGAGGCAGGTGCTGCTGGATTTCAATGGGCAGGGTTTGCACGTGTGTGGGTGTCATTCAAGATTTCTCTCTTCCCCCATGGAAGAGCTGAGTTGTAGGTGTGCAGAAGACAGTCAGGTGTGCAGCTGCAAGGAGCCCAGCAGCACCAAGAGGCAGCCAGAAAGGCTTTGCCCATCCTTCCACTGCACACTGAGCAGGGCAGAAAGCTGGTGATAAATCAGGGCAGGTCTCCAGAAACGATGCTGCTGAAGAGTGAGTCACCTGCCTGAGTACGAAGAACAGCTTCTCCCAACAGCCTGTCTGCCTGCATCACAGGGAGACCAGAAAGACCCCACAACTGCAGGGCAATAAGAAAAAGAGTAAATGAGGGAGCCCTGTAGGTCTTGTAGCACAGAGCTGCCTGTTTAAGTCCCACGATTTCAAGAACATCCTGCTAATGTGCCTCCACTGTGCCTGAGTCAGCTTCTATTCTTGACCTCAGGAAGAAAGTAAACTGCCTTGAGGCATGGATCTCCAAGGATTCTCTAACTCTGGTGCTCTTTTTGTCCAGCATCTCAGCAATGCCTACTGTAACCACCTCATGATACTGTCTTCTCGATGCAGCCTTGCTCTCTGGATCTCCTATGGCTGTACTAAGAGAAAGCAGTAGGATGAAATAGTGCTGCATCACTTCCTATGTTGGCATTCTGGGACCACTTCATTTTTGCTTCCCAGGGCCCCAAGTCAGAATATTTGCTGCTTTGATCATAGCTGGTGGAAGAAAGAGGCCATCCCAGGGGTCTCTTCTCCCTTTAACAAACTGCTCCGCAGGAGCAGGGTTTTTCCTCCGTGGAAACCCATTAGCACACAAACATAAGTCCTCATTGCCCAACAGGGAGAGCAGAGATTGCTAACAAGGATCTTTCTTCATGCCTCTCAGTAGTCATCAACAACCTGCTCAAGGTTTTAATATAAAATTATTCCAGTGTATACAAACAAAAACATGAAGTTTGCTTCTTTTCTTTCTCCCTCATTCTTTTGCGTACATATAGGAAGTGTCTCCTCATCTGTGATTTAATTGGCCTGACTGTTTATGCCAAAAGAAATGAATCACAGGAATCAAAAGCTCTGCTCTCCAGCCTGTTGGCTTGCCTAGCAGCAGGTGGGTCAAGCCTGAGCAGCAGCTGCTGCAGCTCCCTGTGTGAAGGGCTGTTTGTCTGTGTCCCTGCCTGCACATCCTGCACTGAGGGGATGGCCGGGGAGAGGCAGGAATGCACAAACACACTCCCTGCGGGAGCAGCCGATCCATATGGTGCGCTGTGTGAAGGGGGATAAAAGCCTCAGCAGGATGCCCTGGTTGAACAGAGGACTCATCCTGTCAAATGCAAATCCCAGGAATCAGGGCAGGCCCCCCTCCTCACACTGAAAGAACTTTGCTTCTTGCTATCCAGTCCCTTTCTTTTAAGGTATGGGGAGCAGTGTCCTACCCTGGGCATCTGGCAGGACGGCAGCGTCTCGGAAGGAAATCTCCTGCCACACCTAAGTCCCTTTATTTGGGCTGTCTCATGTCCAGGATCACTCCATTACATACAGGCAGGAGGAGGAGTGCTGCAAGTTTGCTTTTGCTTTTCCTGCAAAACCCAGATGAAGACTCTCCTTCCCTGTTAAACACAGAATGTCACTTTTCCTGACAGTGATCGCATGCCAAACCACTACAGAAAAAACGTCCATCTATCAGCTGAGACACTGAAAGTACACGAGTCATGGGCTTCACTTCAGCCTGGGGAAGGCTGGGCACCAGAGTGCCTCGGGATCTGACAGCTCACAGGATACATATCCTGGACTTGCTTGTGCCAGGGTTTTCCCAAGACCTCAGCCAGCTGGGAACAGATGGAAGGGGCGTCAATGCCAAGCTGTTTTTAAAATCCGCCTCCTGTGTGGGTTCCTAAGTAAGAGCAGAGTAGTGAAGGAAGATCTGGTCTGCCTCTGTGGACCAGTTTCTCAGAAACTGTTCAGCGTGACTCTAACCTCTTGTGGAGATAAACAGACCCGTCTGATTCACTCAGTTGCAGCTTTACACAAAAGGCTACGGAATATGGTGGGCCCCATCCACAGGTGGCAGCAAGTCAAGCAAGGTGGGAGTCTGCATACGAAGATATAAACAGGGTGGTTGCTTAAGTATCTTCCACAATGGAGCTACAAAAGGAGAGTTACTCAGTGAGGCCCAAAACCTATCTTGATCTGATGTAACTGTTGCATTCCCCCAACAGAAGATTTCAGCAGAAGTCATGCAAGTGGAAAAGGATTTGACAATCAATTATTTCAGTTTGCCTGTTCACTTTGCCTTCTCTCTGTCTTTCCCTGTCATGTCTCCCCCTCACTGGGCTAATACATGTTTCATGACTGAAATACATCCTCTCCGAAAACAGTTTTAATTATTTGCTCAGTGCTTAGTGACTTCATGGCAGCTACTCTGCCAGAGGCCTAAAACAACTGTCTGCCTTGGTGACCAGCACTTTCCCATTGTTGCCTTCTTCTCCCTCTCTGTGTCTCACTTACTTTAAACTGTAAGTCCTCAGGGAGGGGCTCAAGCATTTTTCTTAATATTTCCAAGGTCTTTGATTTGTAGAGCTCCCAGGAAAATAGGGACCCTTTTCGTGGACAAGTGCTGGTGGCAGTAAAAGAGATACAGACGTTATCAAGAGCATCCTAGTGACACAAAGTTAACTGTCCACACTTCTCTCTTCCACTGGAAAATAGCAGAAGGCCCCAACACTTTTTGGGACAGGATGAAAATGTTATTACAGTGTGCTCTGAGGCCCTCTGCTGCCTTTCAGTTCAGAGAGGAGGTTCTCACAGTGGCAAGGATGCCAACCCCAGAAACACTCTAAGGTAAAGATATATTGCTCTTGTACTTACATTTCTATCTCCATCTACAGAAAAGCTGTCTGCTGCTGGAGGAGATACTTCCTTGTTGTATAAGCAGAGTTATTCCTGCTCATTCGGAGATTCGTTGTGCCAACAGCAGCATCAAAAGTACGTGCAGAGATAGAAGATCATTTTCCCAGGGCACGGCTCCACCACTCCTGATGGCAGTGGTAGTACAGGACTCTGTCCCTGACTCCCTCAGCAAATGTCTCTGTGACATTTAAAACCTGCTGCTGAGACAGATTTAAGACATGGGCTGTGGTGTCTGCATGCTGGGGGGTGAAGAAAAGTATCCACTTGATGATACCCTTTCAGGGAATGTGAGCAAATATGTCCCACCAGCAAGCACCAGCCAGAAAGAGGGCCTTCAAGTGTCCCGAGACATCTGGGATGATGAGGAAGGAGTGGAGTTCCAGGAAAGGGGAGGTTTTGAAGCCAGAAGGCCTCCTGACATCTCTGGGAGGTGGTGTGGAACAGCCACAACTGTTGGTGATTTTGGCAGCCCTGGGCAGCAGGACAGATCGCCAGTGGTGTGCACTAAAGTTCTCTGTGGGAATCCAGAGTGGGCTGGATGTGGTGCTTCATCTCTTCTCTGTGCTGTCTCCCCTCTTGGCCAGGACTGCAGATTGAAAATTGCTTCTCCAGCTCAGTATTAGGCAACATGCCAAAGAGCACTGGGAAGGGGAAAAGGAGTGATAAGGAGAAAGATAAGAGGCCCTTCTGCAATGAAGAGTCAAGAATAAATAGCTGGAGAACTCAAATATCAATATTTGGTGGCTTTTAAGTATTCTGGAATTTGAAATTTATTGTCATTTGTATGTTTTATTCAAAAATCTCCTCTTGGCAAATTCAACAGGGCATGAAGGTCTTCATAACACAGAGTGGGCTGGCAAGGGGTCTTTGATTCAGAAAAGCATTGAGAACTTGGTCAGCTCTGACTTTTACCCTGCTCTACAGCAGCCTTCCCAAACCCGTGAGAATGCCAGCACGGAGCCTTTCTCAGCAGCACCAGGGGCCAGTGGCAGGTGTGTTATCCTGCCCTTGCCTTGATCCTGATTAATCGACCTGTGTTTTGAGCCAAATAATTTTTGTGAAGAACTGAAAGAATTGCAAGAGTAATTGAAGAAGTGGCGCTGTTCCTGCCGGTGTCAGCTGATCCCTGTGCAGAGCGGAGGTGGCATTCGTGTTTCGCAAATGGGCCTGAGCTGCAGCTCTTCTCACTGCTAAGCTTCTTTCGAAACTTTCTGCAACAGCTTTTTTACACCCACCCACACAGAGAATGACACGCTCCCAGGGCTGCATGGGGAACTTAGCAACACTGCTCTGCCAGAAAGACGCGCAGGTAGCAACAGCAGCCAGATCCATGGCACCTCTCAGTGCCTGCACCAGCTCTGCTCCCCCCCTGCCACTCAACAACTGCAAGAACACTTTCATGCCTCGTCAGGGGTCTTGCTTCAAAGAATATGATCAGCCCTTTGCATCCATCATCTCAGAGTGCAAGCCCAGCGGCAAAGCAAGAACCCAGGTGACACAGCAGGGCCAAGGACAGCTTTGGGTCCCCCCAGCCCCAGCCTTGATCCTGGGTGACCTGCTCTTCCTGTGGTTGGTATTCCACCATGAATGAGTGCAAATGAAGCTCTTCAGAGCAAGGACACTTGGGGACAAAGCACAACTACAGCTGGGAGAGGATACAGATGTGGTAAAGCATTAGCCTAATCTGTACTGGAGTTTGTCCACGTCCTTGTGCAGGGGCATACAGAGAGTTTCTCAAGTTCCTCCCATGAACACAGAGGTGAGGACATCCTCCCACAGCAGACAAAGAGAGAGGCAGGACCAATGTGCACCAACTCTTTTCAGAGGTCTGGAAAAGTGTGGCTCAAAGAAAAGCCAAGAATTCGCCATTGTGGTCCCTTCTGAGGACCATTGGGGTCCCTTCTGCAAAAGTGGGATATCCTTGTGGGATGACAAAAAAATAGCAAGAAGTTTGAGGAAGAGGACAGGAAGGCAGCCTTTGCATTTGTAGCAGATGATACAGACCTCGGTGGGACAGACCTGAGGTGGTCCAAGGACAGAACACCTTCAGACAACTTTATTTCTGTGGCTCCAGTTTATGAAACAAAATCCAGTGTTCACGCTACTTTGTTGGTACCAAAGCAGGGATTGACTATAGTATTCTCATTACGTATGTCTTGCTATGAATCCTTGGAAATCTCATCTCTAATGCTGCCTGGCTTGGAGGAGAGACCACTCTTCAGGATCCAAAAACGATGGAGATCACTGCTTGCTCCATTAGCAGTACTGCTGTTCCTCAGCAGGTCTGAGGCTGGAAAAATGAGCTTGCATAACATCAAAGAATGGACACTTGAAGTCTTCATCAGTGGGAAACATACCCTGGGAAGTGTAAAAAGGCTGGGAAAGTACACTAAACTATTTGCCCTAAACAGCCTTCTAGTCTTCAAGGAAGGTTGCCATGGAAAAAGAACGATTTAGAGATCTCAGATCCCTTTTGTTTGTTTTGTTACTTTGTTCATT
Organism: Rhagologus leucostigma; assembly: GCA_013397725.1. Taxonomy (NCBI): domain Eukaryota; kingdom Metazoa; phylum Chordata; class Aves; order Passeriformes; genus Rhagologus; species Rhagologus leucostigma. The sequence continues at coordinate 32,887 of VZTD01002392.1, read as the reverse complement.
CCTCTGTGCAGTGAAGATCTCAGCAGAAGATCTCAGTCAGATCAGGCTGGCTGACACAGTCAGTGACAGATCTTAAATATTAATATACAGATCTGCCTTCTGTAATTTGGAGCAACCTTCCAGATACGGGTGCTCCGAAAGCAGCTGTTTGCTTGCAAGATCAGGTTGAAGAGGATGTCAAAATGACGTGCAGGATCCAGAATTGGCAAAAGAGGTGATTAAAATAGCTGTGACTGCTGGCAGAGCATGCACTGAAAGTGCTCCTGTTCTAAGTGGATAAGTTTCCGTGGAGGAAATAGCTGTCAGCTGACAGAGACATAGAGCCCCAGCATCCCAGGAACACAGAACCCAGGGGGAATTTTTCACAGCCCTTTCTTCACCTCTAAACTTGCAAGGCAGAACCTGAGATTTACAGAAACAACCAGCAGGGCCTGACTGGGAATTTTTTCTCCATGTGTTTTATGTTTGTTTGCCTGTATTATGACATTTGACAGAACGGGACAGCTCCCTGTGAAAATTTTCTTGCGGATGTGTAAAACCATTCTGAGAAAAGGGAAATATTTTGGTTCCAATTCTCTGCTGTACTGTGGCTCAAAGGCAGCTCCACCAGGATGCTCCACGGTCAGGAAGCTCCAGGATGCTCCTGCGGGGACTCCTACCACCACTAAAGAACACAAATAAAAACCAGGGTAGGAATTCTGTATGGAGACATGGAGTCCCTGAGCTGCAAACTTGGGTTTCCTTTTGTTTTCCTTTGACTTATGTGTTCTCATTGAGGTGTTGTTTGTTGTGTTTAAGTTCTCTTTTTCCAGGGAGGGGAAAAAAAAAGGGAAACATTCTGCTTTTGGACCAGCTGTCAAACCCTTTTTGATGGCCAGAAATGTATCAACACAGCCTCACAGTATGAATTTGTAACTATTCTTAGATATTCACTTTAGGTTTACTGAGTGTTAAGAAACTTTTGAAAGTCTTCTTCCTGCTGGAGGAGACTACTTATTATTTTCAGATTACAGGGAGGTTAATAAAGCACAAAATAAGTAAATATCATTTTAAAAGACAGTCTTGGCCTCTGCAATCCAAAAAAAGCAGTAGGGTCACCATCTAGGAAATTCACCAAAATATTATTTTATAAACATGACATCAGACCAAGTGAACACAAAGACAATACAAATGTGACAGAGATCTTATGTCACTTCACCAGTTGAAGGACACAAAAACTGCATGAAGAAGTGAGAAATCATGCAAAATGAACATTATACCTGAAAGCAAAGGAAGCATACAATGTTTCATGGATATCAAGAATAATTCAGAAGGAACCAGCCTGGAGTCTTGATCTGTCCCATTACTCAGAAACAAAATATAGACCTTAAGCAGAAAATTAAATCCTAGAGCCTTAAATGCACCCATTTATGGGAAATGGAGACCTCTTATCTCATAATGCAAGGTTTCCAGAGCTGCAAAGTGATTTCTAATCATCAGTCCCACCTCTTTCCCATTTCTTCATGAAAAGCATTAAAATGTCAGAACTGGAATTTGATCCTAAGGAAAATTTTTGAAATCTGGAAAGACTTCTTAGGTTGAAAAATGAGTTTGTTTTTTTTCTCCTGTTGGAGGAGAAATTAATGGTGGGAGAAAAGAGGCACCAGGTATTTGCTGCCAACACTTCTCTGATCTTTGAAGAAATGAGCTACTTTTGAGGCCTATTTGCCTACCTCTGTGACTCGAAAGAAGGCTGGCATTTTGTTTTCTAATAAAGTTGGCTAGGAGACACAGACAGGACAGAACCCACCAACTCCAAGACCTGTAAAGAAGATCATTGGGAAAAGACTGCAAATGCACCAGATATCAAAGCAGCCAGTAAAGTAATTTAAGGAGATTGATTGCTGCTGTGTGAAATTAAAAATTACTACGCTTTTTTTTCCCCACTGAAATTAGTCACAGAGAAGAGGCATGTTAATAAATCAGTTCTGGTTCATAGCAAACAGGCACAAGGAAAAGTAATTAAAAGCTTGTAGAGATCTTCATCTGTGTCTATAAAGGCTGCAAAGCCATTCCTGGCTGTTCATCTAAACCTTTTGCCCATCTCTGCCCAGGTGAAGTGATATTGCATTTCACTCTCTTTACCTCTAGAAAGCTTTTTCTGAAAACAAACCCATCTCCCTGGACTGAGGGTGTTTTAGTCATCCTGAAGTGTGTGTGCAGAAGAATATAAATACTTCCTGCCTTTCCCATGCTTGGAGAGCATTCCTGAATTTCTCCCTCTTCAGCTCTTCTCCAGCCTTTTTCCCTGCTCTGCTCTGCAGCATCGAGGAGCCTTAGCTGCCCTTCAGACATTGAATTTAATGAGCCTGGTAACTGTGCCACACAATGGAAGTGTAGGCAAAAGAAAGAAGGAAGAGTTGGCACAGACGGAGATGCATTGTGCTGAATTTTACGTCAGGACCAGAAGGCTTTTTACTACATGATTTTCTTCTTTACAGCTCCCAGCAGAGCAGTGAGTGCACACATCAGGCTGTAAACCCACACAGTGCAGTCTGTATAAATCACAAATATAAAGCCATGTAATGTTCCCTCACGGTGATCCAGCACCATCAGCCCTGTCAAAGCCAGAGGGGCCCATTATTGCTTTTGGTGGCACATCTCTGGTTGCAGAGATAAGAGAGGAATGAAGAGGGGGCACAGCTAATGGAAGGGGCCAAGGGTACTGTGCATTCCCCATACAAGACCAATATATCCCAAATACAAGGAGACTTACTCAGGAAATTTTAGCTGACCAGAGGAAGCGCCAAGATAAGGGTGAGAATAAGGCCATGACAAAATGGGTTTAATACCTCAAGACCTTTATTCCTAGCTGGGATTCCGCACCAGAAATTAGATCCCTGCTCCTAACTGTACAAAAATGCCCCTTCCACATATATCCTGACACTCAAGGAAGCAGATTCAATGGCTGTGAAAGGTGCTGTTCGAAGATGTTTCACTAGGAAAAAAAAACTATTTTGTGAACTAATGAGCAGCCCTGGCAGCTGAAATGATCAGTGGCACATAATTTCATGTCAAGAGACATTTGCCTCCTGAGAGCCATATTAATGGAGTCCAGCTGGGTGTTGATATGGTTATCCTTTGCTGGTAGGTATAGAGATATCATTTTCCACAGGCAGACAGGCTGCATACTAATGATCCTTCCTCACTGGGGCTCAGAGGCAGCGAGCTCTCCCAGAGATCCCTGTCACAGATAGCTGATCTGTCAGGGAATCCGTGTGGAGGGCGAGCAGCTGTCCCAGTCCCTTCTGCTCCAGAGGGAAGGATTAGCCCATGCCCACAAGCTGCTGAGGCCACGGTGAAAGTGTTCCTGAGAGCTGAGCAGGCACACGTCATCCGAGATGGATTGGGTTTTCACGTGTTGCCCTGTGGATAACAATTTCCAGTGGGTTCTCAGGATGTTAGAGAACACGCGTGCCATAAAACAAGTTGAAAAAGTAGCTGTCCAGCAGCGTAGGTGCTGGTGTTTGCTCATGCAAAGCCACACTGCCAGCTCTGACAGAACTGCTCTTGGGACACGCAGAGCGCGCAGGGTTCTCAGTCAGCAGCGACAGCAGAGACGTCACAACAGCAGTAATGAATGTGCAAGGAGAGGCAAAGAGGATGGCTGGCTTGTGTGTGACTGCAGCTCCTGAGAAGTCACTGACATGTGTCCCTCAGCCTTTCCTTAGTGGTTTCAGGGTCGGACTATGCCAGGTTCTGTAAAACGGAGTAATAACAGACCCTTTCTCTTCCACCAGCTTTTGTTCTAAGGCCTGCCTTTCATGCTCTGGATTTCCAGCAGATCACCTTTATTTCCAGCAGCTGCATTTTTTACCCTTCAACCTGATGTCCCCAGTCATAGATGTCACCCATCAGGGATGCTTTAGGGCTTTATTGCTCACAGTGACCCACGAAAGCCTAGAGCTCTGAAAAGTAACCCACTAAACGTGAAACGAAATCAGCAATACAACACATGACAAAGCAGCTGTGAGAAGTGATGTAAGCCTTACTTGATGCTACGTGGCATTGAATTCATTCACACTGACTTGATGGGCTCTGCCTTCAGACCCAGGGTGATGTACAAAAATGAGTACAGAATTTTTTCGTATTCCTCACTCTTCATGGGTGTCTGTCTCTAAAGTAGCTTTCTTGTTTACCATTCTGAATAAGAACATGGTGTGACAGACAGATGGACAAGATGAACTTAAAAGTCTTTGCCATGGGTAGTGTCCATGATTTCATGAGTCATTTCAGTCCAAAAAAGAGGTGATGAAACTTTTGAATGGAGATAAATAGACACGACATCATGGTTCTCTTTCCTTTCCTTGGAATTAGTAGTAAATTAAATTAAGCTCAGCCATTTATCATTAACAAAAAAACCCTTTAATTTGCTTTCTACAAAATACGTGTCCTCTCTCTCTTAAACCAGTTCACTAGAGGAAAGTGAGAGGCTTTCTCCTGCATATGCAAAGCAGAACAATGTGGTCTTTCAGCAACTTATAGAACTTCCATCATCAAAAACAAATCAGCAATGTCTCCACCGTAGCTACATCCAAACACCAACCGAAATACTTAACTGCCGTCTTTAGCAGCAATTCTTGTTCTGGCTGCCTAACTGAGCATCCCTTCCATCTGGGTTGGCTGAAATGCCCTGGTGAGATTCCTTTGGCATAGCTGTCTATGCCTTTCAGAGTACTGCTGTCTCTGCTTGTTTCTTTTTAAGGCGAGAAGTCAGGATTTTCCTTGACACATCGGAACTCACAGTGACACAGTTTTACAGGATTCACCAAAGGCGCCTTGAGCTGATTAAAGGACTCCCCAGGATTTGGGAAGGTTACACGGATAAGGTTCAAGCCCCCTCCCAGCAGGTCTCTCCTTCTTCCACTTTTGATTTTTCTCCTCTCTTTTCTCCTAAAACAGACTCCATGATTCTGCTATGCATGTGGTGAAAAGAATAAATAGAAAGTCACCTTGCCAGAGTTTACAAATGATGGTATTTCTAATTTTGCCATTGATCCTCAGGTTGCAAATTGCTAGGAAGAACGATCTTACTTGACACAATTAGAACCACAATATCTGAAGCTTTGAAACAAGGTTGATTGAGGAAAAATTGCTCAAGTTTTGACAGAAGAAAGTCAGATATGGTATGAATAAGAGCCAATGCCTTGGGATTTAAACATGGATTTTGACTGTGGGGGATACTAAATGTGCTGGGAAACAAGAAATTTGCGTCTCAACAATATAGAGAGCCACTGAATGTCACAGGACAACGTGGTCTGCACCACATTTAACAAAGTGAACCTTTCAAATCCGTGTGACATCCTGAGGACGCGTCAGGAAAGGCCCAGGTGATGCTCGGGTCAGCCCAGCTGAGACTGGGTGAACACGCTGACTCCTTAGCACAGATAATTTGGACAGTCTTGGGATCAACACTGTGACAAGGTCCCATGAGGTCACAGAAGTTCTTGCTTTACAATAGCGTCTGTGTAAACCAGGGCTCCTAATTAATTGCTTAATTAGTTGCAGCCTGTAGAAACCTGCTCAGAACAATGCCATCTGTGTGACAAGGTCAAGGAATGAGGACACTTTCAGAATAATGACTGAGTGTGGTGTCTTGAATTGAATTCAGAAATCTCAGGCTGGGACAGTTACTATTTAAATTAGTACGAAGTCCCGTGTGTCTCTTGACCAAATCCCATTTCCTGGGTTATCACACCTGTGAGGATTTTGGAGTGTGCTCTCTGCCATTATCAGCCCAAGGACCACCGCCAGCTTTTGCAGCACATCCTTGTCAGAGCAAAGGGAAGTGCTGGGAGAAGCTGTTTGGTTCGGATCTGTGGAGAATGAATTCTCCACAATTCCTTCTACAGATTCCCCATCAGATAAATGAGCCACAGAAAGTCCAAAATCCAAGCCAGACAAGGCTCTGTGAACAGAACTGGGGGGAAAAACTGCCTTTCTTGCTCCCACCACTACATTTCTATGCCTCTTGCTAGAGACAGTAGTTGTAAGTAAAGATCCCTCATGGTGATACACCTCATAATGCTGGGACAGACAGAAACATCCACTGGTCACCACTGGGAATGGAAACTCCGAGTAACAGGTGGTTAGAATTGCATCCTTTCTCCTGGATTTCATGATGATGGCAGGATAAGGGATGGAGTCAAGCCAGGGACTGCCAAGCCCATCTTTCCCAGAGGATGCTGTAAGACCTCTTCTTCTGCTTCTGGTCTTGGCCATCCTCTTGGAAGAAGCTGAGTCCTCCTGCAGACATGTGTGGACTGGCATTCACAGGAGCAACCCTGACTCTTCCACACTACTTAGAAATAATACAAGAAATGGCAATAATGCAACACGTGGAAGTCACTGATAACTCTTTGCTCATCGCAACCCATAATGAGTGTATTTAATACCAAACTGGCATGAGGGAAAGATTTCACAACATGAAAAAATTGATGTTTTTTTCACCCCCAGATAAAATCGTAGACTGGTTTTATTACCAAGAGTAACAGTTTTATTACTAACATGACGAAAATGTCTTGATAGGTATATTTGAATGCTTTAGATGCAAACTGCACAGATGAAGGTAGATCCTAGCCCATTTCCTTTTAGCTGATTCTTGTAGTTTGTCCCAAAATAAATATATAAAAAACTTGATCTCTTTCCTACTGCTGGGAAGTCAATCAGTTTAATGACGAATTACCATTGTCTGGGAGGCATCTTTGGGTGCCTAGCTCACTAGATTCAAATCTTCAGAGTGCTACTCTGCAGCCTGTTTGAAAGAGATGTGTAGATTGAAATCAGAAGTGATCAATTTCCTTTGCTGTGCATTCAAAAAAAGTAGTAATTCAGAAACCCTCACCAAAAGAGATGCTGAGAGATAGCAAGCTGCATATTCAAGATTAGAATATAGCCCTGAGTCTCCGGTACATGATGTTAATCTTTGATAAGAATATAAAAACTCTGAGCATGTTGCAGACTGATAAAATGTTAACCTTAAGCCTCGAAAACATTCTCTTCCATTTACTGCTGCATACATTGAACTTCAAGCGAGAGGGCCTTCTTTCACTAATCTTGTTTTTTAAAGGGTGCTGCCACAGCACGAGATGAAAGAAAAGGTCTGTTCTATAAACAGCACCCAGTGAACTACTCTAGACGAACACCCTGTTCTCCTTGCCACAGCAGACTTCAAAGAAGATCATTTACCACCTTGCATGTGAAAACCTTCAGTGTATCACAAAGCATCCAAAACCTCCTGGCTTTTCTGACAATGGAAGCAGACATTGGGATGGCCAGAAGGAAGCGACCGGGTTCCATTCCCAGACCTGCAAAGAGGTCTCTTCCTTTTTTTCTCACGCCTCTTTCAGCAGGGCAAACATTGGGAGGTTCAAAATAGTGTGCCCTGTTTCTGCCCTCAGACTGTGAACATGCTCCTTCTGTTTCCTCTCCTGAAATATAATTCTTCCTGGAAAATCTACCTTTGCAGATGCAAAAAATTGAAGTATTTAGTTGAGATAAGTGAGGATTACTAACAAAAGCCCCTCCATATTTCTGCCAACAAGTCTATTTCCATAATCCTACTAACAGCATCCCTGCTCTCTAAAATTAAAAAAAAGCAAAACACTAAAACCCCACTGTTTAAAGAACTAAAAAGTTCTTTAAACTTAGTCAGAATTGCCTAAATGTCAGGAAGACTGAACCCTGATCAACTCTGTGGAAGATTTATTGCCCTACTCTTCAGATGCCTCCACCAGACAGGTCTCTGAGTGAATTCGTGAACACTACAGACAGTTCCAGTTTAGTGGCAGCTGTGGACTGAAACAATCCTCACATTCTCATAAAATGGTGACATAACGAGTCAATAGCAAAGCAACAAAAAGTAACAGCAGGATGAAGAGGGTGCCCTTCTGGCATCAGGGTATTTTATACCCTTGCAGTATGACTATATTGACATGTCTCTGGGGCTGTGTCTGGCTCAGCAAAATGTGTGAGGCATAAATAACTGGCACAGAAAAATTCATGTACAATATTTGCTGTTGTGCAGGATGATCTTGAAAATAAAAACAGATATCTCATCCTCTCTAACACTTCAAGTTGGTCTCTCTCCTGTCTCAAAACTTCCTTGTAATTAAACACCTGCATAATGAATTAAACTCTCCAGGGAATGTTATTTGCCAGCTACTTTTTCAATTATTTAAAATTAGCTTAAGGGCTAAAGCAATCAGGTCATTCATTAATTTAATTCCTTTTTGTGGCTGTACTTCGTGACTTGGAAATAAAACTACAAGATCAAAAGGACAAAGACGAATGAAGAGGAAATTATACAAGACACTTATAAAGTTCCTGGGCCCATGACCTCAGCCAGGATGCACAGTCTCTGCTGGTACACAGCACACTCTAAATGGCCATTTTCTTGTGCAGACAAACACTTCTCCGGAGACATCTACCCAAAGGGAGAGGCTGGCAGGAGCTACGTCTATGCACACGCAAAGCGCTGGCTGGCAGCCAGCTCCCACTTGGAAAGATGAGAATTGGAGATGCTGGTAATTCATCAGCCCCACTTCAGAGCAGCTATCTTTGTCTGCGGAACTGCCTGGGGGAAGAGGGCCACGAGATCCTCTTCACCCAATCCAGGACGAAGCTTTCCTCTCTTCTCTCAGAGGAGCAGAAGTTGCAAATTTCTTGAATGTATTAAACCACGCCATAAGCTTTTTGCAGAGGCAAAGGATGTCACCCAAATGCCCCTAATCAGGGGCCAGGGTCATCTATTTCTGAGCTGCTTTTCCAAGCACAGGAAAGCCAGCACTCTCACACAGTGACGTACCTGGCTACTTCAGCAGGCAGCTTCTCTCTGTGTCGTGGCTGGGAACAGAAGCCTTGCTATTTTATTCTCATCTGCCTGGCAAATCTGTCACCTGCCTGACGGGAGTAAGGGGAGCAGTGTGGGCCAGCAGCCAGCTGTGACCTTCGGCAAGAAGTCCATGGCCTGGTGACCTCCCAGGACTAGTGCTTGCCTTTCAAGACAGTGGCCGCACCATAAGCCCTGTGCCATCTCAGCAAGACACTGGCACGGAGTTCTTCTAGGACAATTTCCACCTCAAAAGACCTTTGCAGCTCCTTCTGAGGAGGAACCCATTTTAACCTATTTTCACTCATTCCTAGCACAAACGGGTTTAATTGTTTTACACATCACCTTTTGCAGCAGAAAAACTACAACATTTCGGGAGGGCACCTGGATGTGCCTGTACTCACATGCACGGAGCTCGATAAAGAACTCAGGGATTTGCTTTCTGAGTGACCAGCACAGAGAGCTCAAACCTTTGTGTGACAATCAGCAGAGACTGGGCCCCAGAATACACCCAGTGTCCTATACCCAGGACTGTGTGACTCAAAGCACTCTGCTTAAGTAAAAGAATTGTGTGACTTGGTATCTGGTCCAAGACAGCAAAACAAAGGCCTTTTATTTCCATTAAATCTCATCATCTTTAGACAGTTCTTTTGTCCAAGCATTACTTCGACCAAGAAATAATGCAGTGTTGAAAAATCTCTTGAAAATGCAAAAGTCTCCTGTCTGCTTTGCTAGCATTGCTTCAGCAATGCTGACCAGCATATCCTGCAAGTATAGATCTTGGCATGTCACTGCCAAGTAAAGAAAAAGACCACATTTTTTGTTTGTCTTTTGTCTTTTCATCTTTGATAGAAGAGGTTGCAGCATCTCCTGTACAAACACACGCTCCTGGCTGTGTGTCAAGCTCTTTATAATAGACCATATTAATTTTTTTGATGGAGTAAAGTGGGACAGAGAGGAAAAAAAGCAGGGTGGACAGATAAGAGCACGGCATCACCAGCCAGTCTGGTGAAGTGTGGCATATCACACTGCTGTACTCATGTATTCCTGGTTGATACGGGGACTATGAGCCACCTTTCTAATGAATAAACAGCAGATAACACGTGGCTGCTATTTCTCTGTCCTTTTCTTTCGAATGGGACTAGATGTCAAAACCTTATGCCAGAAAAGCAAGGACAGTGAAATACATACAAGTATACTGAGCACTGAAACTGATAAAAGTTAGAACTCACATTGTCTGCTACCTTCTAGTGGGAACATGAACATTATTTCCTTCTTCTCCCCAGTGACTACTGAAATATGTCAAAATACACATTTTTTTTCCAAAGCCTCTGACTCTGAAAGCTGGATGAAAAGTAACCAAATATTTCAGAAGTTATCATGAAGAAAGAAGAGCTACTCCTTTTTTCCGGTCACGTACGCCTTGTTTCCGTGTGAAAACTGTAGAAAATCCTTTACCCAGTGAGACAATGCGAGCAAATAATTACAAAGCTTTGCATCCCTGCATTCCCCTGCGAGGGAGGTAATTACAGCAGGGAGTCAGCGCAGCAGACGGGAAGTGATTGCTCCCTTGTGCTCGGAGTGCAGTCTGCTGCCTGGCAGGTCTCACCTGCTGCCGGGGAGGGTGTGGAGGTTATTTGAGAGCCTAAGCACGCGCAGAAGTGTGCAGAGGGATTTTTCAGGTGTGTGTCTAGGTCAGTGACACAGGTCCTCAGAGGGTTCACGGGAGCTGGGTGGAGGTGCTGTGCACGCTCTTGTTTCTGCCTCTACGGGAGCAGGTACAAAGTGAAGCTCATTCATACCATCAAAGGCTCGGCTCTCTCATAATGAATTTCTGTTTACAGTAGGGAGGGAAATGTGTGACATGATATTGCTCTCTTTCCTAAAAATAAAAACAGGGAGAAAAAGAGGATTCATGCAAAAAGACCTTTCAAGATTGTTACCACCACCACCCCCCAGCCCAAGCAGAAAGCCTGACAGCCCCTGAGAAATCATCTGACAAGTTCAATGGTAAATTTGACAAGACAAAAAAGATATATTTTTAAAGTTCTTTCTTTGATTTATGAGGCTTCACACTTGCCTACAATCTACAATGCTAAAAATATCTTTGGAAATAAAAACTGAGGAACTCGCAAGACTCCAGAGGGTGGAGATTTATGAAAAAATAAACATAATGAGGTTTTTTTTTTGATCACACATTGTTTGTAGAGGAGAGTTTTTGGTGAAAGGCATAATTTACTTTCCTCTTTCCAAAGGTTTCCCTGCAAAATGCACAAAAACTCCTTTGATTGAGCACTTCAGCTGTTGGATAATGAGACAACCCAAAAAATGGCAAGCCTAAAAACTCTCATGCCTCATTCTGAAGAAGCAAGTGTGAGAGAAGATGGGACACAGGGCCCCATCCTGAGAGTGGAGCTGAGAGGAGCACAGGACTGGGAAGCTACAGGAAGTAGGGACAAGTCTCTTGTGGGAAGGAAAACACAAATAAAACCGGAAGGAAATAAGTGAATGAGTAGAAAGCACAGTGATGGCCTCGAGGCTCTCTGTTTTTCTGAGGGAAGATGAAAAGCAACAAGTCTCAGCATTGCTTGGGATAAGATCACCAGGTGACATCCTTCTTGGAAAACTGGATATCCCAGTGGGAAAAAACCATTTTGGGCTTTCATAAAGTGCATTTCTGAATCCACTGCTCCTCCCTGCTGGCTCACCTGTGGATGCACATCTTCATCTCCACCGCGGAGGCAGATCCTGAGCAGCTGCACCCCTCGATCCAGAGGCTCTGCAAGAAGCCCCAAGTTGGCAGCACACTGGCAAGAGCCTTGGTGGAGACAGTAAGTCCCACACAGAGCAAAAGCATCATCTGCAGGAAAAACTTTGCTTTCATGGAGCACAAACCCCCCAAATTTCAATCATTCTGTTGGTAAAGAGCACCTCTGCTGTCTTACAGCATCCAGCCTTGCGTAACTGTTTTGCAGCCTGACACAGGCAAATGCATCATTAATGTGCTGGCAGGTGATGCAGGAATAAACAGAGCACCTATGCCTTTGGAATGAGCTGTACTGCAGATACAGCTTCTGCAAACAAAGGCTACATCTTCAAATGCATCCCACACCTAGAGCAAGGGAATCCGTTAAAAGAAAAATTCACTGCCAGCGCAGTATACTGCATCAAAGACTCCATCTCCCATCTCTGAATTTCCTGCGTGTTACAATTTATTCCCAGATGGCCTTTTTGGTAGAACTGCTCAGGAGACTTTAGAAAACACAAAATTTTCAAGAGCTGAAGCAACTGCAAAAAAAAAGGTTTGAACATGAGTACCAAGAGTTGATCTTTAGCTATACTCCTGGCTTTGGATAAAGAAAGGGGAATGTTCGACTACCCTTTTGAATTAACAAGTGATCTCAGATGTTATCCAGGAGCTTAAGTTGAACGACCTATATAAACAGAAATCACATATATGGTTTATGTGTCAAAGTATGAGTTGATATCACTGCCAATATTAGCTAAGCAAGGTGCAGGGTTTTGATGGTTTGTACCAGCTATCTCAGCAAGTTCTCAGCCACAGGAGGTTTGGGCCTTAATGTTGGTTTCATTTTTCTCCTGGAAAATGCTGGTTTGTTGGATGTGGGGTTTTGCAAAAGAACCACTTTTACCACACGTTTTCTCAGGGCTGTGATGGACCTGCTGAATGGGAAGGTAGGGAGAGAAAGGAGCTCCCTGGGAACTCAGGGAGAGGACAGAAAGATGTGTCTCTGCTGGACTGGAGCAAGCTGGACCATCATTCTACAAGAGATTTGAAAATTCAGTTCTCAGGTTATTCAGTTGTTGTGGTCAGAGAATTAAGACTGGAGGAGAGAAGCATACAGAGGTTGGAAGCATTGTGATTTTTTTTTAGTAGGGAGAGATGACAATATTTCTATCTCCAATGCAGAAGTCAAAATTTCTCAGAAACACAGTACTGCTTCCTGGCTGCATTTAGCCACAGCTTGCCTGGATGCATCCACTGGGTCAGCTGACAAAGGCTCATTTACAGCCTCTGAACTTACTAAAAGTAAAGCACCTGCCTGACCTTTCCTGCTGACAGCTTCTAGGTTTAGGCAGCCACATTCAGCTATTCTCCATCGCTATGTTAAATGAAAAAACACCCAAGTTTTCATTTTCAAATGCCAAAATCCTTCAGCATAGTACCATAATTTTTCCCTATATTCATGCCTTTTCCACCTTCTGTGTTCTCCCATGTAAGTCAGAGGTTCCTAGAGACTCACGCTGGCCCCTGGGATCAGTTCACAGCTGGATGCCTTGGCCTTTGTACACTGGTTCTCAGCACATTTTGCTTCTCAGCCATATCGCTTTTTAGTATTAATTACATTGGGGTCTTTTATATTTATTGGACTGTGCTGCGCTTTCTTCACTCAGATAAAACTAGCTCACAAACAATCAAAATTCAAACAATCAGAACTTGTTATTTTCCACTGGACAAACACTAATTGTCTCAGAGGCTTCCCAGCGCAAAGACAGACTGCTCATTTGAAGTAAAAAATAGTAGTTCTCTATCTCTTTTTGTTTTTTTTTTTTTTTATCTTGAAGAGTAGGATTCTTCAGATCTGAAGAGCCTGCTCTGGTTTGACAAATCAGCAGGGCTGGTGGATGTTTAGTGCAGGCAGATTAGAAAGACAGCTGAGAGGGTGAATGTGAAGGGTGCTGTGGAGCAGAGACTGTAGTTTGCAATAGGCACTAGAGAGAAATATAATCAAATGTTTCCTTGCAGTCACTGATGAGGCTGCCAGTGTGACTCCTCGTCTGTCACCTGACATTATCTGCCATGCTGGGAAACTCAGTAGTTACACTGCAGACACTTATGAGGACATACTTGTCGAAACAAATGGTGGGCACGAGGTGATTGCAAGTTAAGCAATGTTAAGACTGTCTCATGAAGGAAACAAACCAAAACACAGTCACTTCTTCGGTAAAAAGATATTTGCATATTAAAATTTGAAAAGAAGAACTGACTGAGGAATTTTTCCTTGGTAAAGGAAATGGTTTCTGGAAAGCAAATTCACATCTGCAGAACGGAAATTATATTTCTGCTCCTGGAAGGATATTCAAAATCATCGGCTTGGGACAAGTAGATCTGTTTTCCCAATGGGAAAGCCAAGCATTTGAGCTATCGAGGGTGTTTTCTGTTCAAAAGCCATGCCCACAGAGGATTCTTAGCTGGACATATAACCTGACATGGAACATGACCATTGCCAACTAAAAGCTAAAATATTTTGTAGACGCCTCCCTCAGCAAAGTATCTCAAAGGGCAGCCACCACTACCACATATCCAGGTGGGGAAGACGCCATCCCCTTGAACTACCTTCCACTATCCTCCAGAATGTCGGGCAGGAGATGTTCTAACATTACCTCGTGGGACAGGTAAAAGGCAGCAATTCCCAGTGGCCAGAAGCAGCAGAGCATGGAGAACACAGTGAGGCCAAGATGATCCCTTGGTGGCATCATCAGGAAGTTGTCTTCACTCTCGGTGTCACTTGAGTAATCGCTCTGGAACAGCAAAAGAGAGAAACACAGATGTGCTGGTTAACGACATTATTGCTTTTCCTCCTCTGCCAGGAGCCAATTCCCTGATCATTTGCCCATTTCTCTACTCCACCACAGCAGTGGCCAGCAGGTCTCCTCTTCCTCACACGCTGTGTCACAGACTCCATTACTGTTGCATGAGCTTGAAAGCAAGAAAAGACAAACGTAAGGATATCACTGCAGGGAGCTGAAAAGGGCCCATGAAAGGAAGGGGCTCTCTAGTCAGATGAACCAGGGTGAATATTTCCTTTCAAAAACAAAGGAGGAGAAGGAGAGGGAGAAAATTCACAGTATTGCTGAAACCATCCCTTGAAATTGTGCACTCAGCTGAACAGGTGAGATGCAAAATCAAAAAATGCTTTTGATTTTCAGGTTTTTGGCTGAGTTGTGTGCCGGCATAGTATCTGTGGAGACCACCTGTCTGATATTTCAAATTGCCTTTTCTTTCACATAAAGATGAAATGGGGAAAAGATTCCTCAGGTAACTGGCCATGTGCTGAACCACGAAATTATTAGTTATGCTGCCTCCCAAAGGCCAAGCTGACCTGCCCATGAGTTACCAAGAGTGAGAGAACAATTCTAATCATAAAGTCCTGACCATGCAGACCAACTGTGAACCAGAAGGGTGAAAAAAAAAGTCAAAAATCACAGAAAGAAATCCAACAGCAAATGGTACCTCTTCCAGCTAAACACTCCTTTCTCCAAGCAAACCTTCCTTCCTAACACTCTCTCTTACAACAGGATACCTGATCCTGAGCTCACCAAGAAATCTGCTCTATTCAGAACCCCCCGTGACACTGGAATAATTGATAATTTGGCTATCTAGCTCTCTGTCTTCACTTATTCCTGGTTCTGCAACAGCTGCACTCTGACACTGAAGAAGCTGGACATTAGTGTTGTTGAGGAGTCAGAATTACATTCACCAGTTAGACTAGACT
>VZTD01002392.1:1246-17475 GCA_013397725.1 Rhagologus leucostigma | reverse complement strand
CCCATCCCATCCCATCCCATCCCATCCCATCCCATCCCATCCGTTCTTGGGCACCATTTCCCAAGTTTGTTGGAGAAATCAGGCATTGGAAGGCAGAATGCCACAGAAAAACATCTACACAGGAAGAAAGAAGAGAAGCCAAAGCCACCTGTAAGATGCATTTAAGATGCAGTTTCATCACAGCCTGCAAGTGCCTGAGTAGATAATTTCTGATCAGAGGCAGCTCTTTCATTTGGTAGAAAAGCTGAAGTGACTGAAAGAAGAATAGATGAAGAGCAGACACAAGGTGCAGATTTTTAACAGAGATGGTGATGAACGCTTTTCTGCAGTTGTAATGGATTTTCTATTAAAAAAAGCCTTTTCTTAAATCGAGGCTGGCTACCCCTAAAAGCTACGAGCTTTACCTCAACCAAGACATTACAATTGCTCTGCAGACAGCCTGCCAAGCACACGGGAGATGTCAGACAACAGGGTCCACTCTGAACTACAGCTGCCAGCAACCTCTGATGGATATTCAGGAAACAGCCCTTTTGCTTTTTTCCTTCAAAGCAACCAATTCAGTAGCATGCACACGCTGCATACAAAACTAATTCCTCACACGGCCCGGTGGGATCTGCCTTCAAATCCAGATGGTCCAGTGGTCTGGTTTTGACAAAGACCAACACAATGCTGCTCTAAGTTAATATGTGCTCTGTTTCCCTCCACACAATGCCTGTTCCAGTAATGTAGTTAGACATGATGACCTGTTCTGACCAGCACTCTGCATCCTTCTGCTCTTCTGCAAGTGTTTTGAGTTCACCTCCATGCCGCAGATGCTGAAGGCAGCAGCTGGATGGGGACTCTCCCACCAAAGGCTGTAGTTTACCACTGCTCTGCCTCCACACACGTACTCATCCCTGAGCAGCATCTTGCTGATGATTTCTTAAGAGATAATATCTCCAAAGCCTGTTATTTATTTAATTTCGTCTGTCTATTTATTTCTTTTTACAACTTTGAGTTTTGCAGTTGATTCCCTTCAGTTTTAAAGGCATTTAAAAGATCCATAATCCCCTAATACTGACCTACTGCAGCTCCTCTCGTTTCCCCAACTCCCAGTCTAAAAATTGCCCTGTCAGTCAGGCAGCCAGCCTTGCAGAAGGGGCTCACAGAGGTCTCTCCTTGCTTGGAAAACTTTTCACATATAACTTTGCAACACCAAAACACAACAGGGGCAAGAAAACCCTGGGTGTAGTTGTCCAAGCCCATTCTTCCTCCTTGAGCCCTGGATTTCGATCATCTCCCTTGTGATGTTTTCTAGACACCCACAGCCGGCCTGCCAGTAGCTCCTCAGGAACTTGCATCCAGCACATTGCCACTGGAAGGGGATCACTGCAGACAGCAATGAATGGATCCACACTAAAACAAGGTGGGGTGAGTGGTGTGACCCTTCATGATTGTCCCCTTCTTGCTTCTGAGCTGACACAGCAGCCCTCAAAGAAGTGTGCCAAATATCCACCCTCTACAAATGTTAGCATGCAGCTCATCCAGAGCTCCCACCACTCACAGGCTGGATCCCAGAGACATCCCTGCAGAGCTGCAGCCTGAAAACTCAGGGAAGTGATGATGAGAAAGAGAATTGTCACAGGCCCTGCCTACTATTAACAAGATTCATAGGAGGGCACTTGGACACTGCTGAAGGTGACTTCCCAGCCATGTTCCCTTCATCTGGAGCTGGCTAATAGAGGTTAATTTTCCTTGGCAGGGCTCAGTATCTCCAGACTTGAGTGGCTTCTCCTTCAAAGGAGAAAAATAAATCAAACGCAAAGTGTAATCAGTCTTGTAATCTTTTAATAATGTGCCTTTGAAGGACCTCAGAGATATAAAGTGTGTCCTGTGGGTAAGATGACTCAGTGCCATGACTGCACACCTGAGTGCCACACCTCTTAAGGGCTCATACCTGGGCACCACACCTCTGACAGCACACTCTGTGCTCTTCTGAGCACATGCCATGGGACAAAAACACCGAAAATTACGTTCCCAGATTCTCAACAGAGCCCTAGATGAGCTTAGGCAAGGTATTTATGGCTCTGTTTTCTTCCATTGCCCAGGTGTGGAACAGAAAAAATACTGTACACCCACTGCAGAGGAGAGCTGTGATGGCCAGTGAATTCATCAGTAAAACCAGGCTGCAAGAGTCTTTGCCCACGTTGCAGAGCTCTCTAAAAAGGCAACTCTGCCATACTGAGCCCCCCAAGGGATGTTCAAACCCGCTTTCTGGATACCTATTCCCAGGCAAGGCTGAGGACACAGCCCAGTGCAGGACCTCAGGCTGGAAGCGTTGACAGAAAGCATGCATAATGTCATGGGGCTTGATGGGCATAAATCTCCTCAGGGCCTTCTCTTCATGTTGCAGAAAAAACGTGCCAGGAGGTGCTTGGGAATGCTGAGAAGAGTGGTTGGGTGGAACAGGATCCAAATTTTATCTCTACAATTTCATGCTCAGGTCCAAAGGATGAGTTTTCACAACAGCATCCAGCAATTTCTAGGGGAAAAAAAAGAAGAAATGTATACCTTGAAAGCATTACATTTCTTTTCTTCTTTCACTCCCAGAACATTCTATTTATTTTGCATTTAGAGATTGTTTTGGACATTGCTGGATGCTGAGAAAAAGTAAGAGGGTTTTAAGAGAGAGCTCCAAGGTATTCTTTTATGCGATGTGTATGAATAATTTAATTTGCTGACATGAATATCTTAGGCTTCTCTAAATAAGCAATCTACCTAGTGGCTAGGAGGGAAACTAGCAGGAGTATAATATGACAAATGCTATTTTTGGATAAAAGACGGCACACGAACTCTAACAGGAGGGCATTTCATCTCGTAACTCATTCCATATTTCACTGCCGCCACATTTGACAAGTTGTCTGTCTATTAGTCGTGGTGTAAAGAACTCATAAGATATTTATAAATTTTCCAGAGATACCTAAATAGGGAATCATCTGATTTCAGGGATGGGCATGGAAGAGAGAAGTTTAAAGCCCTGACAGAATGTGCAGCCTTCTGTTTTCATGCCTGGTAATTGCTGGAGCTAAGCAGGGCTCTATATGCTAATGAGAGCTGTTTCTGAGATGTTCCTCCCTCCAGACAATTATGATTTTTTTAGGCAGACTGAACAACCCTCCACCAGGACCTGACAAGCACTGCTAGTAAAAAATTCCAACAAATAAGTTGGTTAAACGTTGCTGCAGGGTATGTCCCACGATTAGGATGTTTCCTGCTCCTCTGCTGCATCTCCCATGTTCTTCAGAGTCCCCAGGCTTGGGAAGGGAAGAAGATGTCTCCTTCCCAGCAACTTGTCCTAGGTATGTTGAGCTGGATAGACCCATCCTGAGGCGGATGACAGCTAGCAGAGTAGCAAACCCTGCAGCTTGGCTTGGTCAATTCTTCAAACCAAAACCAAATTGATCAAAATGCCTGTGTTTTCTCTGAACCTTTCTCTACTGCAAAGTTTTCTGCCAGAGAACAGCAACCTTTCTGGCTATCAAGAGCCAAACCCTTTTCAAAACGAAAATCATGTCAGAAACAGTCTGACCTGCAATAAAACTACATTCTATATGTGTTCCTCCTGAAAGTATTGCGTTGAGGTGGGGGGGACACTACAAAAGGATGAGGTCGATTTTTTGGCATTCCTAAGAAATTAAATACCCATCCCAAAACACCCTAGGCAGCCATTCTGGTATAAGGCAGGCAGTGCCAGGGAGACACGGGGGAAGAGCAATGACTCACAACCCCATGGCTGATGTGTCTTCCAGAAGTCATTTTACAGAGATGCTCAAGCTGGGACTCCACTTGCCTTGCACTGACACACGGAGAACAGGAGGTAACCCTCAGTTTTCAAGAGAAAAGAGCTCTTCTGCACAAAGCTCCCCTCTTTGCCAATGTTTCCAACACGGGGCTAGTTTCACAGAGTTTTCTCCCAGAAAGAAGTGCCAAAGCAGACATGTTACAATAATTAACAAGAACAGAGCCCTGATCTGCTCTGACACTCTGCAGCTTCCATGCCTTGATGAGCTGTGGCTTGACAGTCAACGTGACAAGATACACAACAACGTCCTGTGCCACCCTCAGTGGCAGACTCAAACCCTTTAGGCCTCTCACAGAGGGGAAGCAAAATTTGCACCTCTGTTGTGTCACCCTCTTCCACTGTTCTCCTTCCAGCTTCTGCTCCCAATCCTGGTACTCACTCTTTCCATCCCATCTATTAGTAACCTAAAAAAAGCATTTGCCTCTTGTCAGTAACTGGCAGGGAAAAAATTCCTTCTAGTGGGACACACTTGTGCTGTGATTCAGGTGCTAGTTTTGTGTAGTTAACAATCTGGCATGGTTCATCACCAACTCAGTGACTGCTTGTCCTTAAATAATTTTCTTCCATTCCCAGAGTCTCTGCACATGAAGTTAGGTCTCTAACAAAGCTGTGTTTAAGCCCAGGAGGCCCTCATGCATCTGGCCACACAGACACAGCCTCTGTCCACATGGGAACCTCGAAGAGCACAACACAGCAGCCACATTTTTTTCTGGTCTGGTGCTGTCAAATTAATCTCTCCTCTCCTGCCCATCCTTCTGCATGACCAGCTGCATTTGCAGAATTTAGACCTTCCTAGAAAGGAAGTTTTCTGCCATGCTGAGCTACCTTGTGCTGAAAACAGCTGCTGAGCAGCTTGATCCTTTGGGATCATGGAAGAGTTCATGGAAAAGTGTGAAAATCACAGTGCTGCACAGGGTTGGTCAGGGAGCACAGCAATGGAGACAGATCCCGGGCTCAAAGCAGAGGCGTCTAGGAAAGCAAGTGTTTCCAGCTAACCAGGCTCTTATCCAAACCTTGCCTTGTTTCCTCCTCCCCTGCTCCACTCTCCTAGTGGAAGAGAAATCCTGATGGAGAGGACAATCCATGGGTGGTGTGTACTTTGTGAATGTCTTCTTATTCTGAGCACTTTGTACACATAGGTCAAGGGGATTGTCCATGCACCTCTGTGTTTGTTTGCACAGTATCACTCCAAAGGGTCAACTGAGCCTGGGAATCTGTGATTCCAGATGCAGTGAACCCATTTTAAGAACTGCCACCTTTGACCTCAGGAGGTTACAGTCCCAAGAAACAGGTCAGAAAGAAGGAGCCGGGGGAAGGATGCACGCACTGTCAGAGCATGTTACCAAAATTTACTGTCTCATTTCTCCCCTTAAGATCAGGGAAGGATGAAGTTCTACAGCTGGTTTTTAAGACACAAATGTTTTCTGTGAAAAGCTGATCAAGTTCCTCCAGTACCACTCTGAAGAGGTTTTTTTCCTTATGCTGCTCATTTTCCCATCCTTTTTTTATCTCGTTCTCCAAAAGTTGGCTAAGAATGTCTTCTTGACTTGAATTGACGAGAGGGAGACTTTTTTTTGCTGCTTGAATGTCAGGCCAGATGTGTCAGCAACACCATGTGTGCTGCAGCCACTTGTGTCACTACCGCACGGGAGAAACTGGGGCAAAAAGACAGCAACCAGGAATTCTGCTTTGATTAAGGAAATTATGCTTCCCACGGTCAATTCTGAAATTCTGTGGAAGGGTGTGATTTGAGCTAATACTCTCATATGCTTCAGAGGGAAGCTTTCTGTCTCCCTGTGGAGGCATTGAATACTGCATTAATGGCACGCGCTGGGAAAAACACTTCCCTCTTCCCACCTTATCAATACAGAGAGAAAAGAGAATAAAAGGGAAGTCAGGCTCTTGCTGGATTTCCCCTGTGCTGATCACAGGGTGAGACACTGGTATTACAGGAGGTGAAAATAGACATTTTAAGGCTTGTTAGGTCTTGGTCCTAACTGAAAATCACAGCAACAGAGAAGCACCAGCAGTGTCCCTATCTCAGCTGGGACATTCATGTTTGAAGGCATGGCTTTGCTCTAGACAGCCAGAGGGTCTTTGCTAGGTTAGGAGTCTTTGACCAGCGGTGGAGAAAGTTTTCAGATCAGCAGCATTATGTTCACCCTCCATTCCCACAAACACTGGCAAAAAGAAATTCCTGCCACATTTGGGCCTCTGGTTAAAATAAAAAAAATTGCATCATTTAAGAAAGAATGAAGTTGATTTCCATAGTCTTTCCTGTTACTTTACAGTGAGCAATCAATGAAGCACGGGACTCCAGAAGAAAACATTGTATTTGAGTCTAAAGAAGTGTTTCGCTTCATCAGAAAAATATCATTTATTTCAGAGACATGGATTCACTGCAGCTTGAAACCAGAAGACTTCTGTTTCTGTGTTCACTCAGAGACAGAAATGTTTCGTGTCTGAGCCAGTAATTTAAAGCATTCTGCTCAAGTCAGGTGAAGGCAAGAGATGATGTTGGCCTGCTGAGCAACACAGGCTCCATGCAGGTAGACAGATGCTCCCAGCCCCAACCTTACACAGCATTTAGGCACGTGGGTCTTTGTCTGTTTCTGATCAGCCTCTTCAGAGGCAGAAGGGAAATGCTGATCTCCATTAGGGCCAGTGGGAATTTTGCCATTGGTATCCACAGATCTGGGACTTTACCCAACAAATAAAGATGAGTGATCATTCATTGTCCTAGCTGGAGGAGAAAGTGATACAGCTGACCCGAAAAGCAGCTGATCCCCTGCCATTAAGCTCTAGGAGGTTGTACACTTAATTTCAAACCTGCCCTCCTCCTCCCAGCCTTCCCCACATATCCCAAGTGACATCTGACCTCTAGTTCCTGGAAATCCTCCTCTTCCTCCACCTCGTAGGAGAGGGTGTGGATCTTGATGTCATCCGCAGAGAGGTCGATGAATTTGCTGTCAGGGTACTCCAGGCTGTCTTTGGTGGGCGAGCGCTCCTCGATGAAGGTCGTCTCACAGCACTCCGAGCCCAGGCTCTCGCCCCATGAGCGCAGCACGTTCTCGGAGTAGAGGATGATGTTGGGCCTGTAGTGAGACTCCACTGTCTGCTGCAGCATGTTGGGGTCCAGGAGCTGCTGCACGGGGTCACTCCTGCCATTCTCCGGGCACCTCGGAGAGGACAGGCTGCCCGCTCTGTGGCTCTGGTACTGAGGGGTGGGGTACACAGAGACCAGACCATCGCGGCTCTCTGCCACTAAGTTCCTTGTGTTAATTAAACCATTCCTTTTCCCAGCCTCAGTGATCTTACTGTGCATCAGCACGCTGCTCTGCTCAACCAAGCCATCCATACTGGGAGGTGTCCAAGGCAGTGGGACCAGTGGCCTTTGTTTTGCTGTGCCTTAGAGTTCACGCTGGGTGAGTGGCTCCCATTTTCCTGATGAAGAAAGGAAACAGAAATGAAGGTGAGGACAAATGCAATGAATTGAGGGACTGCACTCAGCTTGTCTTCCATATCATCTCAAGAGAAAACAGAGCCCCACATATGTGCACACCCTGACTTCGTTCTCCAAATATATCCCCACCTGGAGAGGCAAAAAAAGCCTGCTCCACATCCACGGGTGTAGAGAAGCAGATGAGGTGAAATGTCTTGGTAGTGATGGACCCCATCAGAGAATGGCTTTGGTGCCTCCTCCAGCCTCCCACGGGTACACAACCGTCATCCTGGGGACAACGTCCCTTTCCTCCAAACACTTTGATAAGAGATGGGAAAAAACCCCAAAAAGACCAAAACAAACAAAAAAAAAATCTCATAAAAGAACCATTTTCAGTTCTCAGAAATCTGCAATTGCAAAAGATGGGTGTTCACCTGTTGGTGTCTGCAGCCACCCTTTGCCCTTGGCAAGTGCTTTACTGCCCTTTGAAAACTCCTTTTTTCCAGCCCAAACACTTTCTCATCAGGCTGCTCATTTTTCTCAGGTGTGGCCAAAGGAAAATGCCTTTTGAAATACTGATGTATTGGACACAGCAACAGTAAATTCAGGGGTTTGTTTCCGGGCATGACGGCTTTGAAGTTCTTCATATTAGATCCTCTAAGACCAAATTATTAATGTAGGATTACCTGTCTGCATTGTGTTGTCTGGAGGAAACCAAGAATGACATACACGAACACATACACATATGTAATTCTTTTACTCAGTGCTTTCTCTCTATTTCCCTTTTATGTCATACAACCTCTAACAGAGCAATGTCTAGCAAAAGCCCAATGTTTTTTCCTCTTGACTCCAGACTTCAAATACCTTCAGTCTCTCTTTTAGATGCAAGAGGTATTTAAACCACTGCTAACAGCTGTTCTAACACTACCAATTAAGCAAGAAACTTGTTTAACATCCGAGAGAGCTTGACCCAGTGTGCTGACATGTTTACATTCACAGCTCTCGGTTTAACATGCAGAAGCCCTATTTTAATGTGTTGTCAAGTAGTTCTGTGCTTCTCTAAAGTGAGCCAGCAGGAAAGCTACAGAAGAGAATCCACCACAGTGGGATCCCATGGAAGTTACATGTGCAATCCAGGTAGCAGGAGCATTCTGCTGGGCCTCCAGCTGCTTGACCACAAACCTTCCACTTCTTCCTCCCACCTCCCCCAAAGAAACAAAATGAAAGTACATCCCCACAGGCAGTGATGCCATGACGATTTTTTGCTTTTTTTATATACCCCTCTTATATATCCTTTCATATACCCTTTTATACAGCTTTTATGTATCCTTAGTGCTTTTAGCCCACATACTTGTAATTCTCCAAGTCTGATAACTAGCTTAGACCCAAAGTTCCATTAAGCCAAGAGACCAAACATCTTGGAAACCTCAAAGCTGGTGGTCAGAAAGCCCCAGACACCAAGGTCCTCTCCAGAACACATTCTGTAAACCAAGATAGGCCCATCCAGGGGGAAGGTTCCTCAGGACAGGGGCTTCTCTTGAGCCTCTCACTGGGGAATCTTAGATATGCTGATGTGCAAGGTCTATAACTGTATACGCGAATCATCGTGTGGGTGCATTTCCAGGTGGGGGCACTTTTGGGTGTGCACTTTCAGTGTGCATTCGGGGGTGCATTCTACGTGGATGTGGTGCACCTGAGGATCCTCAAATAAATAGTGAGGTAAAACCCTTTTTTTCCCCTCTAACTGTGTTTGGCTTTTAATTTTAAGCCCAGGGAAAGGCAACAGCAGAAGATTAGAAATACTCATCAACTAAAGAGTAAATTCTCAGACTTTGCTCAGTTCCTCCCAAGCTGGCTTGGAAAATGTAAGAGGCCCCTCGATGCGTGACATCAGCCATCAACCCTGCTGAAGCCAGAGAGACTTCACCCAAAAACTGCAAACCCTTTTGCAAACATTCTTATCCCTGCCACCTGTCAAGCAAGTTGATACGGTCAGGAGGAATATGCCACAGGTGTGTAGCAGAAATTGGAGGAAGATTCACAAATCAAACAAGCGCCCTCCCAGAGAAATGCACAAAGAGGTCAACAATTTGTCACCGCATCAATGGCTGGGAAACTTGGGTGAGGCCTTGCAGCTCCCTGTGGTCACATCATTCTAACAAAGTCTGGCTTAAGTAGCACTCAGGAAAATGCCATTTTAGGGCAGTTTTATTGCATGCCTTAGAGCTGCATTGTTGCTCAGTCCTACCATGGATCTAAACATCTATATGGCAGGTGCTTACCTTCTGTGCATTTAAACCAGTCTTGTAAACCAGTATTGCAGATTCTGAGTGACACTCTCCCCTTGGTAACAGGCAAAAAGTGGAAGAAAACATCCAAAATGAGGCAAGGACAAGACAGGGAGCATCCTTCCCTCACAGAGCTCCTCTGATAATACGGATAATCCATTGCTCAGGACGTCCTCCCTGGAGTCCCACACAGCAGGGCAGCCAGCACGCCTCAGGGAAGGTCAGCGGGGAGATGTGGATGGCAGCATGCAATCAAGGAAAATGGTTTAACCCTAGGTGCACTTTAATCTGTAGCTGGCTGCCTGCCTTACCAGAGCCTGACCCAATGTTCTTGGCCTTGCAAGAGTATTGGTTAATGGGAAGAGGCTGATGGGATTCGGGCATTTTCGGTATACTATATTAATGGGAAAAAAAAGGAGAAAGAACTAATTATATTAGTACTACTCCTTGGAATGGAATCCCCCAGGTTGAGAGGGAGGTGTGACAGAAAGTAGCACGTGGTCACGAGTGATGCTCAGAGGCAAAAGGCAGCTGTGCTTCTGCAGGGGCTCAGAGCCTGTGTCCTGCCTGCAGAGACCCCTTGGACACGGATCCAGTCACTCCACTTTCACTAGGGGTTTTCATGGACATGGCCTGGGCCAGGCTCACACGTCTGTGACTCACAGGCAGGTTCTAAAATTAAGATCGCTCCAGTTTCCAGGTTCCCTGCAGCCCAGAATCCCTGGATGGCAGTGCCAGAGCAGGTAACCTCTGACAGACCACCTGAGGAAACTGGAGGGTGCCTTCTCTGCAGAGAGCCAACATTCAAAGCAGAAAAAAACTCTCATTACCTATGACCACAGTGAGGTTTTAGAATGATGTTGACAGGAGAATTAAATTCATCAGAGCTCTTGAAATAAGAAAGCTTTTCAGTCTGCTCCAAGATGCAGAGCTAATTTTAACTGGTTGGATTCAGGTTTCTTCTGTCTTGGCACAGTTTTAATTGTCCCACAAATCATTGACTGGTACTGAGGCCAACCAGAAATAATTCTGCATTTTCACACTTGAGACTGGAACCACAAGGAAAAGCCAAGTTCAAGTTATTAACAGATAGATATATATAATCAATATATCAACCTTCATTCTAATGTTTACCTTGGGGTTAGACATTTTTGCCCCAGTCTACCATAAAAAGTGAGCCCATTAATTATTTTAACCTTCGTTCTTTCCAATTTCTTGCATTCCCCCCTCTCCCTTTCTTATTTTAATAAGAAACTGCAAGCAGTGCCAAGATCTTTAGTCTGCAATGCTGTGGTTTATTAAGCTATCACTCGTGTTACAGCAGAGCCCAGCTACAATGAGGAGCTGCAATGAGAGCTACGCTCTGCTGGGTGTTCTGCAGCCTCCTGCTATGATGACAGTGCCTGACAAACTAATTAAGCAGAGGGTGTGAGACGGAGAAATGCCAGCTGTAGGGAGGGCAAAGAGAGAACAGCTAAATGCTGTGCCCCAGCCTCCAGGAGACAAGGAGCAGAAGCCAGCTCTGTTACTGCCCACCACCCCAAAACTCCTTTGCTCTCCTGGGACCTGGCAGGATGCTGTTTTCCTCCTCTCTCCGTGGGACTTTGCACAGCTTAAGGGTGCTTCAGCCTTCTGGAGACCCTTGCCAGACACCCAAAGTCCTATGTGAATGAGCAGTTGAGAAACTCTAAATTCAAAACCCCTGAATTCTGAACAAGCCATACAGCTGAAACACTGGGCTATGGCTGGAAAGCCCCGGCCATCTCCTCACAGCAGATCAGAAGGACACTCATCCACACAGACCAAGCATCGCCAGCCCAGCAGACTGGTTTATTGGCAAGAACACCTGGAGATGAAGGCAAGTGAGGCTGAAGGCAGAGAGAAGTCCCCACCTGCTGTCAAAGCCTAAGGCTGTACCCTCTGCCATTCCCTGCAGAACTGGCAGGTCATCAACCAGGAAAAAAGGCTCAAAAACTAGTGTGCTTCTGCATGGGGGTATTGGATATCAGCAGAAATCTTTTCCCCATTAATACAGCCAAGCACAGGAAAAAGCTGCCCAAGCAGCTCCATCCTTGGAGGTTTTGAAGACCCAACCGAATGAAGCTCTGAGGAACGTGGTGTGATCCCAGAGTTGACCCTGCTTTGAGCATGAAATAGAACTGGAGACCTCCTGAGATTCCTTCAGCTTGTTTATCCTATGATTCAAATCCCTCTGATCCTTACAGGTTCCCACCTGCCTCCCATGATCCCCAAAAGGCATGTACTGCTCCCAAATCCCTCAGTCATTCTAAATCACCACAACGGGAAGAAGGGGCAATAGTGACCCTCTGTGCCACCAGAAGAAACTGATTCAGCCTCAGGGTTATCAGATTCAACAAAATACCCCTGGGTTTGAAGCTGGTGTCCCCTCTGCCAGCGCAGAGAAAGCAGAGGGGAGAAAGCTCTCTTGAAGAGCAGTTCAAGCCCCACATCAAGAAAGGAAGTTGCAGATTTCCTGGCATGAGCTTTCAGGTAAGAGGGAGTTTCTAAAGCACAATGCAATAGGCTTCAGCATGGTTTGAGGTATTCCAGACATTTAGAAACTGCAACACCAAATACGGACCTTTTGCATGAGAGAAATCACAGCCAATGCATGGATCTGGAGTGCTGATTACAAAGTGAAATATTTAGCAAAATGAAGGAAAAAAACCTTTCCCACTTGTATTTTTCTTCTCTGATTTAGCTGGGCTTATTAAAGTAGGTTTTGTTTTAAGGGAGTGCTGTATTTCAGCAGCTGAAATTCCTTTTGCCCTATTAAGTAAACTACAGGGAGTTTTGTAAGGCAGTGCAACTAACTCACACTGGGAAAATTAGGAATGCATGCATTAGTGATAGCTAAATGTTTCATTGCTAACAGTGGAATTAAAAAGACCTCCGTGCTATTTTAGTATTACCAATATGCAGCAAATCCACTGTGAGATGTGATCTGTCCTCCTAAAAACGGGGAACCTGGAGTATGGTGAAATGCCCAAGGTCATGTCAAGACAGAGCTGGAAATAAAATCTAGGTCTCCTGATTGCCTGTGCAGAGATATATGTTAAAACAATTACCATCTGCATATCTGCCTGAATAATTGATTGCTTAATTCAGTATCTGAACCAAAGAATGGAGTGGAGAAGAAAGGAGGAATTACCTTGCGTTGACCTAAAACATAATAATGTTATTCCTGCAACAAAGTATTTCCTTTTGAGCAGATGGAAGCATTTTGCCTGAGCTAAAATGAAATGCAATGTTTCATTTATTTATTTTTAATTGAACAAGCTGGCTTTCAATTCACTATGCGTCAAGTTGCCTCCAAGAAAAAAAGAAAAGACACGTTCAGACTTTTCTAGCAATCCTCCTTCACAACTTAAATTTTTCAGCCTTAATTCTTAGTGGGGTTCAGTCTGAACTCACAACTTTTTTCATTCACTGCACCTTCCAGATGATAAATAAGTGACCTGACGTACAGTATCTTACTGTGGTGTAAATAATGTGGCTGTTGCGGAAGGCACCAGTGTAAAAACACCTTGACACCTGTACCACTTCTGGCAATTACTCTGCAGAGTGAAAGCAGTCAGAAAGTCTGACTGTGTTTTTTCTGCTGTGTTTTTCAGAGGCTCCCCAGTACTGCAGACCAGGACCACCATACCACCCCAAACGTATCCAGCATCACCTGCGAGCTCCTCACACCCATTTCAAGATGGGGAGATTGAGCCATGAGGAGGGATTCTCACTTTAAGAGCTTCCAAAAGAACCCTGAGAGTCTCTGCCAGGAATACCAACATCACAGCATCACCTGGCGCTCTTGGTCTGCCTGCTGGCTGAATCCTGTGCCTCCCCGTGGACCTAAAATCCCTGTTTAACTGTGTTTGTGACCAGGCTGCCCACAGACAGAACACCCAAACGTGGATCCAGGACTGGCCCTGCTAACTCCAGTCTCATTCCTGATGGGCAGCCAAGCCCCCAGAGAGCCCAGTTCTTGCACACACCCGGCTCATCTGGCTCCGCTTGCTTTCCCTCACTGCGTGCAGGAAGCAAAGCAGGACAAGACACTGCCTCACACTTGCTCTGCATGTAAACCCCCAATGCTGTGCTCCAGGCTGGACTGGAGGTATTCCTGAAGCACAAATGGAAAATAAAGAGATGACAGAACAGAAAGACAGCCTGGTGGTGCAGACTTGGTGCAAAATTGAAGTTTCTGTACCTCCTGCCCCAAGCAAAGCACCCCAGGGCTGTAAGTCACTTTGCTAGAAAAACACTGTAAAATTACTAGAGTCGGTTCATCTGGGCAAGGATGATTAGAGTAAACAGCCGCTTCTGGGGCCATAAAATCAGCCATGCTCCATAAGACTCTAGAAAAATTGCAGAGCCAGGAATACACTGTGGGACAAAAGCTTTACAGAGTAAGTGATTTAGCCGTGGCGAGAGTGGTAGCTGGAGGCAGACAGGGCAGGCAGGGAAAAACGAAGCAGTAGCATCAGTGGGGCATAGTTTGACCTTTCCAGACCTTTCTTAACCCTACACTCACCCCTCCCTGCAGAAACAAGAATGGAAATGAATAGTGCTAATGCCCATTAGACTCAGGGTATTGTCTGAATATGAAGAAAAATCCTATCCCCTCTTTCCTCTGGGAGGAGAAGAAATATAGAACCTCGGGGACTTCTATATGGGAGGCACAGGATTTGGGCTGGCAGCATAGCCACAGCACAACCTTGCCTCCATGGTCTTGTGAGCCACACGCAGCTGAAAGAAGGGAGATGGTTCTGTTGCAAAGAGCACAAGGACAGGAGCTGGAAGCTGGGTGGGTGACACGGGGACACCACCCACAGGGAAAGGACTGGATAAGTCATTGCAAGTGGGAGATGTCCTGAAGTAGTAGACTGAGCACAGCTGTCCTGCACGACCTGACACAAGGCTGGATGCCTTTCCTAGGTCCCTTCTCAAGAAGCTGAACTATTTGATTATGCCCCAGCCCCGGAGGTTTCCAGGTTAGATGGGCCCTGAGCAACCCGAGCTAGTGGAATGTATTCCTGTCCATGGCAGGGGGCTTGGAACTACCTGATCTTAATGTCCCTTCCAACCCAAACCATTCTATGATTCTGTCCTTTTGCAAGCACCATTTCAGAGTTCTTCGTTCTCCCTGGGGATTTTTGAGGTGTCTGAGCACTCAATCAAAGCACAAAAACCCCATCAAACCTCTGCTAGAATTATGCCAACGTGGTGTGAAGCATCAGTTCATTCTTCTCGTGCCTCAGCGAAGCCTCAAAGCATAAGGACAGAAATACAGCACAGATTTGGGTAGTTACTGGTAAATGAGGGAACTTTGCACATTCAGGTTTTATAGAGACACACATACAAGTGCACATCCATAGGGACGCCAGGTGTAAGACTGGCACTGCTAAAGGCATGCATGGACTCACACCACTCATGCACTGCACCACCGCTTCAAAATGCAGACTTTGCTTGTGCAGTGAAAACAGTCAGTCTGTCACTCTTCTGATTTTACAGCACCAAATTCAAGTCGCAGAATCTTCTGATTCTTAGGTGCTACAGGTTAGACCAGCTCCATGTGAATCCTCAGGGTCACAGGTATCTACATCTGAAGAGGAGCATTTTGCTGTGATCCCATCACTGAAAGTAGTTTCCAGCTTTTGCAGAGAAAGGGTACTCAGAAACAACTGACATGATAGCTGGAGGATGTGCATTCAGACACTTACAGCCACTATTCATGTTTGTCAGAGCAAAGCCAATGAACACGCAGAGTATTTTTCTCCTGTGCGCACCTCTGCAGTTATTTTCCATTTTTTTTCCCCAGTTGCACCATACAAACAATAACTCATAAAAATTCCAGTCTTCAAAGTGAAGATGACAAAATTTGGACTCTTAATAACCACACATGTAATCTGCAATCTTAATAACCACATAGGCAGTATTAAAAAACTCTCCTGGAAGCATTTACAGCTGTCTGCAGATAGGAATTTTCAGCAGAAAGACAAAAAAACCTTATCCAACCACATTGCCCATTTTCTCTAATACTTTCCTCAGAAGCAAAAGCATTTTAAATCCTGAGAGCATCCTTCCTCAAGTTAAACGTGTCTTGGTGGTGCCTGTGTACACCAGTACTGCATTACATCTGCATTTGTATAAGGGAGCCCTCCTCTGTGTGTGAGATTCATTCCAGAGTGTGTGGCACCAGTGGTGTGAGACATCTGCCTGCCCGCTAAATGAGAGGAGACTTCATTTAATTCCTACAAATGACTTTATCCTGCACACACCCTGGCATGACCTGTAGTTACCAAAACTGCCAATAAAATGTCACCTTGTCCAGTAAAATCAGTCTTTGTCCTAGGAGCGAGGTAATTTGAAGTTAACACAGACCATCTACATGCAGCTACTTTAAAGATGACAGCTAATTAAGCATAATTAAGACTAAGTCATTTAAATATATGAATGTAGAAAAGTGTATTCTCCATTCTGACTGCCTTCTAGAACACACAAAAATCCCCCTTTACGTGCCAGTTAATGCATCATCTTGAGTTCAAGACCATCAAAGCATCTTTTAATTGTTGCTAATGCTCTCTTTACACCAGATTAACGTCTAATTAATTGTAATTTGAATATTTAATCTATCTGGAAA
>VZTD01002390.1:6634-39294 GCA_013397725.1 Rhagologus leucostigma | reverse complement strand
TTTGAGGCAGACAAGCAGCAGAATTGGGTCACTAAAATCAGGGATTTTGGGTCACAGGCTGGGCTAAAATCAGGGATTTTGGGTCACAGGCTGGGCTAAAATCAGGGATTTTGGGTCACAGACCGGGCTAAAATCAGGGATTTGATCTCAGAATCGCAGCACAACTTCCAAAGGCAAACCTGAAAGGGATTTTGGGGATGGGGAAAGGGATTTGGGAAGGGATTTTCCCTGCAGGTCCAGCAGCACCAGTGGGAAAATCGGAAATGTTCCTGCTGCAGGTGAGACCTTTGGTTTTGTTGGACATCCAGGGTGATCCAAGTGCTCCTCGCCCATTCCCAGCTTGAGGAAAAGCGAATTCCCAACAAAACCTGGCTGATCATCTCTGTTCCCATCCCTCAGGGTGCCCAAACACCCTCCCAGCCGCCCCTATCCAGGAATTTTGGCTGTCCCTACTCCCAGGTTACTCCGAGGAGGAGCTGAGCCGCTCCTGAGGCAGAAACATCCAAGGAGCATCCCGAGGAAAAGCGGGAATTGCTCCAGTTTTGGCTCCAGAGGCTGCGCCAAAAGCCGGCATCCCCCATGTTACCCTACAGTCTGTCTCTTTAGCACTGGAGTGATCCCAAAATTCCATCTCCGTGGGAATTTCCAGGGCAGTTCCGGCCGTGGGAGCGACTCTCCGGCTTCTCAAGGAAAAACTCCAAGGCTGCCGCCAGCTCTGAGACCTCCAAACCCACAAAAACCAGGAGCTTCCAGCTTGATTTTCCCCCTTTAAGGAGCCTCCAGCTGGATTTTCCCACTTTAAGGAGCCTTCAGCTGGATTTTCCCGCTTTAAGGCACAGGGAGCCTTTGGCACAGGGTTTAAGACACAAGAAAAGGCATCCCAAATTCGGGTTAAGACACAAGAAAAGGCATCCCAAAGCTCATTCCGCACCTGAGGCACCGGGATCGCTCCCACAAGGCACTCGTGGCACCCCCCGAGAGGGGATCTTGGAATTTCCTGCTCCAAAAAATGCGGGGAAAGGATGAGGTGCGCTCAGCGTCACCCTAAAACACACACCTGGGCGGTGGGAGAGCTCCAGGGCCACACTCCGGCCCCAGAGACCCCAAGGCACATCCCGGGATGCCCAGCAGGGAGGTGACAATGACATCCCAGGGAGGGACACGGACCCTGGAACTCGGATTTGCACATCCTGCGTCCCAAAAATCCCTCCTGATCTCCCAGGGGAGGGCTGAAGGATGGATTTTGGTTTGGGACATTCCCAGGGAGGACACGGATCCTGGAACTCGGATTTGCACATCCTGCATCCCAAAAATCCCTCCTGATCTCCCAAGTAAAAGGGATTTTGGTTTGGGAAGAGCCACTCCCAAATGGGACAGGGACCCTGGAACTCGGATTTGCACATCCCGCATCCCAAAAATCCCTCCTGATCATTCAAGGGAGCAGCTAAAGGGTGGAATTTGGTTTGGGAAGAGCCATTCCCAAATGGGACAGGGACCCTGGAACTCGGATTTGCACATCCAGCATCCCAAAAATCCCTCCTGATCATTCAGGGGAGCAGCTAAAGGGTGGAATTGGGTTGGGAAGAGCCATTCCCAGCCGGAGCGGGGCACGCAGGGAGGCTGCCACCCTTCCCACTCAACAGGAAAACCAAACTCCGGGAATGAGGAGCTCCTCCAGGTTGAGTTTCCCCCCTCCAGGTGGGATTTTTGTCCCTCCTCACCAGGGATGAGCCAAGCAGGGGCTGGGATGTGCCTTTGGATCCGCACTGGGATTCTCCCAAGGATTTTGTGCTGCCGTGGAGCTGCCAGGACCTGACCCCTGGGGCTCTGTAAACAGCAGCTCCAGGACCTCCCTGTGCTCCAGGACCTCCCTTTCCTGGGATCTGAGCAGCTCCGGGCACCCCATTGTGATCCCAGGAGAGCTCCTGGAATGGGATCAGGGCTTTAGAGAGGAGGAAGTGGGAATAAACTCCGGGAGGGTGAAGGCTGGCCAGCATCACACCCCATAAAAAGGTACCTTTAGCAAATTTGCAGAATAATTGGGTTAAAAAATCTCCATCTTCAAGAGAGGGAAAAAACGGAATTGAGTTTTTCCCCCCTCTCCCCCACAGAGGGATTTTGGGATGCCATCCCAAAGTGATCTCCCCAGTCCTTGTCCCCTCAAGGGGCTCCCAAGTACCTCGACGCCCAGAGGAGCACCCAGGCCCCCACCTGGGGGGGAAATTCTGGATAATTAAAGCCAATCTGGCCATAAAATCAATGATTTGGGGTCTTCCTTACACAGGAGGGAAGAACTGAGCCCTTTTTTAAACAGCTTTGCACCTAGCTGTAAAAGCAATTAAAAACCCACCCAAAAGCCTACATAGAAAAATAAAGGATAAACATTATCCAGCTATTTTATACTTCTATAAAAATTCACTTCTGTGCCAGGACATTTTGTTTCTTCGCTGTAAAAATAAAAAATTTAAAAACAGAAACCCAGCTTAGGTTGGAGAACCTAAACCTTCAGCGAGGAGTAAACTCCGTTTTCCATCTCATTTCCCAGGAAAAGAGCAGTTTGCGATTGCACTGCTGCAAAATAAAGTTATTAAATATATATATATTAACATAAAAGTCTGTATAAACTCTTTTGTTGTTGTTGTTTAAGGAAGGGAAGGGGGACACTCGGTGACCACGGGAATCCCTGCGGACACCCGGTGACCACGGGAATCCCTTGGAGCACTCAGTGACCACGGGAATCCCTGGGGACACCCGGTGACCACGGGAATCCCTTGGAGCACTCGGTGACCGGGAATCCCTGGGGACACTCGGTGACCACGGGAATCCCTTGGAGCACCCGGTGGCCACGGGAATCCCTGGGGACACCCGGTGACCACGGGAATCCCTGGGGACACCCGGTGACCCCGGGAATCCCTTGGAGCACTTGGTGACCCCGGGAATCCCTGCGGACACCCGGTGACCACGGGAATCCCTGGACAGGGAGATGTGAATCCAGCAGAATTCCAGCTGGGCTGGCTGGGAGGAGGCCCACGGAGATTCCCACTCCTTTCTCACAAGGATGTTCTTTTCTCCAGCGTGTGCTTGGTGAGGAAGTACTTGAAGAACTCATACACGGACCAGGCGATGGCCGTGGAGGGCATCTGGTAGATGACCCGAGCTTGGACCCCCTTGAAGAAGCCGGGGACCCCTCCCAGCTGGTACACGGTGCTGAAGGCGTTGGCCATGCCCGACAGGTGCCCCCTGATGTTGAGGGAGCTCAGGGCCGTGTTCTCCTGGGTGTTGAGCAGCGTCTTGCACACGTCCAGGGGCGTGGTGGCGGCGGCGGCCACGGCTCCGGCCACGGCGCCGGCCACGATGTGGGAGCGGGGGTTGTACTCGCGGCGGGGGTTGAGGTGCTCCTGCAGGAGCTCGTAGGTGATGAAGTGGATGGCCTGGAAGGGCACGTTCATGGTCAGCTGCGTGGTGTAGCTGCGGTAGAAGGCCCCGAAGCCCTCGGTCCTCTGCACGGCCCGCGCGCAGCCCAGCACCGACGTGTAGGGCGAGTTGAACATCTGCAGCCGCTGCTTCACCACTGCCGGGGACAGGACGGGGACAGCGCTCAGCCGCGGGGCCTGGCCCGGCTGCCACGGCCCCCACGGTGACCCCTGGGCCCAGCCCCGCCTCCCCTTCCCCAGGCAAAGAGATCCCCCCGAGCTGCCCCAAAACCCAGCACCGGGAGGGCACAGCTCGGAGCTCGCTTCCTAACGAACCCCTCTCCTCAGGGTCAATTAATGACCCTTTGATTCTAATGAACTCCCTTCCTCAGGGCTAATTAATGACCCTTTACTTCTAATGAACCCCCTTCCTCAGGGTCAATTAATGACCCTTTACTTCTAATGAACCCCCTTCCTCAGGGCTAATTAATGACCTTTTAGTTCTAATGAACCCCTCTCCTCAGGGCTAATTAATGACCTTTTAGTTCTAATGAACTCCCCTCCTCAGGATCAATTAATGACCCTCTAATTCTAATGAACTCCCCTCCTCATGGCTAATTAATGACCCTTTAATTCTAATGAACTCCCCTCCTCAGGGTTAATTAATGACCTTCTAGTTCTAATGAACCCCTCAGGGTTAATTAATGACTCCTCAGCTCTCACCATCAAGCCAGACTCATCAGGACCCTCAGTGGTGGATGCACAAACAGGGATGAGGGCGGGAAGGTGAATCCACACCTGAGCATCACCTGGGGGTGTCACAACCCCCCAGCCTCACTGCCTGCAGTGACTTCCACTGATTTAAGAAGCCAATTAATTTAATCAGGGTATGATTAGAAGGATTTGACCCACTGGAGGTTTCTCCTTCAGAGATTCCCGGCTCTGGGCCCACTCAGAAGCACAAGCTGGTGACCCTGGGGGGCTGGCAGCTCCCAGCGCTGTCATTTCAGCTGCATTTTCCTGTTAACCCTCATTTTACTGAGGCCTCCTCGTGCCACTCCCCCTCCCCGGGAATCTCACAGTCCCTCCGTGTGCTCATCCAGCAACCTGAGCTCAGCTTGGTTCGTCCAAAGCCTCAGGAAAACCAGAACCACCTCCCCAAGGAGCAGTGGAGTGGTACCAGTAAAGGGGACACCAGTAAAGGGGACACCAGTAAAGGGGACACCAGTAAAGGGGACACCAGTAAAGGGGACACCAGTAAAGGGGACACCAGTAAAGGGGACACCAGTAAAGGGGACACCAGTAAAGGGGACACCTTCCCTGGAAAGTCACAGGGATCCAGGGATAAATCCCTCCTGGCTGCTCTCCCTCTCTTCCCAAGGGACAGAGGAAGGAGCCCCTGGGTTTGGAGCTCTCCGAGCCGGGGGCAGCCCTGGCTTTTTCCTGTTCTTCCCAAGGGACAGAGGGAGAACAGCCAGGAGGGATTTATCCCTGGATTCAAGCTGGGCAGGGGCACTGGAGGCCCTGGGTGTCCTACCGGGAGCAGCACTTCCCAGAATCCCGGGAATTACCTTCAGCAGGGTTCATGACGGCGTCGTGGAGTAGCGTGGCCACGCTCCCGGCGATGCCTGCAGGACAAGAGCAGCCTTGAGAAAACAAAACCCGGCTCAGAAGGCAGAGCTTGTCCTGGCACTGCCATCCAGGGGGATCCCATCCATGGGGATCCCATCCAGGGGGGACTCCATCCAGGGATGGATGGGGGATCCCATCCATGGGGGAATCCATCCAGGGGGATCCCATCCATGGAGGATTCCATCCAGGGGGATGCCATCCACAGGGGATTCCATCCATGGATGGATGGGAGATTCCTTCCATGGGGGATCCCATCCAGGGGGATCCCATCCATGGAGGATTCCATCCAGGGGGATGCCATCCACAGGGGATTCCATCCATGGATGGATGGGAGATTCCTTCCATGGTGGATCCCATCCATGGGGGATTCCTTCCATGGGGGATCCCATCCAGGGGGATCCCATCCATGGGGATCCCATCCAGGGGGGACTCCATCCAGGGATGGATGGGGGATCCCATCCATGGGGGATTCCATCCAGGGGGATCCCATCCATGGAGGATTCCATCCATGGATGGATGGGAGATTCCTTCCATGGGGGATCCCNATTCCATCCATGGATGGATGGGAGATTCCTTCCATGGTGGATCCCATCCATGGGGGATTCCTTCCATGGGGGATCCCATCCATGGGGGATCCCATCCATGGGGGATCCCATCCATAGGGGAATGCATCCAGGGGGATCCCATCCATGGGGGATCCCATCCATGGGGGAATCCATCCAGGGGGATCCCATCCATGGGGGATCCCATCCATAGGGGAATCCCATCAAGAGGAGATCCCATCCATAGAGGAATCCATCCAGAGGGATCCCATCCATACGGGAATCCATCAAGAGGAGATCCCATCCATAGGGGAATCCATCCAGGGGGATCCCATCCATACGGGAATCCATCAAGAGGAGATCCCATCCATAGGGGAATCCATCCAGGGGGATCCC
The DNA here is from genome assembly GCA_013397725.1 of Rhagologus leucostigma. NCBI lineage: Eukaryota > Metazoa > Chordata > Aves > Passeriformes > Rhagologus > Rhagologus leucostigma. Next base: position 33,311 of record VZTD01002390.1, on the reverse strand, counting down.
ATCCATAGGGGAATCCATCCACAGGGGACTCCTTCCAGAGGAGATCCCATCCATAGGGAATCCATCCAGGGAGGATCCCATCCATGGGGGAATCTATCCATGGGGGGGGCTCCATCCATGGGGGGCTCTATCCATGCTCAGGGAGCACCCAGGTCCCACAGCAAAGATTCCCAGGGCAGGAAACCCACCCTGAGAGAAATCCACTCCCAGCCCCCACCTTTGCTCTTCCCAACAATTCCCAAGCTTTTGTCCGTCCCAGACACCGCCGGCGTCTGAGCGAGCCGTGAGCAATGCTCACCATCCCCTCGGCACATCCCTAATTAGGGATTTTCATCCCTTTACTCAGCCTGCTTTCCAACACTCCTTGCCCGGGTCCTGCCAAATCCCGCCAGCCGTGACCCATCCCGCGCTCGGCTCCGGGACGAGGCTCTCCAGCCACACCTTCCCTTTGATGTTGGCTCCCACCTCCAATTCCCTCTCGCCCAAATGACTTTTGGTCATTCCTCACGAAGCCACGGCTCCGGTTTTCCTGCTGGCACCTGTAGCTACTTGAAAGGCAAACTCAGGAATGTGTTCCCAGCAAAGAGCAGCGAGGAGAAGGAATTTTATTCCCTTCGCTGAGTTCGGTGACCCCATGGAAGATTCCTACCAACGCTTCCCAGCAAAATCGTGGAAATCTCCCCTTTGGTAAAGCCCTGGCTGCTCAATCCCAGGCTGCTCAATCCCAGGGTTTCTCCTGCTATTGCTTGGTTAGTCCAAAGCCTCAGCAAAATCAGAAGCACTTCCCCAAGGAGTTTAAAAGTGAAATATTCCAGAAACACTTCCCCAAGGAGTTTAAAAGTGAAATATTCCAGAAGCACTTCCCCAAGGAGTTAAAAAGAGAAATATTCCAGAAGCACTTCCCCAAGGAGTTTAAAAGAGAAATATTCCTGCTAAAAATTAAAGCACAGGGAGGATGGAGGGCACTCCGTGCTCCCAGGGGCACCTGAACTTCAAACCTCCAGAGGCTGAGGTGATGCCTTCAACATAAGGTCACACTTTAGGTGACAGCTCCAAAGCTGGGATTTGATGATCCTGAAGGTCTTTCCCAACTTGAAGGATTCTGTGATAATATAGGAACAGCACAGCTGCACCTGGACACCTTTCGCCCACCAAACTGATGATTTGTGCCAGAATAATTTGAGATTATACAGGAATTTAGACTGGGAGGGACGCCAGGCTGAGTGAGAAGCAAGCAAGGGACAGGTTGATAACCACGAATGGGTTGTTTTTTTTAGTGAACACCCCCAAAAATACCATTGGCCAAGTGGCTGTTTCCTCCCTGCTGGAAAATATCACTGAGAGACTTTTTCATTTTCTCATAGCAGGCAAAGTACATGGCGTGGGCAGGGCCAGCTCCCAGCATGGTGACATTAATCCCACGTAAAGGCCTCCAGAGCCCCTCGGTCAGGACCATCTTCTTGAGGGCTTCGTACACGCTCCTGTACTGGGCTTTGGGGTCCGGCTGCAGGCTCTGCATCCGTGTCTGCAACAAAGCACACGAGGGGAGAGGCCTGGGTTACCCACCTGAGTGCCACAAATCCCAGAGTTCAGAGCTACCACAATTCCAAGATCACTGAGGGGTCAGCTCAGCCCCTGGATGCCCCTTATTTATCCCATTCTTTTTTAATCCTATTTATTTTTAATCCTATTTTTTTATTTTTATCTCATTTTTTTAATCCTATTTTTTTATTTTTATCCCTTTTTTTATTTTTATCCCTTTTTTTATTTTTATCCCATTTTTTTATTTTTATCCCATTTTTTTATTTTTATCCCATTTTTTTATTTTTATTTTATCCATGGAAAGTCCAAGGAGTGAGGCTGCGTGGCCGCTCCAAAGGCTGGGTGAAGAAATCCAGGGAAGGCTGTAATTGCCTCCTGCTTTCAACACCCTGACTCTGCCCCAGCTTGTCCCTCCTGCAGTTGCCCAGCAGCTTGGACAGCTCCTACAAGGGCGAGCTGGGAAATCTGGGAACAGGCAGGAATTCCCTCAAAAGGAGAAAAGGCAGAGCCACTGTCCCCCAATGGCTCTGGGAGCTTCCTTGTCCCTGTTTTCCCTCAGCCCCCAGAGCTCTGCACCCTCCGAGGGCCTGGCCAAAGAATTCCAGCTGCATTTCTGTCCCTCCGGTTTTTTTTCTCCCACGGATTTTAAGCCAGCTGAGCTCCTGGCATCCGAACCTGCTCCAAACCTCACTGCCACCCCTTCATCACACAACTTTCCCCTCAGGAAACTTACTTGGAGCTCAAAGGCCTGGAGGTGACAACAACAACATGGGAGGGGTCCCAGGACCCCAACCAGCACCAGGAGAGACACTGGGAAAGCTCAAACCTCCACAGCCATCCCAGAAAGATCATCCCAGGAAATCCCGAGCAGCAAAATGCCCACAGATCCTTCCTGCCCTCCATGTGGGAAAAGGTTGAACACTGGGACAGGTCATGGAGTCACATCCCTGGAGGTGTCCAAGGAAAGCTCGGATGTGGCACTCAGTGCTCTGGGCTGAGGACAAGGTGGGGACAAGTCACAGGTTGGACTGGATGGCCTCGGAAAGCTTTTCCAACCTCAGTAATTCCATGATTCTGCAATTCCAGCCCATGACACCGAAACCAGCCCGGAGGGACACGGCCCTTGGGCCCTTTCAGCCTCGAAACACAAACACTGGGAAGGCCTCAGCCCTGGGAAAGGGGTGTTCGGCAACCTCTGGACTTCATGCTTTTCCAAGGAGAAGCTTGGGAGCTGCAGGAAGGATTCCTTCCTCGGCAGGATCCCCTCCAGCTCATCAAGCCCTTCATTAATTAGCCAGGAGGCCATGCTGCAGCTCAGCCTTCACTCCATAAAAACCTTTAAGGTTTGAACCTTGGAGCCCCCAAACCCCTCAGCAGGAACCCCAAAGCACCTCCACACCCCCTCTGCGAGCCCAAGGAAGAGATCAGAGCTCAGCTCAGGACTTTTACCTGGAATAACAAAACCAAGCTGGGTTTACTCAAGCGTAAACCGACCAAATTACAGCATTTGTAGTAAATCCTCTAAAAACCCCCTAAAAATCACACAGAAATTCTTTGCAAGGAGACTTGGCTGGAATTTCAGACTCCAGCATCAGCTGAAAGGCATCACCCTCCAACAGGGAATTTGGCAGCCTCGCGCAAAGCTTCCTGTTCCACAGCACCGCATTCCTCTGGAGCTCCGAAGGGCACTGGAAACAAATCCAAAGGCTCAGAAAAATTCACCAGGGAGGGCAGCAATGCACTGAATTCATTGGAATTAAAAGCAGGTTTTAAACCCAGCTGTCAGGCAGTCTTGCAGCCCCTCACGGGTTCTCTGCACCTTCCTACCCTATGAATGCTGGTCAGGATTTCAGGATGCTCCAGAAAAAATCCCAGTCTCACCCTGGGAGCAGCAGGTGACATTGCTGTGCAGGACCGACATGGTTTTGGGAAGTAAAGCCAAGGATTTCCACCCTTACCGATGATCCAGCTTTTCCCGCTTTCACCCCAGCAGTTCCCACGATGGAACAGAACCTCCTGTACCCGTCAGGACCACACACAGCCCCAGGAAAATCAATTTACAGACTCCCTGCTGCCCCAGCTTGATCAGGAACAGGACAGGTTTTCACGGAAAAGGGATGTAAGGGCTGTCACATGAGAATGGATAAATGGGATTTTGGGGTTTTTTTGTGGATCTGAGCTGCTCTGAAGGGGTTCAAAACTCACCCCACAGCCCAGAGGAGCCCACACAGGCTGTTTGCATCAGCCATCCACCACCTGTGGGTAGAACAGGACTAACAACCCAAGGAGCAGATAAAACCAGGACTAAGAGCCCAAGGAATAACCAAAACCTGCGTCCAACAGGACAAACAGGCCAAGGAGCAGATAAAACCAGGACTAACTACCCAAGGAGTAGCCAAAAACAGGACTAACAGCCCAAGGAGCAGATAAAACCAGGACTAAGAGCCCAAGGAATCACCAAAACCTGCGTCCAACAGGACTAACAGCCCAAAGAGCAGATAAAACCAGGACTAACTGCCCAAGGAGTAGCCAAGAGCAGGATTCAAGAGTACAAACTGCCCAAGGAATAACCAAAACCAGGAAAAACAACCCAAAGAATAACCAAAACCAGGATTGAACAGAACTAAAAGCACAAGGAATAACTAAAACCTGGATTTAGGAGGACAAACTGCCCAAGGAATAACCGAAATCAGGATAAACAGCCCAAGGAATAACCAAAACCTGGATTTAGGAGGACAAACTGCCCAAGGAATAACCAAAACCCGCATTTAAGAACACAAATAGCCCAAGGAATAACCAAAACCTGGATTTAAGAGCACAACCAGCCCAAGGAATAACCAAAACCTGGATTTAAGAGCACAAATAGCCCAAGGAATAACCAAAACCTGGATTTAAGAGCACAACCAGCCCAAGGAATAACCCAATCCAGGATCTCCTGGGTGGTGCCGCCGAGCCAGAGGCGCGGAGCCGGGAGCAGGCTCCGTGTGAGGGAGCTGAAGTTGATCAGGGCTGGAGGAGACGATTTCCCCGAGCTGGGCAGTGCCCCCAGCTCCTCTCACCTATCTGGATCCACCAAGCAGCTCCTGGAGCCTCACCCCTGATAAGCAGCCAAGAAATTCTTCTCCACCTCCTTCAATTAATCCCCATTGCATAAGGCAGCGGTGCAGGGCCGGCCACAAGTGCCCTGCTCGTCCTGGCTGCAGCTCGGGCATAAAAAAACCACCCCCACGAGTGCCAGGGTCAGGTCCGGGCAGTTCCCTGCTCTTTGGGAAGAGCTCTGTCCTGCTGGATGCAGTCTGGGAAGAGCACCAGCCCTCCTGCATTGTTTTCCACCCAGAAATTGTTTTCCAGAAATTCTACCCAGAGTTGTTTTCTCAGCAGGAGTCAGGTCTCTGTTTTGCATATCCTGGCAGAGGGTCACTGGTTTAACACCCTACAAACACCCTCAGACCTTGTTTGCCTTTTGGTTTGAGGTTTTTTATTGATTTTCTCTGGGCACAACCTGCTTTTCCCGGGTTCATGTGACAGCCCCGGTCTGACGAAGGCTCACCAAGGGAACACAACTTGCTTTTAGTGGGAAATGTGCAGCATTTCTGCAGGGATCCAGGCAGATCCGGCCGGCTGGACAAGGCACGAGCCAGGATCGAGCTCTGAACCCTCAATTTTGGGGGATTCAGCTGGAGCAGCCCCCAAACGAGCAGTGCAAATAACCCATGGGAGAGGAGCCCAACAGGTTATCCAGGAATTCCCAACATCCCAAAACTCCCCCTCAGCCGGAACACGAGGAACTGCTCCTCGTGGCGCTGCTGGAGATGGGGGGATGCAGAACCTCCCACCACCAAACCCCAAATAATCCACAGCCCTACACTGCCCTGCCTCCCTCAGACGTTCTGCTGTGCTTCCAGGACCTTGGTGACCAGCAGGGAAGCTCCAAAGGCAGGCCAGGTTTTCACGGAAAAGGATTTTTTGTCCCTAGAGCCACTGCCACCCTCTGCACGCAGGGAGGTGCCAGCCCTGCACGCCTCCAGTTTCTCCCCCCAGCAATTAATTAACCCCCAGGCGAGCAAAACTGTTCCTCACATCCCCAAGGGATCCCATCCTTTGTGTTCGCAGCCTCTGGGAAACCAGCTCCAGCACAAAAATCACCACATGGATTAGGGAGGGAGGAGGAGGCTCCAGGGGAGTCCTCCAGGAACTCCTTTTCTGCTGCCATCAGGAGGCCTTGACAGGCTGATCCCTGCAGATAATTTGGGGACAGACCAGGGTTCCCAGCACAGCTGTTCGCAGCAGCTACAAACACAAACAAACCTGAGAACTCTGAGAAACACCAGCAGCACCAGTAAAAACCCAGCCCAGAGGGTCCAAACAACCAGTGCTGAGGGGGAGAGGCAGAGGAAAAGTGAGGCTGGAGCTCGAGGGGGCTTTGCTTAACAGTAAAAGAAAATTATTATTTCTTACTCAACACTGGAAAGTAACGGGGAGGAAAAGAGTGGAGGTGTACATTGGATATTGGGAAGGAATTCTTCCCTGTGAGGGTGGGGAGGGGCTGGGATGGAATTCCCAGGGAAGCTGTGGCTGCCCCTGGATCCCTGGAAGTGCCCAAGGCCAGGTTGGAGCAGCCTGGGACAGCGGGAGGTGTCCCTGCCCATGGCAGGGGTGGCACTGGGAGATTTTAAGGTCCTTTCCCACCCAAACCATCCCGGGATTCCGCGACCCCACCGAGCTCAGGGGTTGTGCAAGTGTCTGCAGCCAGCAATTCCCCAAATTACGACATTTTCAATTTCTCTTTGGGAGGAAATAACTCGCTGGAACCCAGACATTTCCCTCCGAGCTGGAGCTACCCAGGTGCACATCCAGAAACCCCGACCTTCTCCAGCCTGGAGCCCTGACCCAGGAAGTCCCACTGAGGAAAAGCTTTGCTCCCTTTCTGCAGGAACGTGGCCCCTCTCGCGCAGGGATGTGTAGGAACGTGAGCTGCTCTTAAAAGCTGAGTTGTTACTGGATTACTCCCACTAGAAAAAAAAATAAAGCTCTTTAGGGATCTGAAAATCCCTTTTTTGGGTTATTTATCACCTTTTCCCACAGCACACAGGTAGGACGGCAGCGAGTGCCCAGGGCAGGAGCGGGATCCCAGCGCACGGAGCGACCTTGGCCAAGCCCCACGGGAGTTTTCCAGCGGCAGCCGGAGCTTTTCTTATCCGCTCCCCAGCACTTCCAGGCACTTGGCTGAGCGGGATTATCCCAGCCTAAGGCACAGCCCCGGCCCTGGAGCCACCAGGGAATTCACAGCCCAGAGATTTTTCCTACAAAGCGCCTCCCTCTCCGGGAAGCCGGGCACCACTTTCGTTTTCGCGCTCTGCTTTCCCCGCGGAGGAAACGCTCTCGTGAGCGACTCCAGAATTCCGGAGTGACAACACCCACGGAGCTGCTCCGGCCGTGACTGGGCACAAAACACCTCGCTTGTCTGTGCCAGCAGCTGGTGCCACGCTCAGGGTGGGCACCGACCCCACACCCAGTGGGGACATCCCAAATCTACGAGCCAGGTGCAGAGAAGGGACAGACCCAGAGGGAAAACAGGGTAAAAAACAGGGGAAAAAAAAACAGGGGATATTTCTTTTGAGTGCTTATCATACTGGCAGGACCTGCAGCCTCTCAAAGCCAAGGCACTTCCTCTCCTCTGCTCTTTCAGGGAGCCCTACATGAAAAGGAGGGATTGCAACATCCTGTGATTCATCCGCACCAGCCTCGAAGGAGTTTGGCTTTTCCCAGCTATTCCTCTTCTTTTGAAGGCCCCCACAGCAGCGAACTGCCAAGGGAGAGGGAGGAAATATCCTTCAGGATGCTTCCCACCACTCTGGAGATGCTGGGAAGCCTTCCCTGAGTCTGCTCGAGCATCATCAGCTCTAAAACCCAGCTGCCAGCCCCTCTGCCAACACCCTGACCCCAACAAAGCCACGTCCGTGCCACCCACCCCAGCCTGGCGTGGACACTCCACCCCATCCCAGCAGCTCTTCCCTCCTGCTCTGGGATTCCAACACTCCGGGAGGGAAAAGCTGCCCGGGGAGCTCCTGATCCAGTTCCAGGCCAGGAGGGCACCGGTGGCATCTCCCAGTCCAGGGAGCAGCGCTGGGACGTCACCTTTGCCCCAGCGGTTGTGCAAAGCTCCCCGGGGCTGCAGGACGGGTCCGGGGGGAGCAGAGCTCCAGAGCCAGCGGGGATTTCGGGGTGACACCTCGGGGACCTGCCCAGAGCTTTCCCTGTCCCGGGAACCTCGTGCAGCCCAACATTCCAGTACACTTTCCCACACGTGCGCCCCGACGCTCCCCGCACACTTTGCCCGTCTGCATCCCAAAATTCCTTACACATCCCCACCTTTCTTGCACCCCAACACCCCTTAAACATTTCCCCCCATTCGCACCCCAACACCTCCTGCACACTTACCCCATTTACACCCCAAACTGCCCCCTCCTCGAGCCCCAACACTCCTCACACGCTCCCCCCTTGCACCCCAATTTCTTGCACGCTTTCCCCCTTTGCACTCCAACAACTCCTACACATCCCTTACACACCCTTAAACCACCAGCACTTCTTGCACCCCAACAGTTCCTCGCACACCCCTTACACCTCCCCCCGCTCGCACCCCAAAACCTCTTGCACACCCCTTATGTTCTCTCCCGTCCTTGCACTCCCAGCACTTCTTGCACTCCAACAACCCCCTCACACTCCCCCCTTGCACCCCAAAAAAACCCCTTGCACCTCCAGCACTTCTTGCACACCCCTCTTACACCCCTCCCTCTCTGCACCTCCAACAACTCCTTGCACACCTCTTACACTTCCTCTCCTTGCACCCCAGAACTTCCTGCACCCGAACAACCCCTCGCACGCTCCTCTCTCCCTGTCCCCCGAGCAGCCCCGGCACCCCACGCGCGCTGTCCCGATGGCAGCAGCAGCCCCCGGGTACCCCGCCCGTGTCCCCCGGCACATCCCGGACTGCGCGGGTCCCCCGTGCCCGCACCCCGCGCACCCCCGGGCACACTTCCCCCGCCGCTCGCCGCTGTCCCCACGCACCTTGACCGAGTCCACGGGGTACATGACCGTGTGCTCCATGATCCCCGCCACGGCCCCGGCCACCATGTGCGTGCCGAGCGCGGCGCCGCTGGGCAGACTCTCGTAGTCCTCGCCGTCCATCAGCCCGGCCCCGGCGGAGGCGGGGGGCCCGGGGCCCGGCGGGGCGGCGGCGCTGCCCCCCATGGGACAGCTCAGCTCCATCCGCCGGCACCGGGCGGACACGGGCCGGGCTTGGGGACAGCGGGCGAACAGCGGGCGAACAGCGGGCGTGTGGGGAGAAGGGGGGAGGGGGCGGGGAGGCATCGGGAGGGCGCGCAGAGAGGGCCCCCTTTAAAGCGCGCTAGCCACGCCCATTCCTTTCTACCCAATCAGCGCTGGGCGCCTTCGTGCCATCCCTGGGCGGGGAAAATGATTGGCATTAATATTAACCAATGAAAGATGAGACGCGGCGCGATGATGGGCTATGATTGGCCGAAGTGCGGAGGGGCGGGGCGTAGCACTGAGGGGCGGGTGCTGTTGTGGCCTCGGCGCTGTGGTGGACGCGGCCGGGCAGCTCAAGTGTCACTTGGAGCGACAAATGCGGTGTCACACTGAGTCACCGGCAGCGATTTAGTGCCTGTAGGAAGGGAAGAAAGGTGTGGTAATGCTGTGCTTTGTGCCGTGGGGAAAGTCGAGGGGACGGAAGGGGAGATTTAGCAATTGGTGTTGTCGGAGGGGATTTTAGTCGCAGCTTTCTCCAGGTTGATGGTTCCTGGATGGCGGCGTGGCCGGGACTCCCGGCATGTCACCTCTGGATGTCCCGCGCCCTGTGCAAGCTCACGCCCCTCGTGAGAACGGGTGCGCCCCTCAAAGCTCACAGCCCCGCGTTGTGCAAGGACGGGCACCCTCATGAAAGGACGGGCACCCTCGTGCAAGGGTGCCCCCCCTGCAATCCCCCCCGGTGCAGCAGGGAGGAAGGTGCAATCAGACCTGGAGTTGGAGATTCCGTAGGCAAAGGGGCTGTTTTCCCTGCAGGGTTCCCAAAGCAGCCCCAAATTGTCCCCAAAGCACAAAGGGGCTGAGCTCAGGGGGAGCTGCCTAGAGCGGGGTTTATTTGGGGTTGGTTTTTGGGGGGTATCTCTGCGCACAGGAGGAGGTGCCACAGCCACTCCTGGGCTTTGCCTCAGTGTGGGGGAAAAAACCTCGTGGAACAGCTTAGGAAAACTTCCTGCCCTTCCCAAAAGAAGGGATCCACAGCGTCCACATCCCTCCCTGCAGATCCCACTCCCTGTGTGTGGGAGGAACGAGCTCCCCCCGAGTCCCTGCTCCCTAAAAACGCTTCTCTTCCCTCATATTTTACATGATTTCCTTGTTCCACCAGAAAACCGACCCAAACTGGGTGAATTCGGTGCTCTTCAGGAGAAGGAGGCAAAGTCTTTTTGGCCCAGGGAACAGCCCCAACTTTATTTCATTCCTCTCCGAAGGATTATTTGGAATTCGACCTTGCAGGGAAAGAGGTGTTGCATGAACTCGAATCAAGGTTAACCATTCCCATGATACTGCAGGGCAATTTATTGCTGCGTGGGCCTTGGGAAGGAGGAAAACCATCCTCAGAGCCTGGAAAAAGCAGGATAATGAAGTGTTGGGTTTGGAAATGAATTCACACGAGGTGAGAAAAGCCAGGTGTGGTCACATCCTGGGTGCCCGGAGAGGTGCTGGGGCCAGCACGTGCTGTTCTCCTCCCTCCTTCCCATATTTGTGCTGGGAAGCCTCTGTTCCCCGTGGGAACACAGAGCTGCTGGGGAAAATAACCATAAATGACAGCGTCACGCATGGGACTCACTCCTGATGGACTTTGGGGACCTGGCAGCGTTTCCTGCACTTGGAAAAACACTTATCCATGATGTGGGAGAGCTGTCCCAGGGTGTCCCAGCCATGCCACCATCCCTGAGACCGGGATACCCCGACCTGTGGAAAGCTGAGAGTATAAAACCCTTCAGCAGCACAAAATTTAACCCAGGAATTGCTTAAACCTCCCCTTCCTTCCCCCTTCTTGACCTCTGGAAGAAGCCATGGGATTATCACACCTTCATTTCCTTGGAAAGAGACCACACCTGTGCTGCTGCCAGGGTTTGTCACTGTGTTTCCCAGATTAAATGACATTTTGGAGCCAGAGAGCCACATCCACACCCGGAATTCCAGCAGAGAGCGACGATCCCCGGGCACAAACCGGGCACGGGAGCTTCCCTTTCTGTGATCCAAGGAGATAAAACTGGCAGGGACACATTTCCCAGGATTGCTCCACAGGGTTTGTCGAGGTTTTCTTCTCCCTGAGCAAGATCCGACAGCGCTTTAATCACAGGGCAGGGAAGGGGAATTACAGTGTCACGTTAATGAGCCCTTTCTCCTGCAGTCTCAGGTCTTGCTCCCTGACAATCTACCTGGATCAGGCTGGAGTTCTGCTTCCAGGTTATATTTTAACCCTGGAGCAGTGCCGTGAGGAATCCTTCCTGCTCCTGGAGCTCAGGGAGCCGCCACAGCCACGGGTGCCAAAGCAGAGGCTCAGCCTGAGGGGTTTCCCCGTGTTCCTGGGGCTGGAATTATCCGTGATTTGTGCCAGGGAAACGGGGCAGAGAGGTTGTAGTTTGGGTTGTCACATGTGCCACAGCAGGAAGAGGAGCAGCCTGGGTCCCTGGGATGGATTTCTGCCGTCCCTGCCTGGCAAAGAGGAGTCATCCCTGGAAAAGGGAGCTCAGCTGCCCTGAAAAAGCTCCCTTTGAGACCAGGCTTGTGCAAAGATTCCCTCGCTCTTCCCTTCCCACCCACTGCTCCCTGCATCCCATCTCAGGGCTCTGCAGGGTCAGGGCATCCCTTGGGTGCTCCATGAGCCCCAAACTCCATCGGAGCAGGGAAACAGGGAAGGGCAAAGCTCCTCGTGCTGCTGGAAACACGTTTGGGCTGCAGCAGCCTCAGCCTGGGAGTGTCCAGGGCCAGGCTGGATGGGCTTGGAGTGACCTGGGACAGTGGGAGCTGTCCCTGCCCATGGCAGGGGTGGAACGGGATGGACTTTAAGGTCCTTCCAACCCAAACCATTCCATGATTCCATTTTCCCATCCCTCTGCCGGTGGTGCAGGAACAGCCCTGGACACTGGGAATCTGCTGGGCAGGAGGGCCTGGAGTGCCAGGACACAGGGAATGGCTTCCCACTGCCAGAGGGCAGGGTTAGGTGGGATACTGGGAAGGAATCCTTCTCTGTGAGGGTGGGGAGGGGCTGGGATGGAATTCCCAGAGCAGCTGTGGCTGCCCCTGGATCCCTGGCAGTGCCCAAGGCCAGGCTGGAGCACCCTGGCACAGTGGGAGGTGTCCCTGCCCATGGCAGGGGTGGCACTGGATGGGATTTAAGGTCCTTCCGACCCAAACCATTCCATGAATCCACACCTTTATGACCAACAAGTGACAGCAGAATCCCCAAAGTGCACCCACGTTCCCTCTGTGCCAGCAGCCAAACAAATCCAGGAATCAGAGCCACAGCCCCGAGGCTGGTCCAGCTCCTCCCTCCCGGAGCTCTGCCCCCCGGGGCAGCCGTGGGACAGCGGGAACGGAGCCCAGTGCCAGGAATTTCAGGAAAAAAGGGAAATACCCAGGCAGTGAAATGCCCCCAGTGGGCTGGGCCCCTCCCGGGCAGGTGCCACAGCCCCTGCAGCACCTCCCTGCCACCCCCAGCTGATAAGGAGGACCTGGGGCTCCTTATCGAGGCTCTCACCGGGCAGGAGGTGCCAGACCCAGCGGCTGCACCCCGGCTGATAAGGCAGGAGTGTCCATCTGCGAGGTGGGCACCCCAATTGGGGCTTATCTCCGGCATCCAGGGGGGTGTATTTATATTTTTTTCACTTTGCAAATCTCCAAGTTCTCTAACAGCTGAGCACCACCCGGCTCGGGGGGTTTATCCTTCCCACCACCAGCTCAGGGCTGCCCTGGCAGCTGCCAAAGCCACAGAGCAGCAAATTCAGAGTTACTTCGTTTTAAGTGGCACGGTCAGCATCAGATAATTGTGGTTTTCTTCCCTGGGATGGAATTCCCAGAGGAGCTGTGGCTGCCCCATCCCTGGAGGTGTCCAAGGCCAGGTTGGAGCACCCTGGGATAGTGGGAGGTTGCCCATGGATGATGTTAAGGCCCCTCCCAACCCAAACCATTCCATGATTTTAATGTGGAAAAGGCTTTATGAAGCCTTTAGAAAAGGGATCAGAGCAAATAGAAGTGGTTGATTCATTTTTAATCTTATTTGCAGCACGACCAGCTGGAATTCTATGTCCTCGCAGCTTTTTTTTATGAGTTTGGGTGCCACATCCTTGTAGGAAAGAGTTTTCATGTGGGAACCAATTCCCTGTCCCACAGGACACGGATCAGCTCCTTCCCAGCACATTCCAGCCCCGTCCTTCCGCAAAAACACCCAAAATACAAATTTAGCAGCAAGTCTGGACCTCTCTCCCAGCCCCATCCTGAGATCCAAGGCAGCGTCAGCCTCAGGAGATCCCTGGAAAAGGGTCCAGCCTGGGTTTTCCTGCCCGTCTGCATCCTGGGAATGCAGGGCCACGGGGAAATGCATCTGCGTGGAGACCTGGGGTGTCGCAGTTATGTTTTGTATTTGCAAACTCCAGGAATATAAACAAACAACGCTGTTTTGTCTTCGGGCTTGTCTGACCCACTTTGGGGAGCAGCAGCCGCTGGTTTGAAGCCCTCCTGAGGCGCTGGTGTTGGGATTGGTGCTGGAAAAATCAAGGAAAACAGGAAATTTCACTCTGCTACAGGCTCAGGGCAGGGATTAATGCTTTTTTTTTGCCCCAAAAAAGTGGTGGAGCCCATCAGAATGAAACAATTGGACCATGCAGGCAGAGCGGGATCATTCCCAGCTTTCACCACATTCCCTGAACTTTCTCCTTCTTGCCTGAGTCACCGAGGGATTGGTTCCACAGCCAGGGTTTTGAGTAACACCAACACAGGGTGAGGTGATGCCAGGGAGAACCACCAGCAAAGAAAATTAGGGAGAATTCAGCCCCGATGATTCTCCAGGGGGTTATTCCAGCCCCAAACCATCCCAAAATGGGAAAAGACAGCCCTGGAACTCCCCCAAAACCAGGCTGGGAGCTCCAGCCCACAAGCTCCGAGGGAAAGGTGCGGACTCCAGGAATTCGGCCGCTGGGTTTTCTTTCGGCGCTCACATAACCTGACCTAATTCCCCCTTCCCGGGCGGGCTGTGCGGCACAGGGAGAGGCAGTGCCCGCTGTGTGTAATTAAAGCTGCTTTGGGATTATTTCCTGCACCAAAGTTTGTTGGTTTTTTTTTTCCCCGACTCGCCTTTCTGGTTTGGAGCCCTGGGGAAACAATGGGAGGGCGCAGCTGGAGGTGTTTTCGGGAGGGACTGGTGGCACTGGGCAGAGGAGCCCGCAGGGGTTGGGGCTGGAGCTCCTGTTCTGGTTCTGGCTTTGTTTCCAGCACTCAGGAAAATTAGAGCCAGAAATGAGGGGTAAAGCCTGGCTTGGGATTCAGGGAATGGAAATTTGGGAGGGGAGAGGAGAGGGAGAGGGAGAGGAAGATGAAGATGAAGAGGGAGACAGAGAGGAATCTGGCGAGATCTCAGAGCAGTTCCCCAGTGCCTAAAGGGGCTCCAGGAGAGCTGGAGAGGGACTGGGGACAGGGGATGGAGGGGCAGGACACAGGGAATGGCTTCCCACTGCCAGAGATAGATGGGATATTGGGAAGGAATTGTTCCCTGTGAGGATGGGAGGAGCTGGGATGGAATTCCCACAGAAGCTATGGTTGCCCCTGGACCCCTGGAAGTGCCCAAGGCCGGGTTGGATGGGGCTTGGAGCACCCTGGGACAGTGGAAGGTGTTGGGATTGGAACTGGATGAGCTTTAAGGTGCTTCCCACCCAAACCATTCCAGGGTTCTGTGATCCTGCTCTGCCCTGACCCCTCGCGTGGCCTTGGTGACATTGGTTAATTCTGATGGGCAAATAAACGGGATTAAAAATGGGATTAAAAGATGGTGAGGAAAAAAGGCTGGAATGAGGACTCAGACGGAGTCTGAGCCTTCTGCCACACCACAAGCAGAGAAAAAAATCCCCTTTATTCACCCCAAAACCAGCGCAGCTTCGGGAGCTCGGGCCGCTCCTCCAGCTTTGAAATGGGAACGGGAGCCTTTGAAGGAACAAACCCAGAAATGCGGGGAGGAAAATCCCGCTGGGAGACGCTTCCAGCCGCGTCCCCTCCTCTCCATACCCCGCGGCCGGCCCCGGGCTGCTCCCCGCCATCGGCAGCGCCAGCCCCGGCTGCTCCTATCGCCGCTCCCCGGTCCCGCCGATATCCCCGAGGGTGCGGCCGTCCCGAGAGAGGGACCCCCACCCCCCACGCCTCGCTGGGGCACGGGAGCGACCTGTCCCTGTCCCTGTCCCTGTCCCTGTCCCTGAGGTGGCTTCTCCTTGGAAAAGCCCCATTCCCGAATGCTGCTCCAGCTCCTTCTCCGAGTCGCTTCATCCCGCGGATCCCCAGCCCGGCTGGGTCCCGGCTTCTCCCAAATCGCACAGAGCGGGATTTGATGCTTGGGAAACCCTTCCTGCCGCGCTCCTCGGAGCATCCAAGCCGGGATTCCAGCGGGAGCCGCAGCCGGCGGGATGGTTCAGTGCCAGGGAATGGGATCGTTCCCAACATCCCGCATTCCCCCGTCCCTGGGAGCGCTGGGGGCTGGGAGTGATCAGCGCTCACGAAGCCCCGCATCCCTGCAGCTGCCGGCCGGGGCCGCCCGCGGGCTCTGCCAGCCGCGCTCCAGCAGCAGCTCCTCTCCAGTTTGCCCTGGTTTCCAACGTTTCTGACCCGCATCCCGGCCCTGAGCAGCCGCTGGGCAGAAATCGCTGGAGACACAGAAACTTTTCCCTTATTCCTTTCCATTCTTTCCCTTTCTTTCCCCTCTCCTTTTTCTTTTCATCTTTCCTTATTCCTTGCCTTTTTCCTTTCTTTATTCCTTTTCCCTTTCATTTCCCCTTTCCTTTTTCCTTTCCTTATTCCTTTTCCGTTTCCTTTCTCTTTTCACCTTTCCCCTTTCCTTATTCCTTTCCTTTTTCCTTATTCCTTTCATTTTTCCTTATTCCTTTTCTTTTTCCTTTCCCCTTTCCTTATTCCTTTCCTTTTTCCTTTACTTTTTCCTTTCTCTTTTCTTTTTCCTTTCCCCTTTCCTTTTTCCTTTTCCCTTTCCTTTCTCTTTTCACCTTTCCTCTTTTCTTATTCCTTCCCTTTTTCTTTTCCCTTTTCCTTTCTCCTTTCTCCTTTCCTTTTCCCTTTCCCCTTTCTTTATTCCTTATTCCTTCCCTTTTTCCTTTCCCCTTTTCTTATTCTTTCCCTTTTTCCTTTCACCTGTCCTCTCATTCCTTTCTTTTTTGCTTTCCCTTCCCTATTCCTTCCCTTTCCTTCCCTTGGGATCATTTCCCACCGCAAATCCCCTCCTCGCCTGCCCACATCCTCAGCCAGCCCGCCCGGGGGTGGGTTCCACACCCAGCCCGGCTTTCCCTGCAGATCCATGAGGTTATTCCCGTTATTCTCACCTTATCCTTGCCGGGATAAACTTTTCCCTCCGGATGAACCTTGGAGCGGGCACAGGCGGTGCTGCCGCTCAGTGGCAACACGCAGGAGGGTTCCCCTTTTCCCCATGGATTTCCCGCCCCTTCCAGGCAAGGAAAGGCTTTTTCTTGGATTTTTTAAAAATCAGAATAATTAATTTATTCTTTATATTGTAAATATTCAGATATTTAGTACAGGTGCTGCACCACCACTGGATATTTGTAACAATGTATTTCAAAATATTGGCATACTCGTAGCTATAAATTGAATTTATTCCGAAATATTGACGCTATTATAGCTATAAATTT
The DNA here is from genome assembly GCA_013397725.1 of Rhagologus leucostigma. Classification (NCBI taxonomy): domain Eukaryota; kingdom Metazoa; phylum Chordata; class Aves; order Passeriformes; genus Rhagologus; species Rhagologus leucostigma. The sequence continues at coordinate 16,803 of VZTD01002390.1, read as the reverse complement.
AATATATTTCAAAATATTGGCACATGGCTATAAGTTCAATATATATTCCAAAATGTTGATGTATTTATAAATATAAATTGAACGTAGAACAAAATATTGCCCTGTTAATAGCTATGAATTGAATATATTGCAAACTATTGACACATTTATAGCTATGAATTTTATAAATTTCGAAATATTGACACATTATAGCCATAAATTTTATAGATTTCAAAATATTGACACATTTATAGCCATAAATTTTATGTATTTCAAAATATAGGCACATTTATAGCTATGAACTTTATATATTCCAAACTCTTGACACATTTATAGCTATGAGTTTTATATATTTCGAAATATTGACACACTTATAGCTATAAATTGAATATATTCGAAACTACTGACACATTCATAGCTATAAATTTTATATATTTCGAACTATTGACACATTTATAGCTACGAATTTTATATATTTCAAAATATTGACCTGTTTATAGCTACAAACTGAATATATTCCAAACTATTGACACATTTATAGCTACGAATTTTAAACATGTCTACATTTTGGCATATTTATAGCCATAACTTCCTATTTCTGCGGTTAAACGCTGCTTTTGAAGCGATTTTGGGCTGGTTTTACCCGCAGCGCACCCGGACCCGTGGCCACGCCCACTCCACTGTGGCCACGCCCACTGAAACGCCCCTTGAGCGAGGCCACGCCCCCGGGGAATCCCTGCCCGGCCCTGTCGTGACGTCAGCGCGCATGCGTCACGTCCGGCGGCGCACCCGGAAGTGGCGCGGGGCCGGTTGCCATGGGGCGGCCCGGGAGGTGAAGTGAGGGGGAGAGAGGGAGGGAAACACCGGGATGGGGATGGGATCGGGATCGGGATCGGGATCGGGATCGGGATCCGGATCCCGGGACACGCTCCGGCCCCCAGGGGGCTGCGGGGTTTGGGGGGAGCCGGGCCGGGCCCTGCGGGATGCTGGCGGCCGTGGGGACGGGCGGGGGGCCTGGACCAGCGCGTTCCGCTGCGCGTCCCTTGCCCGTGCCTGTCTCCATCCCGTTCCCTGCCCCGTTCCCTGCGCCGTTCCCGGGCGGCTGGCGGCGCTGCCGGAGCAGCGGCGGTCCGGCAGCTGCCCAGCGCCTTCGTGGCACCTCGGGCGGGACCTTCCCTCAGGAGGGAGGGAGGGACAGCCCCGGGCTGTGTCCGTGTGGTGCCGTTCCGCCTTTTCCTTGTTTCTTTTGGAATATTCCTGATGCTTTGTCGTGTCGGGGGTCGGCACCTTGTCGGGACTGGCGGTGCGGGTGACAGCGGAGTGCGGGCTCGCAGAATCCCGGGATGCGTTGGGTTGGAAGGACCTTAAATCCCATCCGGTGCCACCCCTGCCATGGGCAGGGACACCTCCCGCTGTGCCAGGCTGCTCCAGCCTGGCCTTGGGCACTGCCAGGGATCCAGGGGCAGCCACAGCTGCTCTGGGAATTCCATCCCAGTGTCTGCCCCCCGTCATGAGGTGATTCAGTGCTTCCATCACCTTTGCGTTCCTGTATTCCCTGTCCCGGAAAGCGCAGAGCTGGAGCCACGGCCACGTGCAGCCCCGGCGGTGCTGAGGAAAGGGGAAGGGTCCTACCCCGGGATCTCCCTCAGGGATCTTGCCGGTGCTGTGCAGGGAGTCAGCTCGGTGTGCTTTTCCCTCAGGAGCGGAGGAGGGATGGCTTTGGGAAGGTTGGATGTTCCCGCTCCGTCCCAGGCCACCGGCTGAGGCTCCAGCAGCAGCTGCTCCTTCTGCTGCCCCGATCCCAAAATGGGCAGGTAAGGATCCCAAAGGAGCTGTCGGATTAACTGGGATGGCTTCGGAGTGAAGGACGGGGAACCTAATCGTGAATTCCAAGGTGGGAATGGTGTCCTGGGTCCGCTCAATCCAGAACAGGACCCTGGAATGGTTTGGGTGGGAAGGGGCTTTCGGGATCATCGCATGCCATGGGCAGGGACAGCTCCCACTGTCCCAGGGTGTTCCAGCCTGGCCTTGGACACTTCCAGGGATCCAGGGGCAGCCACAGCTTCTCTGGGAATTCCATCCCAGCCCCTCACCACCCTCACAGCCAGGAATTTCTTCCCAATATCCCACCTATCCCTGCCCTCTGGCACGGGGAAGCCATTCCCTGTGTCCTGCCCCTCCATGCCTTGTCCCCAGTCCCTCTCCAGCTCTCCTGGAGCCCCTTCAGGCCCTGGAGACTGCCCTGAGGTCTCCCCAGACCTTCTCTTCTCCAGGACCATCCCCAAATTTCCATTCCCTGAATCCCAGGCCAAGCTTTCCCCCTCCTTTCTGGCTCTAATTTTCCTGAGAGTTTGAAACAAAGCCATGGTTAAAAAAGGAGCTCCAGCCCCAAACCCAAAGCCTGTGGGATCCCAAAGCCCGTGGGATCCTCCCATCCTCCCAGGGATGGGGCAGGTGTGGGAATTCCATCCCAGCCCCTCCCCACCCTCCCGGGGAGGAATCTGTGCCGTGTTCAAAACCAAATCCGTTGCCGAATCCGGTCCTTTTCCCCCCTCTGGATTTCAGGATCAGCGTCTCCTGCCTGCTCCCAGCCTCGTGGCACTTCAGCCTCTCTCCCGTGGGATGCCCCCGGATCCTGAACACCCCCCTGAGGCAGCTGCTGCTCCTGGGGGCCGCGGCGCTGCTGCTCTGCTCCCTGCTCCTGCTCCGCAGCAAGTACGGCCGCGGCCGCGACAGGAGCTTCCACAGGTGAGGGGATTCCATGGAAAACAGGGAGCTCTGGGGGATGGAATTCCATGGGAAAGAGGGAAACGGAGCTTTTGGGGGAAAGGGAAGTGCTGACGGGTCGCTGCTCGTGCTCCGCAGCGAGTACGGCCGGGCCCGCGACAGGAGCTTCCACAGGTGAGGGAGTGGCGCTGAAAATGGGGAAATAGGGAAAGAATTCCATGGAAAAGAGGGAGATGGTGCTCTGGGGGAAAGGGGAACGCTCACGGGTCTCCCTGCTCCTGTCAAGTACGTCCAGGCCGCCCAGGACAGGAGCTTCCGCAGGTGAGAGGGAGGGAATTCCATGGAAAAGAGGGAGATGGGGAAAGAATTCCATGGAAAACAGGGAAATGGAGCTCTGGGGGAAAGGGGAAACACGGACAGGTCTCCCTGCTCCCAATTTGTAGCAATTACAGCCAGGCAGGAGCTTCCACAGGGGAGGGAATTCCATGGAAAAAAGGGAAGTGGGGAAGGAATTCCATGGAAAAGAGGGAAGTGGAGCTCTGGGAGAAAGGGGATGCACTGACAGGTCTCCCTGCTCCTGATCCGCAGCAGCCCGGGACAGGAGCTTCCACAGGTGAGAGGGGAGGGAATTCCATGGAAAAGAGGGAAATGGAGCTCTGGGGGAAAGGGGAAAAGAATTCCACGGAAAAGAGGGAAAGAATTCCCTGGAAAAGAGGGAAATGGAGCTCTGGGGAAAGGGGAAAAGAATTCCATGGAAAAGAGGGAAAGAATTCCCTGGAAAAGAGGGAGATGGAGCTCTGGGGGAAGGGGAAGCACTCCCAGGTTGTGTTGGTGGTACAGGAAAAGAGGCTCCTCCCATCCCTCTTTACCTTTCCTAAAAGAAAACACTTCCTGCGTTTTTTAGGAAGCTTTCCCTTCATTCGTCAGTAATTCCCATGGTTGTGTTTTGTGTCTCTGTAGCAGCTCCAGGGGCAAAAATTCTCCGTAATAAATAATTTTGGGAATTGCTTTTGGCATTTGCTGTGGGAATTTGATCCTTGAGGGTGGCATTTCCCTTGGAATTGTCTCTTCAGTAGGGACAGGACACAGGGAATGGCTTCCCACTGCCAGAGGGCAGGGATGGATGGGATATTGGGAAGGAATTCCTGGCTGTGAGGGTGGTGAGAGGCTGGGATGGAATTCCCAGAGCAGCTGTGGCTGCCCCTGGATCCCTGGAAGTGCCCAAGGCCAGGCTGGAGCAGCCTGGGACAGTGGGAGGTGTCCCTGGGGGGGCCACTGGATGGGATTTACGCTCCCTTCCCACCCAACTCATCCCAAAATTCCCTGAAATGCTGGAAAACATCCAATTTCCAGTCTGCTTTGGAGCGAAACACCCCGACGGAGCCGAATTCCCTGGAGCAATTCCCGTTTTTTCTCTCAGATACCTGGCCCGGGTGACGGACACGGAAGCCACGGACACCAAGAACCCCAACCTGAACTACGGGATCGTGGTGGATTGCGGGAGCAGCGGCTCCAGGATCTTCGTGTACTGCTGGCCCCGGCACAACGGGAACCCCCACGACCTCCTGGACATCAAACAGATGAGGGACAGCAACAGGAAGCCCGTGGTGATGAAAATCAAGCCAGGTACCCAGAAAAACTGGGAAAAACAATGGGATTTCTCCATGCTTTCCTCTGCTGACTCTGCTTCCTGCACTCTGAAATATCTGGATAAAGGATATTTCAAGCTCGTGAGCATGGAACAGCTCCAGGGTTTTTTGGGATTGGTTCGCAGGGAGTTTTGTGGAGTTTAAGTGTGAAACGGGGCAGGAGGGAGAGGTTTTTCCATGGATAAGGCAGGTGCTGTCCCCACGATCTCCGGGACATCAAACGGGTGAGGGACAGCAACAGGAAAGGGAGGTGATGAAAATCAAACCGGGGACCGGGAAAACTGGGAAAAACAATGGGATTTCTCCATGCTTTCCTCTGCTGACTCTGCTTCCTGCAGTCTAAGATATCTGGATAAGGGATATTTCCAGCTTGTGCAGCTCCAGGTTTCTTTGGGATTGGTTTGCAGGGAGTTTAAGTCTGGAACGGGGCAGGAGGGAGAGGTTTTTCCATGGATAAGGCAGCTGCTGCTCCTGTTATCATTTAAAGTAAAAAGTCATTTTTATGGAAGTTTTTTTTGTAGGAATCACCACGGACTTTGGGGGGTTTGGGGATTTTCCTCTCTTTATTTAACGAAGAAATAATTGGCTTCCTGTAGAATTATTTGAGCTAATTATTATTAATAATTATCTAATAATCATATAAAATTATTACTTCTTAAATACATTTGTATTAATAAATAAAGACATAAATAGTTATCAATAAACATAAAAATAAGTTAATATTTATTACTCAATATTAATAAATAAATAGTAAATAATAAATAGATACTTACTAAATTAATATTAATAAATGTTAATAAATATTTTATTAATGTGAAATTAAATAAATCTAAGTTTTCTTTATGGTTTAAATGATGCTCAAGTGTCCCCTCCATGCTTATTTTCCTATTTTTATAGCTGATTTCCCACTTTGCCTTTGCCTTATTCATTCCTCTGCCCGCTGCTGCTCAGGATTTTCCAGGGAATTTTCCCAGGGTTTTCCAGGGAGCTGCCTCACTCCCCCACCTCTGTTTTCCCAGGAATTTCGGAGTTTGCCAGCTCTCCGGACAAAGTCAGCGATTACATCTCGCCCCTGCTCAGCTTCGCGGCCGAGCACGTGCCGCGCTCCAAGCACAAGGAGACTCCTCTGTACATCCTGTGCACTGCTGGCATGAGGATCCTGCCGGAGAGGTGATTCCCTGCTTTATTTTTGGGATTCCCAGCAGCGATCCCGGCGGCTCGTAACCTTTTCCGTGGAATTTTGCAGCCAGCAGAAGGCCATCCTGGAGGATCTGCTCACGGACATCCCCGTGCACTTCGATTTCCTCTTCTCCGACTCGCACGCTGAGGTGATTTCAGGGAAGCAGGAAGGTAGGTGGAGCTTGGAAAAGATGTCTGGGAAATATTTTGGAATTCCAAGGGATGCTCTGGAGTGGTTTTGGTGCTTTTTCAAATCCTGCTTTGCTTGAGAGCTTTTATTCCTCGGGAGAGCTGGAGTGTGGGGATGATGTGAGCTCCTGATTGGCCAAATCTTTGCTAATTATCCCTGAAAATTTGATGGGATTGGTTTCCTCTGGCTTTGGGGAAGGAGGGGGAAGGATAAAGCACCACATTCCTGATGGAGGGAGCTTTGCAGAGAGAGATGATTTTGAAAGCAGAGATCACCAGAGCCTTAAAATCCCTTGAAAAGTGAATTTCCTTCATTTCTCTCCTGCATTTTACACATCAAAGTGCCTCTAATTCCTTCAGTCAGGAATTTTATCGTGGCCTTGACCTGGGAGAGGAGAAAAGAGTCAGGAATTCCCGATTTCTCAGGAATTCCCGATTTCTCAGGAATGCTTAACCCCTAAGATTTTATAAAATAAAATAAAAAAGAGCAATGACAGAGCTTAACTCACACAGGAAAAAAGGAATTCAAATGTTTTAATTTGCTTTTGAGCTGATATATGCTCTATTCCTGCTATTCCTGCTATTCCTGAAATTCCAGATGTGTTTTCTTGCACCTGCAGGAGTCTATGCATGGATTGGGATCAACTTTGTCCTTGGAAGATTTGAGCACACGGACGATGGTGAGGACCTGAGCGGGGAGCTGGGGGTGCCAGGCGATGATTTTCCAGCCAGATGTTGGGATGCACTTTCCAGCCAGATGTTGGGATGCACTTCCAGCCATGGGAATTGCATTCCCAGGCATTTCCAGATGTCGGGAAGGTGTTTCCAGCCAGATGTTGGCACCTGGTGGAGGGGCTGGGTTGGCTCCGCTCCCACCCCAACCTTTAACACCCGCAAACAGCAGCTCCTCTGGGCCCTCCCTGCCTGGATTCCCGGGATTTTTCCCTGTGTCCCGGTGACTTTTCCCTGTGTCCCGGTGACTTTTCCCTGTGTCCCAGTGATTTCTCCCTATATCCCAGTGATTTTCCCTGTTTTCCAGAGGACGAGGCCGTGGTGGAGGTGCAGATCCTGGGAAACGAGAACAGGGAGCTCCTATTCCCTCCCTGCCTGTCTCCCAGTGATTCCTACCTGTATCCCCGTTAACTTTCCCTGTTTCCCAGTGATTTTCCCAGTCATTTCTCCCTGTATCCCAGTGATTTTCCTTGTTTTCCAGAGGACGAGGCCATGGTGGAGGTGCACATCCTGGGAAGTGAACGCAGGGAGCACATTTTCTCTCCCTGGCTGTATCCCAATGATTTTTCCCTATGTCCCAGTTAATTTTCCCATGTTTCCCAGTTAATTTTCCCATGTTTCCCAGTGATTTTTCCCACGTTTCTCAGTAATTTTTCCCATGTTTCCCAGAGGATGAGGCCATGGTGGAAGTGAACGCAGGGAGCACATTTTCCCTCCCTGGCTGTATCTCAGTGATTTTTCCCTGTATCCCAGTGATTTTCCCTGTTTCCCAGTGGTTTTTCCTATGTTTCTCACTGATTTTCCCTGTTTCCCAGAGGATGAGGCCATGGTGGAAGTGAACGCAGGGAGCACATTTTCCCTCCCTGGCTGTATCTCAGTGATTTTTCCCTGTATCCCAGTGATTTTCCCTGTTTCCCAGAGGATGAAGCCATGGTGGAGATGCACATCCTGGGAAACGAGGACGGGGAGCACATTTTCCCTTCCTGGCTGTATCCCAGTAATTCCCCCTGTTTCCCAGTGATCTTCCCTATTTCCCGATGAATTTTCCCATGTTTCCCAGAGGACAAGGCCATGGTGGAGGTGGAGATCCCGGGAAATGAGCGCAGGGAGCACATTTTCCCTCCCTGGCTGTATCCCAATGATTCCTCCGTATTTCCCAGTAATTTTTCCCATGTTTCCCAGTGTTTTTTCCCTTTATCCCAGTGATTCTCCCCCTGATTTTCCCTGTTTCCCAGAGGACGAGGCCATGGTGGAGGTGCATGATCCGGGAAACGAGTCCCAGTTAATTTTCCCTGTATCCCAGTGATTTTCCAGGTGATTTTTCCCTATTTCCCAGTAATTTTTTCCAATATTTCTCCAGAGGATGAGGCCATGGTGGAGGTGCACATCCCGGGAAACGAGCGCAGGGAGCTCATATTCCCTCCCTGGCTGTATCCCAGTGATTTTTCCCTGTATCCCAGTGATTTTTCCCGTGTTTCCCAGAAGACAAGGCCACGGTGGAGGTGCACATCCCAGGAAATGAGCGCAGGGAGCACATTTTCCCTCCCTGGCCGTATCCCAGTGATTTTCCCAGTGATTTTTCCCTACATCCCCTGATTTTCCCTGTTCCCCAGAGGACGAGGCCATGGTGGAGACGCACATCCCGGGAAACGAGGACAGGGAGAATATTTTCCAGCCCTGCCTTCATCCCACTGTTTTTTCCCTATATCCTGGTGAACTTTCCCTGTTTCCCAGTGATTTCTCCCTATATCCCGTTGCTTTTCCCTGTCTCCCCGGAGGACGAGGCCACGGTGGAGATGCGCATGCCGGGAAGCGAGCGCCGGGATCCCATTTTCCCTCCTTGCGTGTATCCCAGTGATTTTCCAGGTGATTTTTCCCTATTTCCCAGTAATTTTTCCAATATTTTCCCAGAGGATGAGGCCATGGTGGAGGTGCAGATCCCGGGAAGCGAGCACCGGGATCCCGTTTTCCGGAAGAGGACGGTGGGGATCCTGGACATGGGCGGGGTCTCCACGCAGATCGCGTACGAAGTCCCCAAAAGTGTAAGCGTTGCCTCCCCGCAGCAGGTCATTATCCGTGCAATTCCCTCTTCCCTTGGGAATGATTTTAATGCCTTTTCCTTTCTTTCCCATTGTTCGGAATCCTCCATCCCATCCCATTCCCAAAGCGAGAGACGATGGCAGCGCGAGGCCTCCGCCAGCTAAGAACTCCTTTGTGTTTCCTTCATTCCCATCGCTCAAATCCCGCATCAATCCCGAATTTTTAGTCTCTGTGTGCGTTTGTGGACGATTTTAAATCCCTCAAATTCCAAATTCTCCNTTTTAATTAATTTGGAATTATTAAAATATGGACATTCAGATCCAGAGCAGATCCAGTCAAATACTAACTGGGAATAGGGATGAAAATTCCTGGCCGTGGGGTGGTTTTATTTGAGCATAAACGGATATAAAATGGGGATTTTGGTCATGGAATCTGTCCTGGGAATGAGGATTGGGAGCGGAGGGGGAGTGGAGCAGGGAGCTCAGGAGCCACAATCCACATTTTTCCATGGGAGAAGAAAATTCCAGGCTCCACAGGAGCAATTCCTGGGCTTTGCAGCTCCTTGAGTGTCAGCAGGGCGGGGAATCTGAAATTCCAAGATTTTGCTCTCCCTATGAAATGATTTCTAAAAATTATGTGGGAGAGGATCATTCCCAAGGAAAACTCAATTTTACTCTCCCTATGAAATAATCTTGGATTTTACAAATAAAATGGGAAAAATGATCATTCCCAAGGAAAACTCTTTTATTTTGCTATCCCTATAAAATAATCCTGGTTTTTTTTAACAAATAATATGGGGAATGACTCCTCAATTTTGCTCTCCCTATAAAATAATCTTGGATTTTACAATTAATATGGGAAATGATCATCCCTGAGGAAAACTCCTCAAATATCTGGGCTCTAAAGGGCTGGAAAGCGTTGGAAAAGCTGCCCAGACCAGTGTGGAGTCCCCATTTCTGGGAATACCCAAAAAACATGGATGTGGCTCTTGAGAATGTTCCTTAGTGCTGTTGGATTGATGATCTAAAAGATCTTTTCCAACCAGAACAATTCCACGATCCCATGGATCGAGAGACGAGCGAGGGCTGGATTTAAAGGTGTCCAGGACATCCGAAAAATTCATTTTGGGATCGGGATCATCCCGTTCATTCCTGATGTTGCTGCAGGAGGAGGTGGCCAAGAACTTGCTGGCAGAGTTTAATTTGGGATGCGACGCCCACCAGACGGAGCACGTGTACAGGGTGTACGTGGCAACGTTCCTGGGATTCGGTGGGAATGCGGCCCGGCAGAGATATGAGGACAGCCTGTTCTCCAGCACCCTGCTCAGGAACAGGTACTGGGAATTCCCCTGGGAATTTGGGACTGATCCATCCCTGGAAGTGTCCAACTNCTTAAAACCCCAAAATCCGTGGTGGTTCCTATATAAAACTTCCATAAAAAAGATTTTTTCCTTTAATTTTTGGGAGAAATGGAATGAGCAGTCGTGTGAATGTCACGGGATTGCTTTGTCCCGAGTCTTAAATGGAACATGAATTGCTCCAATTCCATGGAATTCTGGAGCAAATCCTGAAATTTTTAAGCTGAACATCCCATGAAATTAATTGGGAATTATCTAAAGGAAAAGAGAAAATAATCTTTTTATTATAAAATTTATTTATTTATTTATTATAAAAT
>VZTD01002389.1:1475282-1623317 GCA_013397725.1 Rhagologus leucostigma | reverse complement strand
CCTGGTGCATGGAAATTTTGAAGGACCACTCATCCATGAGTGTCCCCTATCCATCCACTTTTGTCTGTGCTCACTCCTATCCACCTCCCACAGCCCAAAGCAGGGATGTTCCCATGTTACCTCTCCCTGCCCATCTCTCCTGAGCACTGCCATGCCCACAGTGAGCACAGCTTTGTCCCTGCATGGGACAGCTCTGCATCCCCGTCCTTTGATGGATGGCATTGCTCCTCCCTCAGATCCTTCCCACACAGTCTCCTGTCCCAGTGCTGAGGGCTGAGCCAGCCCTGCACCATCAGGGCTCCCTTCATTCCCCTCTGCTCCAGCTCCTGCAAGTGCAGCAGATGTCCCCCAGGTCCCTTATCCACGGGCCAGCAGAGGAACAAGCAGACCTGTGGACTCCAGGGTGGCACCTGGAGGCACAGCAAGGATAATGGAACCTCCACGGGCACCTGGGTGGTGGCCTCGGATCCTGCCCCAGGCCCGGGCACCCAGCTAGGAGCCCTAGTCTTGGCCTGCTCAGGAACCACTGCAGGAGCTTTCAGCTTGCCCAGCTGATACTACCTGGTCTATTGTCTCCTGGCTGGGTTGTCCTGTCCAGCAGTTTGCACAGGCACCACAGCCCCAAGGAGGGTGAAGGCAGAGGGGAGACACAGGAGAGCTGCTGCAGCCTCACTTACCCATACACAGCACAGCCCCCTCAATGCGCATCCAGGCGCCTGTGCTGTTCCTGCCCCACCAGACATCTTCATAGACTGGTTTTCCAAAACTGTCTCCCTGAAGTTCCTTCGTACATTTGACCTTGGGGAAGGAAAGCTTGAGACCTTCAAGACAGGTCAGTGTCAGTTCTCTTTTCTGTGGGTATTCACTTTCATCTTCCGAAAACTGAAGTTCTGCATCCCACTGAGGTTTTGGGCATTTTGCTGTCAGGGAGAAAGTGTGAGAGTCCTTCTCAGACACGCAATGCTCAGGCAGGAGAAGGACCAAGGCTTTTCCGTGATTAACTGTGGTTAATACCGGCATTCAACACCATGAGGAAACCCAAGAGCCCCCAAGAGCAGAACAAGAGCATGGGCCTGGGCAAGGAGGTGATACAGGACACTGGGAGAGAGGTGAACTGAGGGGCAGGTTCTGTCCCCCTCCAGCTTTCCCATGACATACAACTCAGGAATGGATTGGGAGGAGATGCAGGGACAGAGAAAACCTGTCTCTCACTGAAGGCTTCTAACCCTCTCCATCTTGGAGACTGCTCCCAGCTGGGACCTGACTGAACTGTGCCCAAGGTGGCTCACAGATATGGCAGCACGTTCAGGTCCCGTCCACAGCGAGAAGTGCATGTAGCAGGGGAGACCTACTGGTCCCCAACTTACCCATGGTGCAGGTCAAGTTCTCTGCTAACCTCTGCCATGTTCCCCCAGTGTTCTTCACCTCCCAAGCATCTGTCCGACTTGGAGAAATCCTGTTTGCACATCTGATCACAGGAAGGGGAGGAGTGTTCATAAAGCAGCTCAGTGTCACCTCTTCATCAACCCGGTAAAAACTCTGGTTTGGGCTAAACTGGAGCTGTGAGTCCCACCAGGGCTGCCGGCATCTCTCTGCACAGAGGAGAGGAGAAGGAGCACAAGTAAGCAGGATGGGAAGAGGTCTGCTGGGATATCTCTTGCTGTGATTTTGACAACGTCCATCTCCTTTGGCTACCGCATTCAATTCCAAATCCCTCTCTTGCAGCCTAGAACAGAGTTACTGGTGGCAGCAGACACCATCCGTGAGCAGTCCCATCCATGCCTACTACAGACTTGTAGGCTTCCCCACTCAGGCTCCATTTGGATAAGGCTGAGCAGGGACTGAATTCCTCCCCAGTCTTCATACAGAGTTCCTTCCCCTCTCACCACCTTGGCCATATGCCCAGTCATTGTCTGAAGGCACAGGACTCACAGTAGCCCCCAGCGCAGGGACCCTTGTTCCTGCCTTTGAACCCCTCCCAGGAGCACAGACCCCGGCAGGCGCCCGCAGCAAGGTGCTGAGACAAAAAGAGCATCGTCACTGCCAGGACATGGGGGAAAGCCAAGGCATCCAAGTCTGCCATTCCTGCACTGCTGCGTGCATGACCAGGTCACGGAGGGTCTGTCACCAGCTCAGCACCTCGGGTCAGGGCGGTGCAGGCCTGTGCTTACCTTTGCAGGTGGCAGTCTCATTCCACAGGGTCTGGGCCCCTCTGGAAATGCACTGGATCTGTGGGACGGACGGCACCGACTCCCCAGCACAGCTGAGCTGCACCACTTCATTCAAGGCATAGCCGTTCTTCCTCGGGTTAAACCGCAGTTTGGGGTGCCAGTCAGAGGGAGCTGTACATCTTCCTGTGTGCAAAGGCCAGGAGGGAGAGCCTGAGAGTCACTGGGCTCCGGCAGCGTCCTTGAGGATGAGGGTGTTCCATCCACAGGGGTGCCAGTCCCGCTCTCTTCAGAGGGGTGGCAGAGATGGCACCTCCCAGGATGAGCTCCATCCCCCAGGTGCTTTAGCCCTCCTCACACCCTCAGAGGCAGTGCAGGAGGGTTATCCGCAGGCCCTGCTGCCCACCCGCTGCTGCGGAGACACCCCAGGCGGAGGGATCCAGCAGCCTGGGGGGTTCTGCTCTCTCCCGCAAGTACGGGGGCTGTGGGAGTGCACCAGACCCTCTGCTGGCACCACTCATCCTCATTCCTGTTGTTCTGCTGGACACGATCTGTTTACACCCACATGCACACTTGTTTGCAGCAAAATCCCACTCAGGTTGGCACTTTGCTTATGGTCTGGATGTTACACTTGTTATTTCTTCTTCTCCGTCCCTCACGCAAAATATCTGCTGGCTCCTAGGAGCAGCTACCTCCCATCCCATATCCCTCCCATCCTCAACCAAGACGAGAGACACTCCCTCATCTGAGCTGGGAGAAGGGGCTCGACAGGGGCTACATGTATGTATTTCACCAGCTGCACATTTGGTTGTGGTTTGCAACATGTAGATTGGGCAATTGATTGAAGTAAATCTTCATATTTGTTTTCATTAACTCCTGGATAGGAGTGCTGCTGGCTCTCTGCATGGCCCAAATTTGGGTCTCTACCCTCTGATCAGATCCCACTTTTCGCGTAATAAGAATTGTAACTCTCTGTGGGTGTTCCTCCATCCAACAAATTTAGCTGTAGCTACCCAAACTTTGTCCAAAGTTACCAGGGTGCAGCCAGGCAGGCACAGTGAGTTTGCACTGCTTCCTACAACACGCAGATGGCATCAGGACTGTGCAGGAAAGCAGGAGTGCTCTGCACACCCCATGCTGTAGTGGACCACAGCAGCTGCACCACCCCAGACAGAATGAAGCCCCTGACAAATAAATGGAAAAAAAAATACCCCCAGACTGGCAAATTGAGCAGCAAGTATTTCAGGCAGGTGAGAGCTACTCATGAAAGCATGAAAAACAAAAGTGTTTTAATTTGTATTTCAGGGCCCCAAATTGTGTCTGTACAAAGGTTATTCACTGATGGATATTATTTGATCCTAGAATCACCACAGAAATGTGAACAACTGTTGCTTGAAAACAGTCGTGTGGGGCCTGGCCTGAAGCAAGAAGCAGTTTGAGGGGATGGAAACTCTCCAGGGGAGGCAGCCTTAGGAGCTGAGGGGGCTGTGAGTGCTCACGAGTGTAGCTGGCCTCTCCCACATTGCCCCACTCTTGACTTCAGTGCAAGGAGGCCTTATCATTTTTCCTTTTGTAACTGTTCCACACGTCCTGGTAGCTGTGAGAGTCCCCATAGCACACAAACCTCACTGGCAGCACCACACATGATAACCTGCTGGGCAGGAAACCAGGAGAGAAAGAGAAATTCTCCTTTGCAGGCACTCTGCTGACATAGGTGCAGATCTCACAAGGTATCTGGGACAGCATCTTTCCACAAAGACGGATGCTCTGCTGGCAAGGGTGATTGCAGCTGCACAACACAGCTCTGCCTTGCTTCCAGCTCCCCCTGAGTCTTTTCATACAGCAAAGCTCTTACTGCTAAAACAACTGTGAATGAACCTCTCTAGGCTTCCCACGCTTCCTTGCAGAGGCCAGGGGTAACTCTGTGTTTGAAAAAGCCACATCTCACGGTCACTGCTTTAGAGGTGCAGTACAATGCAGACTTGCTGTAGCACAAATGAGAGCTAGTCTTTTTTTAAAGTCTGTAATTTTTTTTTACTAAATGGTGCAACTTCTGAAATCAGGCATATTTAGCATTATGGTAATTACTGTTTACAGGCACTTAGGACTCATTCAGTCTTTCATAAAAGCATAGAATGGCTTGGGCTGGAAGGTTCCCAAGGAAGATCACTTAGTTCCAACCCCCCTGCCATGCACAGGGACACCTTCCACTACACCAGGTTGTTCAAAACCCTGTCCAGTCTGGCCTTGAACACTTCCAGGGATGGGGCATCCACAGCTTCTCTGGGCATCCTGTGCCAGTGGACATCAATATACTGAATGCAACACTTTGATTGTGACCATCCAGCTAACTCCTCCCCCACTGAGTGGTCCATCCCTCAAATCCACACCTTCACAGTTTGGAGACAAGGATGTCATGCAGGACAGTGTCAAATGCCTTGCACAGAACCAGGTGGCTGATGTTAGTCACTCCTCCCTTATCCACCAACACTGTCACCCCACCGTAGAAGACCAACAGATATGATTTGCTCTTTGTGAAGCCATCACCAATCATTTCCGTGTGCCTTAGAATAGTTTCCAGCAGGAACTGCTCCATGGTCTTGCCAGGCACCAAAGGGAGACTGACTGGCCTGTAGTTCCCTGGGTCTCCCTCACTTCCTTTTTTCAAAAAGGGAGTTGTGCTTCTCCTTTTACAGTCAGTGGGAGCTTTATTGGAAGTTCCCTGCTACAGCTTCTCACATATGATGGATAGTGTCTTCTCCTCTTCCTCCACTCTCAAGACCCACACATGCATCTCATCAGGTCCCATGGATTAGTGCACTTTCTGGTACCTCAGATGGTCTGAAACCTGGTCTTTTCCTTCATTCTGCCAGTCTCTGCTTTTGCCCCCTGCAACTCAGGTTACTTTCCCTTCGTTATGGGCACAAGAAAATAGGTGCTGTGTAAGACTCCTGGGCTGGAAGCAGGTGTGAAGGGATTGCATGAACTAAACTGGCATAACAGCCACACATTGCTGACTAGCCTGTCAACCTTCACCAGGACTCCAGCGAATCATGTCTCTTAGACCTGGGCACTTATCAGACTTAATCTTTTGCCAGGAGCATCTGCCTCTTCTCTATTGTCTTTGTTTTGGGTGAAAAGGCCTCCACAGAGGTGCAGACTTGCTCCAGGATTTGCAGTGTCTGCTGACCTGGAATGGTGGGATGCTGATGGGATGCAGAGTGGTTTCCAGTGCGACCTCAGGCAAGGGTAGGCACGTGGAATGTGCTTCTGCAAAGACCACGCGTGTGCCAGCAGTGTGTCAGTGGCCACATCTGCCCTTCGGACACAAAGACTGCACGGGAGAGCAGTGCTGCAGGCAAACCCTCTTGTTCATTCCTTGCTCCTCCTTCTGCCCACAGAGCCCCTTGCCAGCACCAGGGGCATTCCTGTCCTCTGCCACTCATCATTTCCTTCCCAAGCTCTCTGAGCTGTGTTTGATGCCATGTGCTTGCTGAGAAGAGCTAAGAAAAGCAACCACTGTGTACACAGAGAAAACCACTCTTTTTCCAGTTGCATTGGAGTGTTGCATTGCAAGCCATGGAGAACACAAACATGGGTCTTAGAGCGTCTCTCTGAATTTGGGAATGGAGACGATAATTTGGCCCCACTTTTTAAATTCCCCACGAGCTCCTGTGTGCCCTTTGACCCACCAGATGTGCCCCTGTTGTGCTCAGGTATGGGGCAGACAGAGGCTGATACAGCACCCAGACCCAAGCTGGGTATGGACTGTGCTGAGCAGAGCCTAAGGGGTGGGTGGGAGAGATCAGAAAAGACAAGTGGAGCCCACAGCTCATTCCCATACTCAAAGAAACCAGTGACTGGAGAGTACTGCTACAGGGGAGTGCAGCAGCATCAGAAATCGCCCTAGGAATTAACCCTGTCTGAAAGAGGGACGGGCATGGCAAAACAAGCTTGCTTGCCTTGCAGAGGGGCAGTCTGAGGGACTGACAAAGCCTATTTACTTCCTGCACACAGAGCACCCTGCCAGCAGTGCCCAAATATCACAACTCCTCCAGAGCTTTCCTCTTGCCCACATTCCTGCGGCTGCAGGGGAGCTGAACCCCCTGTCGTAGCACTGACACCATCTGCATCCAGGCATCTGCAGCTGCTCAGAGTCCCTCCTGGTGGCATTTCTGATGATTGTTTGAGGGTAAAGCCTAGAAAGCTCTGCTTCCCTGTAGAATGGGGAAGAGAAGACACTTTCAGTCCATGCCTGTTTTCGTCTCAAGAACATGGCTGGTTACAATCCAGCTTGGCCTCACATCTCTGGTGAGTCCAAGCCTGTCAGGCGTGTGACTAGAACTTGAGGCTCCCTGGGAGAAACTAATCCATGACTGCTGGGTGCAGTCATGATGCACAGGCTGGGAAGGATGCTTCTGTCTTCACCCTCCTTACATTCCTTTCCAAATCATTCCATAAAAATTGCCACGGGAAAAGAGCACCTTGGAGCGAAGGATTCTGTGCTCTAACCCAGGGTGGCTGTTTGAGTGCTTTGGAGGTGTCCATGGGAAGCTGTTAAGGGACCTGCACTGGAGAGATGGAGCTCACCACTTGTGCAAAGCAGCTGGATGTATGTGGGGGGCCCGGCGCACTGATGGAGGAAGGAGAGTGCTCAGACAGGAATGGGAAAGAAACACTCAGCTTCCAGCCTTGTAGGGATTAACAGCAGCTGGGAGAGTAATGGAACCGTTCTCAGACGCTGTTTTCAACCCTGCACAGTGGCGTACAGAGAGCCGCCCACAGGCTCTCCGCCCCAGCTAGAGGAAGGAGGCTGAGTCAAGTGAAATTTCAGCAAGGAAAATATGGTGTAGATGTGACCAAATAGGCACCTTTGGTAACGTGTAGCAGTGAGCAATGCCTGCTCACTGTGAAATGGGAAATGCTGAATGCCTAAGACAGGAGTGGTAACAAAAGGTTGCTCTATTTGCCTCCTAAAGGCAGATATTTACTGTTTTGTTTTTTCTCCTAGCTGGTGCTATTAAATTAATACTCTCCTTGCTGATATTGTTTATTACCCATGAATATAGAATGCCTTTTACAGAAATATCTGGACTGCTTGTCCCTGCTGCAAGGAGTTCTGAGCCTGGCGGGCTAAATAAAGCCCCAGCATGGGCCAGAAGGGGAGGGTCAGGAGAAAAGAGAAATAGCTACACTGATAATTCAGGTCAGGTTCCTGGGTTCAGCCCTTTGCTCACCAGCATAAGTTGTCCTTTCTTACATTACATTATCTCATACACAAAGAATAAAGGACGAGGTGAAACCTAAGAAGCAGTAAGCAAAGTTCAACCCTTTTGACCGGGCAGCTCAGCAGCGGAGAGAGGGGACAGCAAAGTGCACTGCAGTCTTGCTGTGTTCGATGGCATGTGCTTGCTGAGAGGAGCTAAGAAAAGCAATCACTATTTCCGTCAGTGGAGAGTTGTATTGCAGGGCACTGAGAACGCAAACATGGGTCTTAGAGCATCTCTGTACTCCTCACTAGCAACCAAAGCTGCTGAGTGGGTCTTTAAGAGTAATGGAAAAGGAGCAGAGAGACCTTGAGGATGCTCTGCTTGGGAGTCATGGCAGGCAAAGGGGGTGGTGAAGCAGGTCACTGAACAAGGCATTGTGGTAAAAGCAGGGAAATGAGGGCACTCTAACCTGTACTGGTCCACCAGATGCTAAAGACATCTGACAGATGTCTAAGAACAGGAGGCAAAATCCTTGTTTCCTGAATCTGTGCTCTGGTGATGGGAAGTGGAAGTGTGGTGGAGCACACAGTTCACCACCCCTAGAGTGCCAAGCCGAAGGCACTCCTCTGCAGCACCTCTTAGCATTCATGTTCCCCCCAGGATCTGCTCCAGGCACAGTTTGGAATTTGACCGACACAAAACCTTTCAGATTGGGTATGGCTTAGTTTTAGCTACCACCCTCCCATCCCCCAGTCATTGCAGCTGTGCTTCTCGTTAGAACTTCTTGTTGGCTGCCACTAGATCACTACACAGTGTCAAGCAAGGCTGATGAAAAAGGGGTCAGGACCAGCTTTTATCACAGACCCTGCCTTTGCACAGAAAACATGCCCTAGAAGCTTCTCCACCCACCTTCCAGGTGCGCTGGAACGGTAAGGAGAGGAGAGTTTTGTACAAGTATGGCATTTCAGGGAGGAAAAACACCCTGTGAGAGGAGCAGCACAGCAGGACAATAAGGTGACAAAAGGACAACGAGACAATGCACTCTGCTCAGTGCACGGTGTCCCCATGACGGGGTGAGCAGCGCAGCAATGTCAACCGCATGTAACAACCACATCCTGTGCCTGTGGCTGGGCTGCTCTTCCCTTCACTGGTGTCTGTGGCAGTATGCAGAATGGGTTGTACCCTGTATCTGCCAGGGACATGGGATATGATCAGGGATCCCATCCTATTGTTCTCTCTCTCTGTCCAACAGTTTTATGCTGCCCCACTGCCGCTGTCAGCCCATTCCACCCTAGCAGGGATGGGAGGGACCCTCCTGCCTCACTTGGGCCATCTTCCTTGCCCTGTCCCTCTGCAAGAGAAGGGCTGTGAACCGTCAGGTGGGACCTCAGCAGAGGTACCAGGATGGGATGAGCCCACGTGCTGAGGATGCAGGCAGGGCTGCTCACGCTGCTGGGCGCGGCCACCACATGTTTTTGTCTTGGTTCCTCTTTTCACAAACAGCAAGATGCAAACTCAGCAATATCATCTCTGTGACAGGCAGCCCCAGACTCCTTTGAGATTGGCTGGGTGACTGAGATCTGCAGAGTGTGACAGGGGTCTGCAGGCCTACAGGTCCCTTTTGCATCGCACTGTACACGACACAGGCAGATCCTGGTCTTAGTGTGCACCTTGAAAACAAAAAGGAAAGCCACAAAATGCTCAGACATGGTTGCACATGCTGATCTGGGAGAACAGCTTCAGCAGAGATCTGGGCAATGGGAAGACACTCTGGGCGGAAGAATATCCTCTGTTGCAGTTTTAGCCCTTGTTTTTTGCTTGGCAGTGTGCTGTGCCTACGCTCTGCAACCACACGGTCACATTTTCCCTGGAAACGGGCTCCCGTGACACCTTTCACACAGTACAGACCCTAATGTCACTTCACATCAGCAATTAAAGTTTCTGATCCCACTCCCTGTACTCTGTCACAGCCACCAGATCAGCTGTTTTCTCTAGCCTGCATCCACCCAGTCACAACACCACAGTGGACCAGGATATGATTAGATGCTAGTTTGACTATTTTTATCATCTAGCTCCAAGAAAATTAGTTCAGAGAAATACTCCAATTCAGACAGACACAGAACAATGCAAGGTCACAGTCCCTGGACCCACAGCTCAATTGCCTCACACAGAGAGTGCATCCTTCTGGGAGGGCAGATAACTTGTAAGCCTGCAAATTCCCACTGACTCTGCTGGCATCAAAGAGTGCAGCCAGTGTAGGAAGAGCCCAGAGCACCCCTGGGGATGCCCTGACCCTTCCAGCATCAAAGAAGCCCATTAAAGCGCAGTCCCAGAATATTATAACTCCTGCCCCCGGGGCCTCCTGGACACCAGGGGCTCAGTTCATGGCTCCCCAGGTCTCTGTTGGACACCCGCACCCATCTCCTCCGTGGTGAGAACACAGCACCCTCACACTGTGCAAGGACAGATGGACATCTTGTATTTCCAGCTGCATGGAGGAACACTACAGACCCTGCAGAGGCTTTCCCAGCACCCCAAGCTTCGCTGCCCTCCATCCCCAAACAGAGCTCCTCCTAAACACAACGCAGCTGGTGGACTTGGGCCCCGGTGTGGACATCAGACCTCTCTGATACAGCTGCTGTATCCTGCATGCCACGAAGGTGCCCAGCAGCTCTGCAGAAGGAGCACAGTAAAACCTTCTCTTGGGGGCAGAGGAGGGAGTACTTCTTACCTCTTTCCCGGGATTTTCCATTGCTGGAATAGGATTTGCCACGATTTCGTGCTGCCAACAGAGGTGTGAGGAGCAGGAGAAACATCCATCGCAGGGCCATGTTTGCCTGTGATCCCAGGGCAGGACTGAGGTCTCAGCCACACCGGCTGCCTCAGTGCATACCCGTCTGATTATGAGCGGTGCAAGCACGGAAAGGAAACAGGCAAGCAGAGAAATCACATATGGTGCAAGAGGCTTCCTCATTGGAGAGGAAAACTCCACCAGTGTCAGCGCTGCCTTCTTTCTCTTTCAGCTCCATGACCCTTTTGCAATCTCGCTGTCTCCAATCTCTTGTCTAAAACCACAGTTTTTAGGTCTTCTGTCAGGAGCAGCTGCTAACCACAGCCGGTTTGCCCTCTCTCCCTGAGCACAGATCTCAGATGGACTTGTGAGGTGTTCTGGTTCACGGCTGGGCTGTAGCAGGAATATGTGGCTTCCACACTCACCCAGAAAGTCAAGCAGTGAGTACATCAGGACAACTCTCACCTTGTTACTGCCTCGATAAGGACTGTGATAAAACAGACTTCTGAAGGGCACAGATGATCTTAATTATCTGTCGGTGTGTGCCATGGATGGGAAAGCCAAGGTTTTGGCTGGAGTGGTTGGGTGTTCAGGACTGGGCTGAGAACTTGGGCAGAAGGTCACAAGAGCCCTGGAGGCCTCGAGCTCAAATGCTGTGGCACATTGTGTTGTCAAAACCTGGTGGGAGTGGAAACGCCCATGAAGGGGTGGGAGGCCAGCACAAGCAGTGCACAGTGGGGCAGAAAAGGGGCTGCTGGTGAGGCTGTCCGTGCAGCTGGAGGCTGATGGCACTGGCCACAGCAGCAGACCCAACCATCAGAGGTGGTCCAGTGCAGGAGCTGATGGCTTTGTGCTTCCCCAGCCACCTTGCTGGATGTGCCTGGCCTTCATCCCACAGCTGAAACACACAACTAGGAGAAAAACAAGCCCTCAGGTCTTCTCTGAGGCTTTGCAGGCCAGGTTGCAGCTCTCTGTGATGGCCTTCCTCTGTTGTGCTCCTCAGCAAGGACTGGTGCTCACACACCTGGGGTCAGACTCTGCTTTCTGCTGATTTGCACACCCTGCAACAGCTCTATCCAGCAGCATTGAGCAGGCCAGTGCAGGGTGACCCTTTCCAGATATACTCCCCCCAGACATCCCCAAAATCTAACCCTGAGCAAAACACGGTAGAATTCTTGTTTTCTTTTTTTTCTGCCATTATAGGAGCTGCTTGGGGGCAGACACTCCTGCAGTCTTTTACCTCTCAGGGACAGAGCAGGAGACTGACCAGCCACATTCCCTCCTAGGCTCAAAAAATCAGTCTCAGCCTCTTCTGCTTTGTCTGTGTTTCACCTCTTCCTGCAACAGAGCTGGCAGGGCCAGGGGTCCCCACCTCTGTGAACCCGCCTTTTTATTTATTTTTCTCAAATATGAATCTCACCCACAGAGCGTTCACTGTACTCAAACAAATTTGCCCTGGAAAAGGTGTCCTGGGGCTGCAAGTGCAGAGAGGACCCTGGCATGGTAGCAGGGCACAGCCTGGGAGGTACTTGGGAGGCAGGTGTGCTCTGTCTCAGGTATCTGGGAGGTTTGGGGAGTGCAGGGAAGCAAATGCTGCTCTGCCTCCAGCAACAGCACCAACTCAGAGGTCACCTCTCCCTGCCCCTTGGTGCGCCTGGGCTTTCCAAGAAAAAAATCGCAGAGCTGCAAAAGCAAATGGTGTCAGTAGGAACAGGTTCTTCAATTTGGAGGATCATTGCAAAAGGAGTAGGAGAATTCCATGGATTAAAAAAGTCTAAAAAAATCACATGCCTGGTCCCACTCTGCACCACTCCCAGCAACACAATGGCTCTCTATGTTACCAGTATCTGGCATGTCTGAAAACCCTTCATGGCCCCATGTCAAACCTCAAAAGCCATGGAGGAAGTGTGGCCCAAGCAGTTGTCAGGAAGCTCTCTAATTCTTCACACTTCTTCTTGCTCCACACCACAAAAATTCAGCCTCGAGTGTAACCCGGGCTCTGGTAAGGAGGATGGAGAGGTGTTGCAAGACAGTTGTGCCTTCTCCACAGGCTCCAACATGTTCTGGTCACACCAGGCGAACCGAAAGCTGCACAGCCAGCTGCACCCAGCAGATCTAGCTCAGCTGGGAGGATGGGCAGGCTGGCTCTCAGCAGGTGTAGGCAAGGATCTGCATCCCGCTGCAATGCCAGGGTCCAGGCATGCTGCAATGCTAGAACCCACACACATTGCAATGCCAGGGTCCAGGCATACTGCCGGGAGTGTGTCCTGTTTCACCACAAACCTTGCAGGGCGTTGGCACTGGAGCCACGTTTCGCAGCAATCGTGTCAGCCCAGGGAGGTCACTCTGCTGAGAGGACATGCTCTCCCACCGACCCTACAGACACTGTGGCAGAATTGGAGCTCTTGAAGTGTTTGCGAAAAGGGCTGCTGGCTGCTTCTACAGGCTGTTCTTTGCTCTCTTTTTTGTTTGCCTTATCAAAAATTTACGTCTTACCTGTCTGATACTGTTTTTGTCCTCTAGACATGACTTCTCTTTGAGGGACCCTTTCTGTTTTGAATAACCTATGGCCCTGGTGGTTATTCCTGCTCCTTCCTCTCTACCTTTTGACACCAGCCCTGAAGGGCTGCCTTAACTCTTTGCAGGATTGCTGGACACCGTGACCGTGCTGCTTAATCTGTTTCCTCATTTCCACATATTTCCCCTTTTTGATGCTGATTAAGATATCCCTGGACTTTTCAGTCTTTGCTAATTATGCGATGTCATGGAAACAAAGCATGTTGTGGCTATCACCAGCAGGCAGCCCTTTTCTGGGAACATGCTTGGCCCATACTTCCTGCACAGAGCTCAGTTCCCCCCAGTCTCGTGGTGCATGTGGAAAGCCACACACTGACACCTTGTCTGCCCCTACCTGGTATTGCAAACGAGTCATGAGGGTGCTTGAAGACTAACAGCAGCAGCACTATACCCTGTCCCTTCCTTTCATTTAGGATTGCTGTTCCCAAAGGTGTATCCATGGTGCAAAGAGGTCTGCATCCCTTCTCTGAAGCAGAGGCCCCATTGCTGGGGCCATACCTTGGAGAATCACAGAATCACAGAATGAGCTCAGCTGGTAAGAACCCACACGGATTATGGAGTCCAAATTTTTGCCGTGCACAGGACTTCCCCAAGAGTCACACCGTGGGACTGAGAGCGCTGTCCAAACTTCTTGAGCTCTGTCAGGCTTGGTGACCACTGTGACCAGCTGTGACCACTCCTCTGGGGAGCCTGTTCCAGTGCCCAACCACCCTCTGGGTGAAGAACCTTTTCCTAATATCCAACCTAAAGCTCCCCTGACTCAGCTTCAGGCCATTCCCTCATGTCCTGTCACTGGTCACTGGTCACTGGTCACTGGTCACTGGTCACTGGTCACTGGTCACAGAGGAGAAACCAGTGTCTGAACAGGCTTCTGCCTGCAGCTGGAAGTCAGTGCTTGCACCCACATGTGCTCCTTCCCTGCACGAAGCTCTCCAGGAGTGGCTTGCCAGTCCTTCCCTGACATGGAACATGCAGCTGCTGGTGCCAGACTGGCCCTTGCCCCACAAGCATCCCAGCCAGGGAAAAAGGGCCCTGGGCCATGAAAGCCGCTCGTGGGCAATGCTGCCACTGAAGTTCACTCGGAGGAGGCCTCGTGGGTTTTGATGTACAGCTGGAGGCACTGAGGCAGAGAGGGAGTCAGTGAAGGGCCCAAGGGAGGAAGTCAGTACAGCAGGAACCCATTTCAGTGCCCAGCCCCAGAAGGGTGCCACAAGAGCAGCAGTATCCTTCCTCCAGCTGAAGGGGAACCAGGCTGTGCCTCAATGTCAGCCCAGCACTCCTGGCCTGCTGCCACAAGTGGGATCACACTGACCAGGGACCTGGCTCCTGTGACTCCGGGCTGGGACAGAGGCAGTGCAGGCCTGTCCTCAGGCTAGGCTGCAGCTGGGCTGGTCCGAAAGCTGCATGTTCAGCTGTTTTGAGCTCACACAAAGCTCTCAGGGGTTAATAGGAGCTTGTTCTTAGTTTTATGACCCCAAGGTAGTGGCTGCAAATATGTCAGAATCACCTGCATGCCCATTGCCAGCCTGGCAGCCCCTGCTCATCATGGCACAGCTGCTGAATGGCAACTTGTGGGATTTCAAATGTTCAAGGATGGGGCCCGACTGCATTGGCCTTTGAGCAACTTGATCTAGTGAGTGGCATCCCCACCCACGGTAGTGGGGTAGAACTGGATGATCTTTAATATCCCTTCCAACTCAAACCATTCTTTAAATCTATGAATTGTGTGTGTGTCACTGCCGGGAGGGGCATAGGAAGGAAAGGCATTCCCTTCTCTCCTCCAGTATGTATCAGCCCTTGCCAGCGGACCTTTACATTCCAGAGTTCCTTCAGCATTGACAGGCACCCAGGGTCCATGGTCAGAGCCTTCGACCTGAGCATGACCCAGGTTCTGATGATCTGGGCAGAGAAGGTCCAAGGGGACCTGCCAGGACCCCCTAGCACTTGACACCAGCAGGTCCCCCCCTCTCAGCTGGCACATGTCCCTCAGATTGTCAGGCACATCTGGACTGCCACTGCACCCTGAATCTGCCCCAGCCATGCTGTCACCCCATGACTACCACTGCCAGCACTGGTTCCCGCAGTCATGTGTGTCATCATCCCCAACCTCTGTACCACGCAGAGCAAATTTCTGTACCATGAAACTGGGCTCCTCTTTGCTTCCCACATGATGAAGCTCTGCTCCCAGGGTTCACCTACAGATCCCAGCACTTCTTTGCTAAGACATGCTTTGAGATCTGAAAGGAAGCCAGAAGCAATTTTACTGAGCAGCAGCTCAGATCTGCCTGCATGGAGCAGGAGGGGAGGACACTGCTGCTGCTCAGGTGACATGAGACAGGTGACATGCAGGAGACAGGCAGGACTGACTGTGCATCTTGGTGCTGGTCCAGAGCTGCCCCTGGCCTGCCTCTGTACCTCAGGACATATGAGGGGCCTGGCCCTGGCCAGCAGTGTCCCCAGAGAGCTGGAGCCCCCATGATGAGTATCTACGGACACCCAGTGTCTTTTCTTCTTGCTTAGCATGACCCTGACAGAGTTCATACACTCATGTCCCCACCAGAATCCTACAGCTGACCCTCCAGGACCAGGCCACCAGCAGGGCCACCCAGTCACAGCTCCAGTACTGTC
This sequence comes from Rhagologus leucostigma, assembly GCA_013397725.1. Taxonomy (NCBI): domain Eukaryota; kingdom Metazoa; phylum Chordata; class Aves; order Passeriformes; genus Rhagologus; species Rhagologus leucostigma. The sequence goes on along the minus strand of VZTD01002389.1, from coordinate 1,607,943 downwards.
CCGTACTCCACAGCTCCAATGTCCCATACACATTGCTGTGTGTTTCCAGCCTCGCAGGATTCATGGGCTTTGCGCCCCATGGCCAGTTCCTGGCTGGCACAGGCTAGCTGATAGCCACCAACCTGGGTCTGCTTGACTTTAGCCAGATGACCCCAAAGAACCCAGCACCCGCAAGCCCCATAGCAGCAATCCCAAATCCAGCCTCTGACACCCCTCTGCACCTCCATCCAAGGCTACCCCAGCAGCAAGTACCCAGTGAGCTGCACAGTGTCAGTGCCCACAAAGCAGGCAGCTGGAAATCCCCTTTCCTGCCCCAGGGCTGACTCAGCACCCCGGGGGGCTGTTTGCCAGCACACGGTCCCCTTCCTCATTTGGGCCAGCCAGTGCACGCGGGGAGAGCAGCCTGGCTCCGTGGAACTTGTAAACAGCCCTGGCCATTGCCCCCTCTGAGAGCTTAATAAAAGCAGCCCATGTACAGGCCCTGGCTGCTCTGTGCTTCTCCAGGCCGGGACAGGGGTTTGTGCTGCTTCACTTGTACATTTTTTTCCAGCAGCTTTGACGCACTGCACACGTGCAGATCATTTGTCCACGCAGATGCAGCAAACTCCAGAGTGGTGTTCTTGCAGCGAAGGCTGGAGCTGCAAGCAGAGTTTTTCCCTTCTCCTTTTGAGCTGCTGAGAGGTAAAGAGAAGAGGTGGCTCTTGGGGTTCATAGTAGACTTGGAGGCCCAGTGTTTGTTCTGAGTCTAAGTTTAGAATCCCTGTAGTCCTTCCTTGTGAGTGACCCATAGCCACTGCAACTCATGGCCAAGTTGTCCCAGGCTATGGGTCCCAGCCCACAATCCCTCCTTCACCTTTCCCTGACCCAGGAGAAGCAGGCTGAAATGGTGTGATCTCCTGTCTGTAACCTGCTTGGGTCCCCGCAAGCAATGCCCAGGGAACCCTGAACAGCGCTGCTTCCCCACAACGTATCATCATCTGTACTGCCCACTCCCCCAACCCCTCAGGCCTGAACTGACAGGTTTGATTGCTGGGGGCAACCTATCTCCTCCTGAAGGTCTGGTGTAGGCTGTGGTGAATGCAGGAGGAAGCCTGGAGTGCCAGCACAGGTAACCCCCAGACCCTTCCCAGGGATACGCCGAAATCACAAGTCTGGGTAGCAGGGAGCTCAATCAGCACCTTTTTTATTAATATGCATCATAAATAAAGAAATAAATAAAGGCGAGACACCTCATTCTAACAGGGAAATACAAATTAAATATGGTGCAACATCCGCTAAGCGATGTACAAGCAGGAGGTAACCTAGCAAGACCAGGGCCCCTTGCCATGGTGAAGCCAGCCCAGGCACGATGCTGTGAACAGCGTCAAGCCGGCCATGGCACCAAATACTGGCATGGCCTTTCATTAACACTGTTCCCCACCTGACAGGCAGGTGAAGATCCCCACTACAGCAGGCGGCATGAACATGGCAAGGAAGGGGTTGACTGGCATTGCCTCTACCAAGGACCCCAGGACCTCCAGTATCCCCTTGTGTTTGTGCACAACACTTATCCCCCCCACCCCACGGCACTGCTCAGCAAGACCAGAAACCCCGTGCCAAAGGGAGCACCACCCCTCCCTCCCCAGGCTCCCCAGCTCCCTCTAGGAGCACCCCCACTCTACTCGCTGGGAGCACTGCCCCCAAATCCCTAGCCCACTCAGGGACCCTGCCCTCATTCCCTCCCCTCCAGCACCCCTCCACTGAGCATCCCAGAGCTTCCCAGGCACTGGTTCCCTGCTCAGTGTGGCGGGCACAGGGCCTCCCCCCAAAGCACCCATCTCTGCACAGGGTGGCACTACCCATCCTGGACCTACGTAACACTGAACATCCCCGTGCCTTCCTCACAACCCCACACACCCCTTTGCTCCACACGCACACACATACCCCGTCCCCCTCCCCTGGCTGTGGCCTCGCACAGCCCCAGCCCTGCAGTGTGGCACTGCCAGGCCACTCGTCCCGGTATAACCCACCAGGAAGCACTACTGCACACTAGGATGCTCCAGTGCAGGGGAGCCTACCTTGCAGTGCCCCGTCAAACACAACCCCTCAGCCCAGCGTCGCAGGGACCCTGCCAACGCAGGGTGCTCTCACCCCTGCGGCCGAGGATGCCAGGGATGCTGGAGACTGCAAACCGCACTGCCACCCCCAGGCAGGGGACGGCCAACATCCTGCACCCTCCAGCACCCAACAGCTGGGCAGCGGGGCAGCGCTGCCCTGGCAGGGACTGCTTGGGTTCCTGTAATGTACAAGTCCATGGCCTGTGGGTGCTGGAGACAGTGTGGGGCGGAGGGGGGGGTCAGGCGGTCCCTGGTGTGGCTGCATGCATGGCGATGCCTGGCAATAGGAGGTGCAGCTCGCAGAAGACCCCGGGGGGCTAAGTTGGCCTTTGGCAGCTGCACAAGGAGGAGGAGCAAGAAGGAACCACCTATGGTTACTGTATTCTGTAATGGCAAGGAAGGTAAGAAACTAGCAAGAAGCTGTGTTTGTTCCTCTGGCAGGGTAGGCTACCCCACAGGAGCCTCAGCAGCCCAGGGAACTGTGCTTGACCTCCTAAACGCGTCAATAGTCCTCGTCCTCGGGGTGGGTGACGTACATGATGGGCACCAGTCCCTTCTCGGAGCCAAGGCTGCACTGCAGCCAGTCACCATCCACCTTGGAGATGACCTGCAGAATATCCCCTTTGTTGAAGCTCAGTTGTCCTGCCTCAGTGGCAATGTGATGGCAAAGAGCTTTCACCTCACTGCAGGCAGAAGGAAAGTATGGTTAGCTCACCTCAGGACACTCACCCCACCCAGGGACCACCAGAGGCCCAGAGGAGAGAGGAAAACACTCCCTGCTGTCCTCGCCAGCCAGGCTCCCAGCTGCCCCCCCAGCTTCCCATCACCTGCAGATTGTGGAGTTGTGGTGGATGGATGCACAAGCTGCATCACTGCCCCAAACCATTCCCTGGTTTGGGGGTCAGGCAAACTGCAACAGATAGAGCCGTGCCACCCTCAACCTACCACATCCCAGCACCTGCAGGATTGACCGCTTGGTGTCACTCACCAGGTAGGGTGAGGAGACATTCCCCGGGCTGGTCGTACCACAGCGGGTGCCTCAGGTGGTTCCGGATGGGGAGGGTCTGGCTCCGGGGCTGCTTCACGCCACATGCTAGCCCCAACTGTCTGGGCCACCAGCTGGAACACGGACTTGTCCAAGCTCAGCCAGCCTGAGGGCAGCCTGGAAGGAGGAGACAGAAGCAGTCAGTAGCAGGAAAGCACACCCAGGGAAACAGCTGCTCTCACGGCAAGGTCACGCCTTAGAGGTTTGGCTTCATGCACAAAGTGCACTGCTAGGCAGCGCCCGAGGTCTCCAGACAGGGAAGGCTCAGCTGTAACACCACAGCCTAGACTGGGAAGGACATTTCCAGTGGTCATTTTCAGGAGCAGTAAGGGTGTATAGAGGGAGAGGCAGTGCAGGGAGGTCTCATTTACTGGGGACAACTTCATGCCTCCCCCTCACCTGTTGTGAGCAACAGAGATGGCTCCATGTTCTGTTCTCAGTATGTTTTGGGAGGGATGAGGTGATGATGGGGTCATGTAGCAGGGTTTAGATGCCAAAGCAGTGGTAGAGCTCAGGCAGAAGAGGAAAGCCTATGAGATGGACTGAGCAAGGGTATGGGAGGAATTAAAGCAGGCTGGCAGGACTGAGCAGGGTTACAGACCCTTGATGTACCACCATGGTGTAGCCCAGCAGTCAGCTATTGGCCTGACTTCCACCTGTACTGCCACACTCCAGGTTAACCAGCCCTTCTCAGCCCCAAAACACCCCTGCCCTTACCTGTTTGGTTGCCTGGGCTCTTTTTGTACCTTCCTGGACCCAAACAAGTGTCCCCACTTGATGGGCTGGCTGCCCTCTGATGCACTGGTGCTGCTGTCCTCTTGGGGGGCTGCTGCTGCTGCTGCTCCCACTCTTTGCTGAGTTTCCTTCTCCTTGCTGCGCTTCAGCTCTGTAAGCACAGAGTCTGGGGGGCTGCCCATCCAGAAGGGCCAGCTCCGTTCCTTCACCTCTTCGCCGACCACTACCTGCTGGGGCTTTTCCAAGGGCTCTTCCACAGCTTCAGGACTCGGCTTGCTGGCCCCCTTGGGCCTCTCCTCCAAGGAGCCCTCAGCAATGGGACAAGCCTCTGCACCTTCCACCACCCCTTCTCGGGGAGGTGGTGCCTTGTGGGTCTCCACCGACCTGGGCGCAGGATTCAAAGCCACCTTCTTCTTCTCAGAGCGGATGAACTTCGAGCCTTCGGCCGAGCCCTCGATGTAAATCTGAGAGGTCTGCATGAGCTGGTACCACCAGCCTGCCTGCTTGTCCTTCTTCCCCTCCCATGTGCTTTCTTGCATCTTACTCTGCTCTTCCTCCCTGTCACCTTCTCCACAGGAGGCCCCCACTCCCTTGACTCTCTTCTCACTCACAGCTTGCTGTGGGCTGTGCCCTGGTGAGATATCACCATCTCTGGCACCCCCTTGGCATGTTTCAGGAGCGGTGCTGCAGCCGTCGGGATCCTCACTGCTGCCGCGGGTCCGCATCAGCTGCAGGGTGGAGTGCACAGAAAGCAGCAGGTCCTGCTTCACACGCAGCAGCTCCTTTTGCTGCTGCTGCTCTTTGCCCATCTGCATCAGGTGGTGCTCGAAGAGGAGGTCCAGGTTGAAGGGCAGCAGGGAGAGAGGCTGGAGCAGGAGCAGGAGCTCCTCGAAAAGAGGCTGGCACACGCTGTGAGACAGGCACAAGAAGCCCACTGGCTGGTAATGTGCCAGGATGATATCTGTAGGGAAACAGACATGAATTAGAGGAGATGCTCTTGCCAGCATCGCCAAGCCACCACGAAGCTGCTGAAGCTATGAGGAAAGGAGACGGACACCAGTTTTTGGTCAAAGTGTGAGGCTCAGGCCTGGGTCAAGAAGCACCAGTTGCTCTGTGAGCTCTCAGTAAACTGGCCCAGACAGAGCCTTCCAGTTGTGCCTGCAGCCAGGAACTGCCTGGCAGACTACCAACCGAGATGACCTCTGCCACCAAGTACCATGGAAGTAGAATGGGAATAAAAGAGCACGAAAGAGTTGTCACATGTGAAAATTCTATTCTTCAACTTCTGGAGATGAACAAGGAGCCGCAGATATGGCCAGTATCAGTCCCCTGTAGATAGAGATGTCAGGGATGGCTGAGTACAGTCTTCCCAGGGACCTGTCAGGGCTGAACTGTGGGTCTTAGCAGAGAATGAACTAGCATTTCTATCTGTAGCATTCATTGTCAACTTGATTTGACCACATCTGCACTACCCCTCTGTCCTGCTCTACTGTCAGGTCTCACTACCAGGGAGAGGGCTGGGAATGGGATTTGTGATCCAAGCCCAGTGAGATAACAAATTTACACCACAGACAGGACTTGCACCTTACCTCCAACTCCTCTGCTTAGCTCTTATCACCCTGACAGCCCCAGCTTTTGCTCACACTTCCAGCTCTTAATGATGGCTTGAAATAGGTGGTTGTCTTCTGCTTCAGAAAGCCAGGATAAGCATAGATCCTATTCTATTCTATTCTATTCTATTCTATTCTATTCTATTCTATTCTATTCTATTCTATTCTATTCTATTCTATTCTATTCTATCCTATTCTACTCTGCTATAAAACAGATACATCCAGTAAACCCTGCTTTTTGTTTGTCGGGTTTTCCTTTCCATTTCTTTCTATTTCCCGTGCCTGAAGAGTTTCAGGTAAGTGTGCACATCTCCAGGCATACCAAACTCTCAGGCACTGGGCAGGGAACACAGAAATTTGGGGAGGCTTAGATCTGATCTCCTGCAGATAGATCGAGGGATCTGCATTGATAGCCTTGGATAGTAGCTGCAGGTGGGAAGGAGAGGGAAGTCCAGGCTCAGATGGAAGGAGCTGCGTGGTGTTTGGACTTCCACCTGGGATTTCCCTGGTACATTGAGACTGTGTATAGCTAAGTCCTTCAGCTCAGGGCAGAGAAGAGCAGCCCAAGCTGGGAGAGCAAAAAGAGAAACACATTTCCATCCCATGCTCTATTTGTGTGCAGAATTTGGCTCCCACTGCAGCCCACAGCCCTAAGGCTCCTACCTTCATGGTTGTAGAGGTGGTTGAACCAGAACTCCAGGGACCGGATACTGCAGGAATGGAAAATTGTCAGGGTAAGAAAGAAATAGTGAAGAACTATTCACCCCATTCATCCTCACTGTTCTGCCACAAGAAGTGTGGCTGGAAAATGGCATTTACAAAGCACGAGCTTGTGAACCTCAGGGAAAGGACAGTGGCTCGGTCCCATCAGCATGCCCTGAGCACAGACACCCAGCCTGTCGCAGAACATCTACACGGCTTTACATGTGTAATTGTAACCCCTAACAACCACGTTTCCAGCAAGATTCCTTGCTATTCTGCTCCTATGTCCTTGGTAGAGCTTTGTTTTGCTGAGAAGAGGCTGCTGTGGAAGAGGCAAATGATCTACAAAACTAAGACCAGTGCTGGTGGCTCAGCCCAAAATATGCTGGTATCCTGTGCCAGCAGGGGAGAGCTCGGTCACCCTGTGAGGGGAGAAAAGGGCAGAGCTTGTTCCTGCCTGCAGGAGTTCTACAACATCTGGAGATCTTGGGAACTCTGTTGCCTTTGCCAGAGCTCTTTCTGACCACCAGAGAGGAGCAGGGAAACACCATCCTAGCAGCACTTATCCCTTCACCCACAAAAAGGCATGGCTGCCTTCCTCTGTTAAACACAGCATATTGTGCACACTACTTATCCAAACTGGAAGAGCCAGTCTGGAGTCCTGGACCAGGGCAATTTCTCCTTCAGAGCCTCATGCCTTGGGATCCACTGCAACTCCAGGAAACAGTGGTTTAAAGAGGGATTTCCAAGAGTAATTCATGCATATATTATGTCTAACCTCTTATGAAGCTGGACAGACAGAATTTTCTCACCTAATGTTTTGGGACTAAAACAGACTGACCCTGTTCTTCAGCTGGCTACAGCCACTCATTCTCAGTCCTGACCTGGAAGGGGAGGGTTTGATCCACCTGGGGTTCCCTGAGGCTTACAGCTTCTTCCTTCCCTGGCCTACTTCTGGGAGGTGGCTTCCCAGATTCGTAAGTTTTTTTTCACGGTCAACTGTGCCTGCCTGCAGTCATGGACCAGCAGCTGCTGCCAGCCCTGGACAGGGACATGCAGTCACTCCACGGGTCCTGCTTACTTGAGGAGGCCGAAGATGAACGCGTTGAACCTCATGGTGTGGTTGGTGAGCTCTGTGTACTGGCTGATCTTGCTGTAGAGGCTGTGCAGCAACTTCGTAGAGGGGCCTATGGAGAGAAACAAATGGTTGAGATTAGTCGTGGTGAGCAAAGCCAAAATTGCACCACAGGATGGAGCATCAAGGCGAGACAGATGTTGTCTGGGTGTCCACATCTGTGTGTGCTTTGACTCTCCACCACGCCAACACAAGCTCACTCCATCCCAACACTCAGACTACACGTGGGAGATGGGTTGTGGTCCATCCCAGACTGCCACTCCAAAACTCTGGGAGAGTTTCAATACCACAAGGACCTGCCTCTCGCACTTCAGTGACAATCGCAGCCATTGGCTCAAAATCAGCATGTAAAGAGAATAATGTGATGCGTGCCTGTAATTTGGGGTGTCTGCAATCATCGAGATAACTCCAGAGCTGAAGATTTGCCATAATCAGGCCATGAGGCTTCCCAGTATGATGCAGAAACCAAAGTCGAATTAATTTTGTTGGTTTTTTTTTTCCTTTTTTAATTGGTTTGGCCTGTTATGTTTTTTCCTTTTTTTTATTGGTTTGGCCTGTTATGGGAGAATTTGCAAATTTCAGGGGAAATGAAAATAAATGCTTGGGCAGAATAGTGCAGTGTCCCTCCCTTCTTGCAAGGGATGGTCAATATGCACCCTGTTCCATGCAGGAAAATGGGTGTTTTGCACTCCCATCCTTAGAGCCAACCTTCCCCAGCACCTCCCAACCACAACTACCACAGAGCTGCAGGCACTGCTGCACAACATCCATACCTAGCTGGGTGGATGCCTCCACCACGCTCCAGGGGATGTTCCTCCTCTGGCCGATGATCATGTCCAGGACGTAGGCCTTGAGCCCATCACTCAGAATGTCCCGGACAGCTGGGCACAGGTATTTCAGGATGAGATGCCCCACATTAGGGCTCACGGAGCTGTTCCCAAGTTTGGCCTAATGGACGACAAGCAACAGGGAGAGTGTTGGTAATTGTTTTCAAGGTAGAGATACGTGGTAACAGTTCAGCCCCACCTGCCTACGACAGACACCCAGCTAGCAACATCCAGGCTCAGCAGCTCCTTGAACATGCAGGGTCTTTGCTTTCACTCCTGATGCTTCATACACCAGTTCTGACTTGCTCTGTGCAAGGTCTTCCCCAGGCTGCGAAAAAGCAATGACTTGAAAAAAGAATATCCTAGCTTGGGAAGAGGATATCCCAATTAGAAGGGATGACAGGTTCTCCCAAAAGGTGTAACCAGGCTCTCTTGCTGGAGGAAGAGAAGACCTGGGGATTTTCCTGCTGCTGTAGATTTTCTTGTTGCTAATTTTGGAGCAGGAAGCACCAAGCCACACAGAACTACCAGCACTGAGGGGTTAAGGAACACTTAACTTGGTGATATGTTCAGCTCTAACTCCTAGGGATTACTATAAATATACAGGGTGAGGGCAAAACGGATGGCCAGAGCTCAGACTGAGGTGAAGAGGAAGCATGTAAGAGCCCAGCACCAGCAGAGCAGGGACACATACTGCTGCTTACAGTCTTTGAGCTGCCAAAGGGTCTATCCAAATGGGTCAGGCAATGGTGGTCAGGGCACAGATTTTACCAGCTGAGCTGGAATTATACTGACCAGTTGGCACAGGTTCACAAAAGCCCTGAACTGAGAGTGAACTTGGCTCAGGAATAATCCTGTCAGATCCACTGAGCACGGCAGCAGCAGGGATGGATGCTGCCTTTTGACAGGTGAATGCTCAGCCCCTGGCACACTGACGCATAAAGAAATCCGAGGTTAAAACCACTGCATTGGATGATAAGCAAAGTAATGGGAGAATGTTGCAATTATTCCCCAAACCTACACTGTAAGAATTGGAAATCCACAGTGAAGCCCTAAAAAGCCATGGGAATCTCAAAAACTCCAGTTATGTTGCAGAGTGATCTCTGCATCAGCAACAGCTATAATTAGGGGAAAATTAGTCTGGGCTCTGAGATAAGATTGAATGGTTTTGGAATATCTCCCAGTCAGGTTTCTCCTTGGGGATGGCATGCCAGGAGAGTTGCCATGTCCAAGTAGTGTCACACTGCTGCCCAGAGTCGCCTGACTGAAGCCGAGCATTCAGCACTGAGAGAAGGCACCACAAACATGCTGGATGTCACAGGATTGCAAACAATGGCAGGTACAAACAGAAGCAAAACTGCTCTGCTTCTGTGCTATTCCAGAAATGGGGGGATGAGGGAGCACGGGCCAGAGACAGCCAGCCCCAGGGCAACCTAGATGCACTTCTGTGTTATTCCAGAAATGGGAAACGAGGGGAGCACAGGCCTAACACAGCCAGCCCCAAGGATGTACTCTGAATGCACTAATGTATTCATGGTAAGGGCTACCATGGGAGTGACCAACTGCCCCAGATGGGCAGACTGATGCACTTTTTTATCATTACTGAGCCCTGGGAGATGGGGAACACTGCACTGTGTCCTGGCACCAGTGCCAGGCCAGAGTCACAGGACACGTGGAGGAGGGAGACACAACTCTCCGCTGTGTGAGAAAAAAGAGCTGGTGTGCTGCCATCAGACCAGACAGGCGGCTGGTCTGGTATTTTTTCTTATGAAGAGCCATAGCAAGTACATAAGAAAAAACCAAAGCAAACATATATAATACTCGTCCTTTATACTTTTGCAACCTACAACTACTTTCAACTCAGACACTAAGCCGGACATTATTCCTAAGTGTTTAGTAAACATCAGTGAATTTCCCTTCCCTGTGTTCTTCTGATCTTCCTTTAAATACATGTACTTACTGCATCATGCAGCAGGAATTGTCACAGATTTAGTATCTGCTGCATGGTGTGCCATCACATTTGTTTGGTTTGTTCTTGGTACTCCTGCCTTCGTTAGAAACCCTGGAGTTTTTGACTGGAAGAGAATGGAGAGGCAATCTTGCTCCATACTCTCCGTGTCACTCAGAACATTGGATGCTAGACATACCTTCACCCCTGGATCCCTACTGGTTCCAAAATGAGCCACAATCAGGTCAACAGCAGTGTTGATAGCCTTCACCAGACCTAGAGGGAAACAACAGGTCAGAGAGCTGCCTGAGTGGCTGCTGGGACAGACCCCAACAAAACACTCCTTGAAGTAATCAGCCAGGGCCACTACAAGCCCATGGCTACACATAAGCCCTCTCTGCCAAAAAAACATGCAGATACTCTCCTAAATCCTCACCAAAACTGCCCCTGCTGGTTCCAGCACTCACCTATCAGCCTGGCAGTAGGCTGACCTGTCAATATTCCCAAGGGACAGGGACTATCACCTCCACACCCCATGCCCTGAGGCAGAAGAGACGGGATCTGAGCCAATGAGTCTTTTGCTGCCTTGATGCCACAGGGCGGCAGGGCAGAAGCCTTGCATTTGGCAGGTTCTGTAATGACTCTCAGTAACAAGCCAGTGGTGTGTAATCTCACACCTGCACCAGGATAATGTGAGAACAGAACTGAAACAGAAGGGAAAGCTGCCACCTGGTACTCATGAACACATAGCTGGCGAAGGCATGGGAACCCTTCTGCACATCCCTTGCCTCTGAAATGATAACAAATCAGCTGTCAAATACCCCATCCCTAACCCTGCCCTCTAGCATGGATCCCACCATAGCCGTATCTTGTCCTGCTCTGGACTCCTTTCTCCCACCTTTTTATATAATTTTATATTACTTACGTAGTCTTGAACAGAGTTTTTACCTAAATTACAAAATCTCAGGTTAGCACATCTGCAGCGTCACACAGATACACACAGGTCTGCCCTTGTATGCAGAGCCTGAGGTGGAAGCATGCCCTGCCCTAGGGTCACACTCCTGTGCCTGTCTGCTCTCTCTGCCCATTCTTGTGCACCTAAGATCCTTTCTAATCATATTTCTTGGGAGAAGCAGCTCAAGCACACTCTGTGGCACATTGCATGGTCCACCAGAGATGCATGGACTTACCCTTCTTCTGCAGCAAGTCAATGGAGATGGATTCCGTGTTGCCATCTGGGGAGAGGCAGAACTCAGCAGGGGGTTTCTCTGCTAGCGAGAAGTAGTCAGGGAAAAAGTCATTGTAGGTAAGCTGGAGTTGCCTCATAGACTGTCCTGTGGGGACAACACAGAAGGGATAAGGATCAGCCCCAGTCCCTCACAACAAAGCCTCTTTCACGTTGTTTGCTTTTCCCAGAAGCAACCTGCACCCGCAGCAGTCTTCATGCCAGCCTGTCCTCTGCTGGGACAACAAGGCTACAGGCTTGTTCCTGCCCCAGCACTGGTTTGCAGTGTGTGCCTGTACAGTTGATCCCCATGGCCTACCCAACATCCACCTCCAGCTTGACTGGGGGCCCACAGCTCTTGAAGATGCTGTGGGAGGTTCACTCTCATGGGCTGGGGCTACGGGAAACCTTGCTGCACCAGACTCTCCAAGCGGCTGCAAGCAGGGTCAGAGTCAGCACAGAGAAAATCATTGCTTGTCACACACAGGCACCCACAGACAACAAACTACATGTTTGCTTCCTGTCCTCTGGGATGGCCTGTTTTCAAGGAGTGACATGCATAGGAGTTCCCCCATGTGCTAGATTTCCATCTGTTTGACTCTGTGCTACGCATCTTGCCTTGAAGAAAGGATGGTGAAACTGTATTGGCAGAGTGAGGTCTAAGGCTTTGAGGAATTCCCTCCATGGCTTGAGGCTAGCCTGTAGAATGCTCTCCCTCCCACAGAGAGACCACACTGCTCTCCCCACAGGACTCCCAGAGGTTCAGTCAAAAGCAGCCTGCCCCCGTCAGCCCTTCCTGCAGAGGTTTTGGAGGACAGGGAAGACCTTAAGGGCAAAGCATGGAGAAGATAAGAGTCCCACAAAGGCTTTAATGTCATCAGCTGCCCTGTGAAAGCTACAGCTCAGCACCCAGCACATTGTCTGGGCTGGGGCAGATGGTCAGGCACCGTGGGGCACAGACCTGAGATCTCCAAGGGCCCCCTCAACTCCTGTGTGAGACAAACTACAATCTGACCACAGCCCAGGAACACTTTTTGAGGTCCAAAGAGGCTCTTGGGCCATTCACTTTGCCCTTCAATCCAGCTCAGAGCTGGACCTGATTGCTCTCACCTCATGCAGAAGGGAGGCTCCACAAAGATTTGAACCAGTGAAGCAATTTTCACCTTCTTCTTGAACCCTCCAGCCCCACTGTGAACGGATGTATCATCCCTCCTTCTCTGAGCAGGCAGAGCAGTGATGAATCCAAGCTTAACCTGAGCCCCAAGGAGACTGAGCCTGAGTCTCAAGGTCACCTCCCAACACCCCCCAGCAGAAAGGTGGTGCGCACCGTTCAGCTTGCAGTGGAAATGGCTGGTGCTGAGAGCGCCAGGCAGCTCAAAGATGGGGTTGCCCCGGTTCAGCCGAGGCTCTTGCTGCCTCCTGTCCAGGCTGCCTGCTAAGCTGGGCAGCCCCGAAACGCGGTCCAGACCCAGGGGGTTCCTCCGCCTATACTCCCGCCACTTCAGTGCTTGGGGGGAGAGGTGGTTCGCTGGGATGCCGTGGGCAGTGACCACCAGACGGGACGACGAGAGCACACAGGAGGATGCGGAAGGGAAACGGGAAGAGAGAGGAAGAGAAAGGAGGAGGACAGAGAAAGAGAGACAGCACATTACTCAGAGGTCCAGCAGCATTTCAGGACATTAGCACATGCACATGGAGACAGGCAGAGGCCACTGCCTGGCAGAGCAGGGCAGGAGCTTGGGTGCCCTCGTGGCTGCAGGCAGAGACGCAGCAGGTTTGGGGTGCAAGCACCTGGCATGGGGTGCTGTAAGATCAGCAGCCCACACTGCCCTCCTGGAGACACAGTGTAGGAGTTGGGACTGGAAATGCATGTTCTTAGTGTAGGTCTTCCTGCAGCACCCGGATGCAATTTTATCCTGGTCTGTGGCTATAAGAAATGGTGGTACTATAGGGAGCAGCCATGGCTGCTGGGAGCTGGAGACACTCCAGACTAGCAGGTCCTGGAGGATGGGTACCTACCATTGACAGGCCGTATTCCCATGCTGCTCAGGGGACCAGAGCTGCTGGTCTCACCGCCACTTCTCCAGTGGGAATCTGCATGGCCTCCTACTCTGCTCACGGACATGCCACCCACGGAGACGGGCAGGAGGGACCCACTGTGGAGTCGGTATTCGGAGAGTGGTGCGCTTGGCTCCAGCGGGGCCTCCTTCTTGCGAATCAGCTTGGGGTTCTCCTTTTGCCTCAGGGTGTCAGCTTTGGTGGCTTTGGAGGGCTGCATGGCACTGACAGCAGGTGATGACCTCGTGGGAAGCAGGTTGGCAGAGACAGGGCAGGACCTGCTTCTGGGGGGCTGGCTGTCTTCAGCTCTCTCCGCAGTGGGCGATGAAGAAGAGTCCATGCTTTGGAAGAAAGGCACGTTGCACCGCACGGGGGAGTAACTGCCCAGCGGTGATGGACGGGTTGTTTCTGGGCCAGGCTTCTTGATGCCTCCATCACTGCGTGAGGCAGCTCCGTCTGCCGAGCGCTGGGTCACGAGCGCGCCATGGGCTTGGCTCCCCGCCACCACCGCCTGCCCTGCCGAGGTGGCCAAGGATGAGGACTGGGAACTGGAGATCTGCTGGCTGGCAGGCCGGTTGCTGGACAAGCTGTAGAGCTGGGAAAGGCTGGAGGCAAAATGGCTGTGCAGGGCACGTGCCTTGGGTGGCTTGCTGAAGTGGTGCTGAAAAACAAAGGGCTGGATGGGCAGCGTCGTGGGACGCTGGTCCTTGCTGTAGCGTACTACAGGCTTGCTGTCTGTGCCACCGCCTTCAGGGAGAGAAAGGGGAAGAAAGTGTGAGGATGGGCAGAGCGGCAATCATCCTCAGCCAAGCAGATTGCAGGCAAAAGGGAATGTGCTCTCTGTTGCAGGAGGAAGAGGGTGAGCTAGAGGCCAGTTACAGAGCAGTTCAAGTCTGAACTGCTTATGCACACCAAGAGCTGGCAAGATAAACCTATGTGGCCCCAAATGCAGAGTTTCCAGCTGTCTGCAAGAGAAGAGCACTGCACCAGGAGTTTGTCCATCCTGGTAGGGTCACCAGCTTCACATCCTTTCCCAATCCTTTGCCCCTTGGACAGCACAAAGCCATGGGGTGAGGTGCCTGCCCTTGAGCTGCCTCTGCCGAAGCAGTACCACAAAGTCAAGGCCCAACACTTTGTGGTACAGTCAGATATTTCTTATCTGAAAGGATCTGACTGTCCCCTCCCACATGCACTGCGGACTTGCACAGCCCAGCACAAGCATTACATGCAATAGCACTGCAGGTCTGCATCCCACATCACAATATACTGGTGCTGTTGCAAAGGCTGCCTGCTTCCCCTTCTCCCTCTCTCTTCTTTCTCCTGTAACTGTCCCCGCTTTGGAACACAGAGCTTCCTTCACGCCCCTGCCTCTACCAGACCTAAGCAGGACATTCCCAACATCATGCCTCCAACCCTGGAAAGTGCCAGTCGCTCCAGCAAATTATGTACTAGGATGTCCTGAGGGAGTGTGGTGGGCTGATCTCCATGTGTACATGCCTCCAGCTCATGATGGGGCCACAAACATCTCGAGGGACACAGCTGAAGTGTGACACACTGTGTTCAGTGCAGAACACACACAGCACTGGATGCACACATGGGGCTGACTGAGATCCCGGATCAGGCCTGGTGTTACCTGCTGCCTGTGGGGTATTCCAGACCTTTCTCCCTGCAGCCAGCTTTTAGCAGGGCTTGCTTTCCCTCTGGTCCCTCTCAGAGCCTCTAGGCTTGCACGCTGCTCTGGGCTGGAGCAAGGCAGATATGCCTCCATCTCCAGCTGCAAGCAGAAGCTTCCTGATGCCCTGGTGCCTACCTTGCTGTCACACTGCACAGGGAGGGACCCCACTGGGGTGGTGGGCAGCAACTGCTGGGATATATTACCCTGAAAGCTCCTCTCTGCCCCCTTCTCCCTGGGCAGGGTCTGCTCCTTCCAAGCCCTCCCTCTGAAGCTAAGAGGGCTGCTCCCATACTGCCCTCTCCCAGCAGAGACCTGCCTTCACTGCCATCCCAAACCAAGCACACACACAAGGCTCAGTAAACAAATAGGACAATAACTAAAAAACTTTTGCTCCAAAGGCCGAAATCTCTCCCACCCCTGCCATGGCAATAAACCACATGTTCTTACCTCCTGCCAGAAATTTTCAGAACATTAAGTGGAGACAGTCTGGTTTTTGACATGGTAGGGGCTATTTACCGCAGTGGTCTGGTCAGACGCATTTTAGAAGTGCTTTTACCCGTGAAGCAGGTGAAAGACCTGCCTAGGGCAGAGACAGAGGTCTCCCACAATGATGGAGAAATGGCCATACCTCTAAAGGGAGTGCCATACAGCTTCCTCACGAGGACAAGTGACAGCAATATCAAGGTGGAAGACAACTCACATATTACAGGCTTCCCTGCAGAGGTAACCGGGACAATGGCTCTCCATGGGAACCTTTGCTGCAATCCACAGCACTGTGGAGGACACGACCAGGATATTCCAGCAGAGACACACAGGTTAGACTCTGCAGGACTCACACTGTAAGTCTTAGCAGGAACTGTGTGAGCTTCCTGAACCTGCATGGAAAGGAGACTGCTGGCTATGCCTCTTCCCTCTCCACCTCTGCCCCAAACAGCTCCAAAGAAGAAAGCCGTGTCTATGACTCTACTGAGCATCTTCACATCTCTGTCTTAGGAGCTAAGGGCAGGTGATTCTTATGGACAAGCACAGTAAACTCCCTGGAAGAGACACAACCCTTCAAGCTGCACAGACTCTCTCAGCGTTAATGCCATGTCCTTGCTTACATGATATAAAAGGTTTGAACAAAACCTCAGGAGGCTGTAGAAATACAGGGACAAGACATGTACACTGATATGAGACTGAAATGAGCACAGCAAGGCTTTGTCCCAGGGACTGGCAGACCAGGAACCAAACTGCCCAGGCACTGGTCTCCTATCACCATGCAGGTTCCCCTGCTGCTCCCTTCATATCCCAAAGAGCTGTCTTTCTTTTTACTTATCCCTTCTGCCTAGTTTGGCTCCTTACCGTCTGCTCGCGCTCTAACATCTTTTTGTCCGTGGCCACTGGCAGAGCCACCCGAGAAGCTGGCATCTGCCTCCGTCAGCAGGGAGAGAGAGGCTTGCTCACCTGCCCCATGCCCACTGGGGACCTTCTCACTGGAGACTGAGTCTTTGGTGGAACACAAAGCCTGGCTGTCCCCAAAAGCATGATTCAAACAGAAGCCCTCGCAGCTCCGGTTCAGGCCATGGATGAAGGGCATGGGTGGAAGACTCTGGCTGCGCCGAGCTCTTTCTTCAAGGAAGGTTGGGCAATCCCGCTGAGTCTCAGGGATTGGGGAGAACTCCAGGGAAGAATCACCACTAGAGCGGAGCGGTGGGGAGGTGCCGTTCTTTTTCCGTCCTTTAGCCAGTTCAGCGAAGGATGTCACCCTCTTGGGGGGAGAGCTCTGGATGGGTATTGCTGGACTTTCACTCAGCTTGACTGGACAGCTCACCATGCGCTCCAAGGATCCCAGCCTGCTGCCAGGACTCCTGTCCAGGTTCTGATCATAGCTCCTGGAGCGCTGCCGGCTTGTGTTGAGGTTTGGTGGTGATACATTGACATAGACCTGACCCTCAATCATGTTCTGGCTGGATTCTCCCTTTGGCTCCTCTTCACTGCACTCTACGTTGCCTTCTTCTTGTCTCAGGTCGGGCCTTCTAAACAGATAGTATTCTGTGGGCTGGGCTGGGCTACCCTTGGTCTGGTCTTCTGAGCAGCTAGTTATGGAAGATCCTGCAGGGCTGGGGGATGACTGGGAAGACAAGTCACATGTGACTAACTTATAGTAATTCTGAGTAGCCACAACAAGCCGTGCTTGGCTCTGGAAGCAGGCAGTGAGGTCTGAGCTCTCCGATGTGCAAGGCTCACAGTGGAGATGGTAGGAGTTGCAGTTAGCATCGAGGACAGGTGAGGAGGAGTGTTGACACCCACACACCTTCCCCGAACTCTCTGGGTTATGCGACTCACAAGACATCTTGGATTCAGTGGGTGATGAATGTAAATCCAGGTAAAAAGCTCCTGTGTCTGAGTGGCTGCAGAAGGAAGAGTCACAGGACAGGTTAGCTGAATTCAGGTTGGATTGAGACTGGCCATTCATTTTGTTGTAGAGAGCACTGAAGTTCACCAGGACCCCATCAGAGCTGTTGCAAGAAGAGTCACTGATGTAGCCCATCTGTTGGTCAATCACTTCAGACTGACTTGATGAACTGTAGCAGCGACAGTGCTGGATCTCCGAGCTGGAACAACTGCATGTCCTGTGCAGGGCATCCTGATTCCGCAGTGATTCACCTGTGTTCTGGTTCCACTCCTGGTCACCACTGTGGAAGGAGAAGTTGGAGGAGCTGCCACGATGGCAGCTGCATTCATCCAGCTCCATGCGTTCCGAGGCCTGATGGCACCTGTTTGCATTGTTCCTCTTCTGGATGTCGTCACTGCTGAGTTTGTCCTCTTGCCCGTCCACCACACCAGACCGGCTGGCCATGTTCCAGGATTTCACAATGTGGTTGGAGTCGTGGAGGTGGAAAGGGGGCAAGGCCAGATCCTGCAGATTGAAGGGAGGTTTGCCATCGACGAGTGAGTTGTGAAGGTGGAAAGATTTTTGACCCAAGTCATCCCCAAAAATGCTGAGGTCTTCACCCTCACTCAGCAGGAAAGGGTTGTGTCGCTTACTGACACTAGGGACAATCAGATCCCTTGCTTTTCTTTCTTTGTTGTCTGAGGCCTCTGCTGAGGTTTCAGAGGTCTGGAGAAAGCTGCTGTACACCAAGGAGTCAGTCTGTGAGAGGTCTCTGTCTGGAAGGGCAGAGGTCCGAGTAATGCTGAGCTCTGGCTGGCAGAAGGGGTTGGTCCTTTTGCTCACGGAGCAGCACTGTCTATCAGGGACCTGGCAGTGCACCAGGGGAATGTGATGGACAATCAGCGTCTCACCAGTCAGTTTGGGTGGACTATCCATGGTGAGGAATACTCTTCAGGGCATCAGTGAAGCAGGTACCACCCATGAACAGGTAGAGCTGCACATGAGAGGCAGGGAGGACACTTCTCATGAGGGAATTCAGATACCTACAGAGAGACAAAATCACAAAGGAAGTCACCTCTCGGGAAAGGCAGTGACTATTTAAAGCATCCTTGGTTTGACTGAAGATTTCATGTGTTGACAAGGATCAAACAGACCAGTTCCTTGTCCGTACACAAGCACCTGAGCATGAGGTCCTTCTTCTGGGAAACAAACCATCACCATGTAAAACAAACACGTCACCCTCCATGAAGGCTCCTGGGACAACACTTGTGATTCCACTTGACCCCTCTCAAAGTTACCTGAAGAGAGTAACTGATTTCAGTCAAGTGGCCAAAGGGCTGCACAGGCTTTGGGCCTAACAAAGACCTCACTGCAGATGGCACTGTATGCTCACAGGAAAACAGCACAGGGTATGAAGTGAAGCACTGCACTCTAATGAGAGCAGTCTATCTTCTCACACGGGATTGAACATCTTTGCTTCCTTTTAGATACATTGAACTTTCCTTCAAGAACCAAACACAGCAAGCTCTTGCAACAGACACACCAAAGTCCAAGCAGAGACTGGAAAGCAGGAGCAGACTGGAACAGAAAAGCAGCAACAGTCATTCCTCTCCAAAATCCAGGAGACCTCACAAGGTCCTGCGCCTTTTTAATGGTGCCAGAGGAACATGCCAAAGTATGCAACTAGTTATGCACACAAGGCCCTCTCCAGGGAAAAGGAGTGGATGACTTCAGAGGTGCCATGGGGAGCCACTGATGTTGATCCAATGGGTCCCATACAGCACACTGGCTTCTGCTGACCTTTTGCTGATGGTGAAGCCTCAGCTCAGACTGGTCCCTCCTGTGGTCTGGAAGGGGTTTATATCTCTCTGCCACATTATCTGTGGCATTTACCTGCTTATCTTACTACCTGCTGCTCTTCACAACAGTGTGACTGCCACAGTCCTAGGAGCCATACAGGCAGGGCACTGCACAGGCAGGGCACTGCGAGCCCCATTCTCCTTGTGTTCAGTAAACAGCAGCTTCTCACAGAGCCAGCAGAGTAACAAAATGGTTTGGACTGAAGGGACCTTAGAGAACATCTCGTTCCAACCCCGCTGCCATGGGCAGGGACACCTTCCCTGGGACAAGGTTGCTCAAAGTCCCATCCAACCTGGCCTTGAGCACTCCCAGCATCAACTGGGCATCAACAATTTCTCTGAGTAACCCATTCCAGTGCCTCTCTACCCTCACAGTAAAGAATTTCTTCCTAAGATCCAATCTAAACCTGCCATCTTTCAGTTTAAAGCCTTTCCCCCTTGTCCTGTCACTCTCTGCTTGTGTCAAAAGTGCCTCTTCATCTTCTCTTGTAGATGTTCACCAGCATTTGACACGGGAGAGCAAAGGACAAACTCATCTCTCCCTCCCCACCCAATCCAGAGGTCCAGCCTCCAAGCACCTCCAGCACAGTCTGCAGGGAATTTTCCTCTTCCCTCCCCTTCTACATATCAGATAATCCAACAAGACAAGTGCATGGGAGGGCAGCCAAGGCAGCAAGGAGAGGGAGAAACCACAAAAGACAGCAGTGATCTAGGATGAGTCAGAGATTAAAAAATGATCTAGTGCTCTCACAGATCTACCACTTATCCTGAAAACCTTGGCCCAAGCACCCTTGGTCAGCATTACACCTGCTGTAACTCATCCAGGCATCCTCAGTGCTCAGTGCACCCTGAAAACTGCACCCTTGGATCCTGCTCTGGACTCCAGGACCCCCACCACTGATCTTCAGACTCTAGAAAGTGGTATGCACAGTGGCTTTTGCCTACCTTACCCCAGCATTTGTGACTGTGGGGTGATAACAGATTTGGAGTAGACCTGCAAAGGCACCTGGGAGCCCAGGAGGGAAACTGAGAAATTGGGGTTAAGTGAAGTTAGAACAAGAGCGTAAGCAATGAGACAGCTACACAGAAACATCAGGAACTTAACTTCTTTCAGCCTTAAGGTGTAAGAATAGCAATTAGAAGATGATAAAAATGATCAAAAGAACTTTCCTCCCACGCACAGTAGTGCTTCTCACAGACACAGGATGATGCTGGCAGGAAATAATAATACAAAGATGGAAACAGAGCTAATGTTTACAGTAAACACCCAATAATGCAAAAGTTAATGCTAACACCTGTGTCAGAGAACAGACAGGCCTTCTGGTAGATGCTGCCAGAGACTTACATGGCCGGGACTCTCACCTCCATGTCTGCTTCTCCTGGCATGTTTCATCCAGGTTTAGGCTCTGAAGAAGACAGATCACCTGGACCACTTGGACCACATCCAACTGGACTATTAACTGTGCAACCCTAAACTCTCCCTCACCTGTAGTCTACCTAAAACCTCTATCAACCTTTACACTCCTTTCAGTGACTCCTCTGTCTTACAAGGCTTTGGCTCCTTTTCACAGCTGCTGCCACAGAGGCTGACCTCTACTCAGCCTAGTTCCTGGGGGACAGCTTTTTTTCATCAAGGATTCCTAATATCCCATTGCTCAAGAGCCACTGTGGATAACAGCAGCTCCTGAACCTGAGCCTAGAGCGCACATACACACACACACTTGCTGGAGTGGTGTTCATGCCCCAATTCGGACCTTGTGCAACACTGATGGCACAGCAGGAGGTCCGAGTTTATCTGAGTTTATTTCTATTTAACTCAGCAGAAGCTTATACTGTCTTCCCGCCCCTGCCTCACAAGCATTTTGGGAAAAGAGCTGGTCCCCCAGTGCCTATCTACTCACGTAGCCCACCCCTGCCTTTGTTATCACTCTTGTATCTGACCGTAATGATCAGATCACATCTCTCCGCCAGGCTATGCTGTATTTCGAGTGCTGCCACAATGCAACCACCTGAAAAGCATCATTTTGAAGATACAGACAATGATGGCACTACACTTCATTGCTGAAGCACCAGGTCTCTGCTGCCTCTGGGAAATGGCTGCTTGAAGCAGGCTCCCAGCACCAGCACCCATCTGCTGACAAGCCCCGTACAAAATTCACGTCAGTGCAGAAGCTGCTGTGGGAGGACAAGGCTTGCACAGACACACTTTGACATTTGACGGCAAAATGTCAGAGCTGACACGCAGCCATCTCCCATCTGTCTCTCCGGTGCTCTGGCTGCAACATGCGGCTCTGCCCAGCTCTCTGGCTCCGGCAGCAGCACAGGCTCCCCGGGTGGGCTGTGATTCACTGGCCGCCACAGATACTGCAGCAGACGGCTGCCCATCCGGCCTGCACCCACAGCCTACTCCCAGCACCAGGCTCTGGGGTGCAGGATCACAGGTGACATGCAGACAGCTCCTGCCAGGAGACATTCTGATGGCTTCTCTAGGGATAGGCATGACATTTGTGCCACAGCTACTCCTTTTCTCTCCCTTGCAACACCTTTCCTGGCTCCCTCTGGACTTAAGGGTGGCAATGGCACTGCCAGCACAGGGATTATTCAGTTCTCAAAAGCAGAGTATCCCCCCTGGCTGCACCATTAGTTGACCCTTCCTTATTCTGGAAGTCTGTAGAAATATCCTTCCTCTTCCTACTCAGGGTCTGCTACGCTGGGCTTGACATTGGGAAATAAAATGCAGCAAGCAGACTAGTTTCAGATTTTGCTGGTTTTCATCAGCTCTTTGTAAAGCCCTCACTCCCCTTCTGCAACAGGAAATTTGCAAATGCGGATAGGCAGTTTGTACCTGAACATTTTTTGCCAAATCAGATCATTCTTCTTGTCATGGTACTGAATCCTGCTCACTGCTACACACACAAGAGCAAACACAGCATCCAGCCTGGAAAAGCATGTAATGGCAGTGCAACGCAGGGAGGCATGCAAGGAGCACCACGACTCTAGACACACCTGTACATCAGCCATTTTATTTTCAAATGTCAGAATTCTTGCCTTCTCCATACTGACACCATCTGCTGCAACATGGCAGATACGGGTTGTTTATTCAGGGAGCTCTTCCTTGAGGCGCTAAGGATTATCTGGAGAAGGTGAGGGCCAGACTGTGGATGCTTCATTCCAATCAGGATAATACAGAGCAGATAGAATGGTTTTCTGTGATACGCCTACGTTTGGTACGGACCTGCTCATGAATGGCTCCATGGAAATAAATACACAACAAAACGCAACAAAAACTCCTTAGCTCCAGCAAAGCTCTAGGTAAAAAGCAGGTGAGTGCTGAGCAACAAAGGATGGTTCAGCACTGATCTGAGAGCCACCTACCAGGTCATATCTGTGCTTTAGGGAGGAGGGAGCATGCAGCAGGTAACACGAGCATGCAGAATCCTTTGAGCTCTGCACTTCATGCCTTTTAAGTCCTTGCTGACCACTACACAGAGGCCCTCAAATCCCTCTCCTGTCATACCCCTAAGACTGAGGACACTGTGCTAATTTAAAGGTGGTCGGCGCAGCTTCATGGCTCCTCAGGTACAAACTCCTGCTTCTGCAACACTGCTGAGAAGATGTGGAAGCCACCAGACCTGGCTGCAATTGCCTCCAAGGGCTGATGAGCTAAGTGTGGTGGTCACACACTTCCAGGCATACTCTGATCTCTGTTACGGCTCCAACCACAATTTTGGAGTTCTAAAGCTGAACCCTTAATACCCCACTATTCTTAGCACTGTCCCCTGTACACACGTGGGGCGACAGGGTTCAGCTCACAGTAACACAAGCTTCCTCATAAAATGTAATATATTGGAGGAGGCATGGTGAGATATAAGAGATAAACGTGATTTTAATGTAAAAAGACTGCACATAGAGCATAGAGGACGAAGAAGCAGCAGTAACATCATCAGAACTGTCAGCTGGAGGCAATGCTGGTTTTTTGGAGGATGGCTTTTCTGAACAGATTATTGTTTCTACAAACCTCAGTCACTCCATCTACGAAACTGAGTGTCCAAAGGAAACCTTTAACTGTGAGGGTTATTGCTGACTCTTTCTGTATGGCTACGGTTTCACTGTCATCATCACCTTCCTCAGTGGGACCCAAATTCATCATGTCACTCAAGGGTGAAATACACAAAAACAGGGTTAAAAGCTAGGCATTCAGTTTCACAGAAGAAGCAGAAAAAACACTTTTGTATTAGAGCTCCTAGTTCTTTGAGGGTTGTTCCATGTGAACCCCTGACTCCCACAGTGCATTTGCATTAACATGCCTGAAGAAACCATGCAAAGCCCTACAAAACAGGCACGAGCAGAAATGCTGGAAAAAAGCAATGGTTTGTGTGATCTTGCAGACAAAGGCACAGTACAGACATCTCCTCTTTGCTCCACGGGGAGAGATATATTCAGTTTACTCCCTGTACGTCTACCTCCAGGCAAAAGGGCTGGGAGATTAATCCAAACTGAAAGCCACCCTTTAGACAGTGTGGTGGATCTCAGGGCTCACTGTATCCAGCACCAATACTGCAGTTTATCCCTGCCCCAGCTCTGCCGCTCCAAAAGCTGCCAGAAAGCATGGGATGGTTTTAAAAAAAAAACTTATCAGGAAAATTCCAGGAAACTAGAGGGCATTCAGGGAGCAGCATCAGAGAGGAGGATGGGGTGAGTAGTACAGGGTGAGTGGCCTGTTGATGGGTCTGAACCATGGGAATGAGTAAGCAGAGGGTGGAGGTGAGGAAGCCTGTAAGTTGTTGCAGGATGGGTCTAGGTAGTGGTATTTGTTTGGACACCTGCTTCTTTCTTGCCAGCTATTACATCTCTGTCAAACTCACACCTTCATTAAATGCTTTATTAAATCATCCAGTGCGTTTAATGAAAGAAAAGGTGTAAAAGGAAATGCTAGTTGTTTGACTCATCTAAACCCCCAGCTCTCCTTCCCTGCCTCAGGGGACAGGGAGCAAAATCAGGGTGGTCTGCATGTTCCCAGGGTGAATATTCCAGCCTTTTATGTTTCAAGGGAGCTGCAGAAAAATAGAAAGACTAAACACTTCCTAAACTTCTGCCTCAGCTCAGGCTGGTTCCCCTTGTGGTGCTGTGCAGTGATTCTTGAAAAGACCACTTCCCTTTTCTTTCCACAAAGCCCTGCCTTAGCCAGGGCTTTTTCCAGTGGTTTCCAGGACAGCCTGACTAAGACCATGATTAATGTATCATTACATCCTAGAACTATATAGGATTATGATGTGTTCCAAATGGAAACCGCAGCATGTGACCATCAGTCACAACCCTTGTGCTGCTGCCAGAAAGGAGCTGCACGGGTAAGGGATGAGGGGTCACCAGCACACACAAAACTAAGCAATAGGTGTAGTGTGTGTATTCCTGACGATGACATAACCAGCGTGAGGCAGGTACTGCCTCCCAGTCAGAGGACAAGATGCCCCAGCTGCTCTGTGCATGTACAGTTACACAAGACACCAGAAATAGCTCAAGCAGCAGATCTATACCAGCTAACACAGGAGCCAGGACAGTGACCAAACCAGTTTCTCCCATTTCTGTGCTCCCTTGCTCTGTGACTCATCATCTGGCATGTGGCACTCGGCAAGAGCCATTTACAGGCCATGACTCAGAGCATCCACTGAGGTGCTCTGGGATGGAACCTGCTCCTCCTCCTCCTCCCTGCCCCAGCCCCCAGCACATATGCTCCTAATTACTTTATGCAAATCCGCAGAGAAGAAAAAGACTGATGTTTCTAGCTGTTCATATCACACAGAAATTGCTGCTGAATTAAACTGCAGACACAGTAAATCCTTTCTTATCACAGACACTCTAGCAGGAGCAGCAGCAGGAGGGACTATGCTTGTATAGCATCTTTCTTCCTGAGCACTCTGAAAGCTTCCTGAAGATCTTACAACTGCAGAAATCACACAATTCCATTTTGAAACATGGATCTGCCTGGGTGCTGGAGCACGGGTGTTGCAGGGTTACCAGAGCACTCAAGAACCCACACAGAAGGAAAGAAAATCTTGTAAGCATATGAAATTTCTGGGCACACTCAGTATCCAAAGATGCCAAGACTATCCCACCCTAACTGCACAGCTTTGGTTAGGGCTTAGTGAGCCAGACCTAATGGGTGGCTTCCCTGTCCATGGCAAGAAGGTTGGAACTAAAGGACCTTTAAGGTCCCTTCCAATCCAAGACATTTTATGCTTCTATGATTTATGGCAAAGCAGGACTGTCAGCTGGCTGCCTCATCAACATGCGTCTTCTACTGACCTGCCCAACTGAGGGCCCCAGGAACCAGCAGCTGCAGCTGAGTGGTGACAAAACCACAGCCAGCAGCTGTGGGTGAACCTGAGTCAAAGCCAGCAGAAGCCTGGACTGAAGGTTTTCCCACCAACCTCTATGCCTGGGAGCTGGGAGCTCAAAACTCTCCACCACAACAGCCACGGGAGGCAGGGAATGGAGTGTTTGGCTGAGGGAGTCAGGCATCAAACTCAGCTCAGCTTCAGGAATCAAGGCCAGCTCTCTAACCTGTGCCTGCACACGGTGATAAAACTGTTCCCTAAGTCTGTCACAAGGCTACATGCAACAGTGAATGAGCAGCTCTTCTTGCTCAGGTGTCCACTGCAGGGGTAAAGGCCCCTGAGATGATGTCATGAAATGGAGAGGACACAGATGCTTAATACAGATGGAAATATTCTCAGCTGCACTGGAGATCTCTGGGCTTGCTGGGGAACCGTAGCATCCCTATAATTAGAATCACAGAATCATAGAATATGCTGAGTTGGAAGAGACCCATCAGGATCGTCAAGTCCAACTCCTGGCCCTGCACAGAACACCCCAAGAATGACACCACTGCAAGGAGAAAAGGCTTGAAAGTGGAAAATTTAGTGAAGAGGAAAAATAGAGTTGTTTTCATTTAAGATGACCTGGCAGCTGGGGGATGCTAAGAATATTCAGTTTGGGAAATCTCATATATTGTGTTTGCTTTGAGAAACGGAATTTCTGTAGAAGACAACAGAATCCTGTCAGTGACTTAAACCTCATTCTTCACAGGTTTGGCCCTCTCCGCTGGGAGAAAGAGAGGTAAGAAGCTTAGAGGTTACGGAAAGCACAGAACTGTGAAGCATTGCACATGGGCCAGGCCCTTAGAGATGCTGAGGCTGGGGAACGGGCCCACGTGCTTTCAGCCCCTGCTAAGATGGAATAAGCTTAGCAGGGTATGTGTCCTCATCTGTTTCTGAAACCTCCCAACCAGTGAGGTGATGGGATAAATCTACTGTTCGCACTTCAGCTGTGGGTCATGGTTGCCTTGGTTACTTGCATCTATCAGTTTGCACAACCCTGCATCACGCTTTGGAAAGACCTCTCAAAGAGAAGTGACAAATCACTCGCATTGGATTTTCTTCCCTAACCCTCCCTGGAATCTGGCTTCAGGCAACATAGTGTTGGCCAGACCATGGCAAAGCAGATGACCTACTTATCCAAAGCTTATGGGAGGATAATTTCAGGAGCAATCATCATCTGTGCAAAAAAAGCACAGCTCTACCTCAAGTAGTCCTATATCCTCTACCACCTTTGTGACTCGGGGAAAAAAGATGAGCTAAGTCCTAAAATGGACAAAGAAAGTCTGTCGTCACTATGAACAAGATCTTGCTGCAATACAGCTCAGCACATCCATACAGACTCCTGCCACTCCATGGCTGCATATCTTCCTTATTGCTTCCCTTCTGTGCAGATTAAAACTGGCATTGCACTTCTGTCCAGACTACGCATTGCAGGAAACACAGCTGCAAAACAATCCCTTCAAGAACAAAATCCCTCCTTGCAAGACAAAAGCATCAGTGACCACTTGAAAAAGCCTGACAAATAAGGAACTCAGTCTAAAGATAACTCGGTAAAAAGAGGCTGTAAAATGATGTTTACTGTCTCTTCAGCCCAGAGTGCCACATATGTAGGAATCACTCACTATCAAGTGAAAAACAAACATTTCTGGGATGGTGGATTGCAGATGTACAGCCTCATGCAGCATGGCAGCAGCAGCAGAACAGGCAGCAAAGAGGGCTACAGGGGAGTCAAGTAAAACCACAGCCAGGTCAAGCTCTTGAAATAACAAAATATCACCCCACAAGCCACTGCAAATAAAGCAGCTAGCGATGTCAAAAAGCACCAGCAGGATTATTTTCAGACTGGAACACAGCAGTGCTGCAATGGTTTGCTGCCACATCCCAATGAGCGGGAGAAGCAGCGCAGGTATGGCATTACCTAGGAGTGATGGACATCAGATCTGCCAGGCAGCCTGAATGCCTGCATCTGCGGAGCTGTATTAAATGATGCAGTCCTACACGGAATTTAATGCACACTGCGTGCAAACAAATCAGGAGCGCCAAAATCAGGCACAAACAGAACACATCCCAGCAGCAGCCTGCTTTTACTAGATGTTCCTCTTCCACACTGCACATCTAAATGGTTTTTCAATCAGCAGCTGTGACCAACAGCTGACTCTTGCCAAGGCTGCAAGACTTCAACCCTTCCTAGGCCTAGGCTGTTCCACCAAGACCAGAAGAAATGCCTGGATACACAGGAAGACATTTTCTGTGTCTCCAAGGCAGGAACACACAACGGTCTGGAGGCTGGCAACTCCCTGATTTGGGGATGATAGCATCGTACAAAGCAAAATGGCTGAGTAGCCCAATAAAAGCAGCATCTGAGGAGTTATTACATTAAATTTGTCCTGCCTTCTGAAGGACATCAAGACCACATATAATAGATATGATATGATATGATATGATATGAGATATGATATGATATGATATGATATGATATGATATGATATGATATGAATACATGGGTATATATAAAACAATACATCTATAATACATTATTTATGTAATACATTAATACATAGAAATATATAATAATAACACTGATACCCAGATGCTTTTAGACCAAAGGCTGGATTTTACAATCTCTTGAAGGCAGCTGGAGGAAGAGATCCTGTCGCATTCAGATTTGAAAATGGAAACTGCCTGATTACTATTAAGGCTGTGTATTTCTTGACCCTTTTTTTGGCCAGGTACCTGAACAAACAGGTCCTCTGCAATCATGTCTGAATCTCATTTCAGCAGAGTTCAGTGTGGGTAAAAACAAAAAAGGCAGAATGATTCCTGGGATGATGAGACAAGAAGCGTCTGATGTAGGAACAAATCCTTGGGCCATCGTGAGACTACCCAGGCACAAGCAGCCTCCTTCATTTGGGAATAGTTTACACTGCACAGCAGGTTTCACAACCTGCCCATAGAAATTTAGGAGACTATACAATAATCCCTCAATGTCCCTTTTGGTTTTTGGAATTCCTGCAAGTTTTTAGAGCTTGTAACTTCTAGAAGCAGTGCCTTCCACACCAAATTACACACGACACTAGTAGTTATCTGTCAGTATTTTGAACATAGGGATATTTAACTTCATTGCTTATCCTTGGGCTAGGACACGGAGAGGATCATATTTTCTACTCCATTTGCCCATCTTCAGTGCCAAGATTTTCACTCTGCTCAAGTACAAGAGTATTCCCAGATCCTTGGTCTGATTACCAACCTCTCTCCAAGTGTCCTCCTGATGTGTGGGTGTGTTTGCATGTTCACATGGCTGGCAGCAAGGCAGAACTCAAGAGGATCTGGATGAAACCACAGCATTAGTTTATATAACAGAATATTTTCCATGCAGCAAAACTAACAAAAGGCAAGCCAGAACCTTAATAAAATACTTATGAAGCAGACCAGGCACTCCTAATGATTACACATACTTTCCTTCTGAGAAGGAAACATATCCCTTGTAGGGGCTGGCAACCCAAACCAAGCTCAGTGTCTAAAGCTCTATTCAGGACAGTTTATTTCAGGGTATCACTCCACAAGACAGCTCATGTGCTAATTAGGCTTGGAATGACTGGGCTCAACAGAGCATTAAGGGTAAACTAAATCTGATAACCCTGGATTAACCAAGGTCTTCTGCTGAGGATGTTGGGCTACAAAGACCTATTGACTAGAAGGAAAAAAAAGGAGGGCAAACAGGGATGATCCTTGACTCTGTATTGGAAGAGCAGTCAGAGTTCCAGGAGACCCACCAAGCCAGGGTAGATGGAACTTTGGGCAACCTGATCTAGCGGAAAGTGTCCCTGCCCACGGAGAGGGGTGGAATGAGACCGGAACTTCAGGGTCCTTTCCAACCCAAACCATCCCATGATTCTGTGAGCAGTCTGCTTTTAATCACTTCAAGGGTGTTTGAGAGAACTGAGGAGACACCGTAAGACTGCAAGGCTCCCAGATCTTCACAGACAGGACACGTTCACATTTGAACACCTTTCTTGAAGCTGTTGCACGCTTTCTGGACCAGAAGTCTCGGAGAAGACAAGTAGCTGAGACAAACATTTGCCTGTGTTAAGCCCTTGCACTGAGATGGGCCTTAACAAAACCACAAGGTTTTAAAACTCTGCAACTTCTGAACACGTACTATAAATACACTGGGTAGTCTTATTCACAAGAATGCCAAGCCATTTGGGAATACTGCTGGGCTTTGAAGTTTGAAAGCAAGATTAACAGACTAATTAATCACAGTATGTGAATAGTATTCATATTATCAGTTTCAAATAATCTTCCTTGATTTCCTGGGGCTTTCACGTTACAATCAGGGCACCTCATAAATCATTATTTTCTTTCTCTAGATTGTTCATTATGTCATATCACAAACTCTACAGTTTCCCATTTACCACAAGTAACTTCCATTTCTTCAGTCTCTCCTCTTAAGAGCATTTTCCAGGGACTTGTTCAGTTTCCTAGGCAGTTTCTCAATTCCCTCCAGCTATGCATTCATACTTCTAGGCTGAGGTGACTAATCTCACATAGTTTTTCAACTGGCACTGGGATTAGAAGCTGTAAAATAATTTTCCATTCAATTTCTTATGTACCTTAAGATCCATATGTACATACCATCAGGTAATGTCCCTTATGAACAGCGTGACAATCAGTTACTTTTTGCAGTTTAATGATATCAGTTTAATGACTTGGAAAGCATTTAATCAGTTTAATCATTTGGAATCTGACAAAGTGTACTTTTGTGACTATCTTCTCTTACACACACTTATGTAACGTAGCATTAAGCTAAAAAAATTCAAGATTTACAACAAGACTAGCCTGGAAGAAACCAGGGGATTTTTTTTACATATCTGTTCTCTGAGGAAAGGAGTTTCTTTTCCTTCCTCCCTGGAGTGTGGGTTTTGGGGGTTTGCTCTCTCAGGCTGCACAAATTCTTGGCAGGTCCACATAAAATTTCTCTTTGAGGTCCCCCATGAGATAAAAGGGTCCTCCAAGCCTTATTAGGGTCTGGGCTGAAGGGTATTTCTCCATAGTACATTTCCCTCACTAAAGCAGTGAGGCCTAGCAGCCTGCACCCTTTAAAGAAGGTTCCCCTTTCATTTTGATGGGCAGGCCGAGAGGTTGTTGTGGTTTTTCTTTTCAACCTCAACACATGCCAAGGGGAAAGCAGAAACAAGGCACTGGACCAAAATCCTGGCTGTTGAATGTGCTCTGGTACAGAGGGGAATCACCCCTCAGTGCCTCTGGGACAAATACGAACGCATCATTTCAGTTTGGGGTGTTTCTCTACCCTGGGGTATCAAATCATGTTACCAGCACAAAGCCTGGGAGAAGTCAGGGTTACGGAGATGGAAATATCCTATGGAGTCTCTGAAACTCTTGCAAAGTCACCAAGAAAACCAGAGATTACAGAAACCCCAGTGGGTCAAAAACGATTCTCAGTGTCTCAGCTGGATACGGCCAAGCATAAACTGAATGGCTGTGGCTGGAGCTCTGCCACCTTTGTGCATTAACCACCCCCATGCCATTGCTTGTCAGTGCCAGTACACTCCTGTTTCCTTGCAGTTTCCCTCCTCCTCCTCTCCTATCGTGCTATGAACTGCCTAGCCCTCCTGACCAGGGTCAGGGATGCCTGAGATCACCCTATGCTCCATGCTGCCTCACCTCTCCTCTGACCCAGTGCTCCCCCATAAACAGCCACTCTGAGGAGCACATGGGAAAAAATAGGCTGTCAGGCTTACTGTAATAAGCAGTCACCACCTTCAGAGTGCTTTATAAAGACAGTAATTATAAATACCAAGTGCCTATGGAAATGAAAATGAGGCATATGACAAGGAGCTGAAGGCAGGAGGAGACATCTGGGTAAGGACAATGCTCTCCTCAACACCATTTCAAGCTCTAGGACCTGCAGCTGGAGGATGAATCTCAGCAGCAGGGTAAGTTAGATGCCACTGACTGTGGACAAGCAAGAACAGCTTGCTGCCAGCAGGAAATGGCTAAGTGCAGATGCATGCTGAAATCCACTTGCTGGTTTTCTGAAGGGAGCTACAATCACTGCTCAGGGTAAGACACTTGGGCAAGAAACCCCTTAGAAGCCACTATAACAACTCACATGACAGCAAGCGGTGAAGGAGAGGTCGACCAGAGTTAAGCCAAACTCCAGGTGGACATGTCACTCCAGGTATGAATCATCAGAATGAATTAGGCAAAGCCAAGGAAGATACACCATGTGGGCCAACAGCACCTTGGTACCAGAGATAAGAAATATTTATTCCTCCCACTGGATCTTCTTGTGTGGGCTTATCATTCTGCCGCCTGAGTTACTGCAAAAGGTTTGAGGGTGGGACTACAGGGAAAAACGCCGTGTAAGTAAACACTGTAATGAACCTGCCTGCTAAGAGCAGAAAATTGCACTAGCACAATAATCAAGCCAGGTCATTCTCCCTGCTAAGAAGGGCACCCGGGAGTAAGCTATGCTATCTGAGCTTACACACGACAATGAAACCTGAGGGACACATCCCTGCTCTTTGCCATGGGAACCCCAGAGAGAGACCAAAAGAAGGTATCTTGCTAAACAACCAAGGTGAATTGGGCCTATAGGTAGAAGGACGCAAAGCAGCCATGTGGCTCGTCCTGCACCAGCGCAGGCAGAGCATAATAGAGAAGAATGAGCTCATCGAAAGCATTTAGGGCACATTCTTCCAGAAGCGATGGCAGCTACTGTGAGTTTATAAAGAATAAGGTGCAGTTCTGGAGTCAAACTGATGAGATTAGTATAACTGGGTAGGGAGCAAGGACTCTAGTTTGAGGTAACAGTGGGTTTGAGGCAAGTATCAGGTGAAAACTCTCTATTTGCCAAAGTTTTCCATACAGGCTCTAATTTAATATTTTTTCCTTGTAACTCCCAGGGCAGGAACTCCGCTCTTCCCAAAAGGAACTGTTAGCATTCATACACTCTGAAATATCCCTGACACTGTCCCCAAAAACATAACAACAGGACAGTGACACTTGTTCTCTGCTTCCAGAGAGCATTTTGTGTGGGAGCAGAGAGTGGCAGTTTGGTGGTAAGGCCAGTTTCCTATCACTTGCCAAGAGTCAGTACAAAGCATTGCTGCCATCACTCAAATATTGATTATTTATCGCTCAAAGGTACTGCCAGCCCCACACCCTCAGCACTGCCCAAAGACCAACACATGGTCTCTCTTCCAAGAGTCCAAACTCACAACTTGAGCCTGAGCCAGAAGTTTCCATCAGCCACATTACGGCCACTCACCTACATCACAGCTCTTCCTTCCCCCTCCATCCCATCTACAGCAGTTAACAAACACAGTGGGTTTTGTTTGGGTTTCTTATCCCTCTATCTGTTAATATAGCAACTGTCAGCCCTGCCCAGTAAAAAGTAACTGCATGTGTCTGAGGGGTAGAAAAAACCACTGTCTACATGATCCTGAGGCTGCAACACAACTGTGGTGGGGAGAGAAAGAACTTGTGGACCAGCCTGCTTTTGTGCTCATCTTAACAGATATGTCCCGGCTTTGACCCACTTCTTTCAGAAAATGAACATTAAAATTCTTTTCATCAAGAGAGAAAACTGGAACAGAATCAGAGACCAGAGGCATTTTAACAGCCCATTTCTTTCTTACTGGAGAGTAACCAACTTTGCGATGAGTGTGAAGGCACGCAAGGAACCTGCTTGGCAGATAACATGGCAAATCCCTGCTAAGACTCATTACCAATACAGCTGTCATTGATCATCGCTATGGATTTCACCCCCTGCCAGCCAAGCTCCCTCAATTTCTTCAAGCCTTATCCTGCAGCTTCTCGCACAGCTGGAATGGGGTGGGCTTCTGGCTCTTTTGGTCTTACGGACTGGACAGCCAGAAGCACTTCATCCACATCAGAACACTCCCTGTGAAGCAGCACAGGTAGGAGACAAGTGAGGTTTTCCACTACCGCTCAGATTTCAATGGTTTCCACGAGCTTGAGGACAAAAATCTTGTTGTCCAGTACTGCCCTTGATTCCACGGCTGACAGGGAGGTACCTGCAGCTCCAATCCTCCACCTCTCAACCACCTGCAGAGATCTCCACATCTCTTACTTTGGATTTACTTTTTTTTGGGTTCAACTATCAGAACTGTGCCTACTGAGATGAGTTTTCACCCAGCACCCATGATACAGAAGTGGCTTTGCATTAAATATCTCAAGCTGACCCAGTTTATATTAAACAGAATGGTAAAAAGCAAACAGAGCTGTAACGAAACCTTTTTAATTTTTAAAGAGCAGATCTCTGGCATGTCAGGGTAAACAGTCCTAATGCCAACAAGAACAAAGAGCTTAGAGAAGTACTGAAGAAAATACTTTGAATGTAAGTAAAGAAAAAATTTGGGTTCACCAAGAAAGATGAGGAGATTAGAAGAGAAAGGCCCCTGACCAACCTGAGTGAGTAACCACACCAAGAAGGATATTACAGGCAATAAAAACAGCATCTTCAGTGCTGTTTTGGCAAGACGAATATTGAAGCTGCAGCAATGACAGGCTAGGTAATACAGGGGAAAGAAGGTGCAGAAAAGGAAATGAGCTTTTGAATGGAAACAAATCCAAGAAGATGAAAGCACTCAAGTCAGAAGGACAAGATATTCTTGATCCCAGAACAATGAAAGAACAGCTGGTTGATCGCAGCTGGCAACTGTGCTTTTGATAAAAATATCCATTAGAAAAGAGAGGAAGAAGGTGAAACCATGTGGCTGACAAACATTAAAGGTAAAGGTCTGTAGCTGTTCTGCAAGGGCAGGGAAAGTGGCCCACGTTCGATTTATCAACCCGCCCTTACTATTACATAAGTCTTTCAGAAAACACCAGAAAAGAAGAATAAGACAGGGAAATAAATTAAAAACGGAGCAAAGCACAACAAGAGGTTGCAAAAGGCAGAGTATTGTCTGGGTATCAGGAATCATACCAGAGCAAGATCTTGACTCATCAGGAACATCTGACTGGAAGAAAATGAAGATGTCTGGGACTGAAAATTTGTTCTTTGTTTGCTCTCACAGACTCAGACACCTGACAGCCAGTAATGGAGCCGTGGGCAGGCCATTCCGGAGTTCACAGCATATCCTCCTGGGCCACCTGTACTTTCTGCAATGCAGGTCCAGGTCCCTTCTACCTAGAGATCCAGCTGCACTTTATCTCCATCATCTGCATCGATGCAGTGAGGAAGACACACTCCTGTGGATCATGTCAGTCAGCTCCAGTCATCAGAACCACTTTCCCATCTTTTAAGTGTCTCAAGGCAGAGATTATCTGTGCACTCTCACTGCTTAACAGACGTTCTTGTGGGAGTGGTACCTACTAGCCAGGCACAGCCTGTATGCCCTGGAGACATTCCCATCCCACACAAAGAAGGAGGCTGCATCACCTTCTTTTTATCCCTTTAGGCATTGTACACACAAACAATATATACATGAACTTTCTTTCACATTCTGATACAGGTATGTGTGTCCTGCACATTCTGTTGGACATCCTGTCCTCCAGCACATGATGTGCTTGCTGCACACAGTCATGCTGTGGTTACCTGTCGCTGTTTTCCCCACGGACGAGTAGAGAAACGACAGAGTCCAGGCGCAGGGTTACTAGGAAACAAGGCAAAAGCCCCTTTAATGATTTCTCAGAAGGCTTTTTATACGTTACTTTGCAAAATTGTATGAAATGGCATAAGGTAATTGGTTTTTGCCATCCATCCCTCAAAGGGATTGGTCAAGTTCTAAGACACCCATCTCTGGATGCTTTCCTAGTTAGAACCATAACAATTCTGCAAAAAATCTGCAGCTGCAAGAAGTTTATAAAACGGTAACATTGTTTTGCGTTACTTGCATGGGAAAGACAGAACTTTCACAAAAGTGCTGCAGAGAGCTAAAGAAATTCTCTGCTGAAGCTTTTTCAGCATCCATAGTTACCCACCACCAATCTCCCATAGGAACCTGCTCTGCAGCTGCATCACAAACCCAGTCTAGTGCACACCTGCAGGAGACATCCTGCTCCCTGCTCCCATCAGCCTGAAAGGGGCAGATTCTGGGAGACACAGAGCGGTTTTCCCAGGTCCAAGAGCAATACAGGGGTGAGAAGGAGCTGCAGTTCAGGAAGCCTTATGGTGCTTCCAGGACATTGTCATCGATCTGCAAGAAGGCAACATGCTGCTTTGAGATTTTGCTGGAAGCCCTCTCCTTCTCAGCTGGCACCCTGCACTGAAACTCTGGGTTTGCCTTCATCACCAGGGATAAAGGCTGTGAAGCCTTGTCACTCTGCAGGGATGGAGAGGGAGCAACCAAATGAGAACCTGCAGCAGTAAAATGGTTCCTCCAGAGAACTACTGCAGAAAAGGCTGTGCTGAGGATCACCCCCACCCCCACAACCCCGCAGGGCTGCACACAGCACTGAACATCTCGTCTCGGGGAACACAGTGAGAGGCTGGAGAACGACAACAGAAACAACACATTTGCATTCCCTGACAATGACAACCCTGAATTTCCCCTCTGTGCGCTCTCCCACTGGTCTCTGACCCAAACCCCCTGCTCCCCCAGCTCTGCAATGCCTCTCATCTGCCTCTTCTTTCCACGGTTCCTCTACAGCTCTGCAAAACATTTACCATTTTATCTACATCTTTCCTACCATCCTATTGCTCTTTATAGGCCTAAAAAAGCTTTGGCTGAATTATTCGTGGGTCACTGGCAAATGGGAGAAAATTTTTGTGAATAGGTAAGACCTGTCAAGCTCACTCTTCAGTAACATTGGTTTAAAAAGCTGCAGGTGTGTGGAGATAAAAATGCAGATCTGTACTTCCCTTGTACTCTAATACACCTTTACAACACCCATCAATCCACACCTTGTATGATATGTTCCTCTGTGACTCCCCTTTACTCCACATCTGCCAAAAATCCTGCAATTGCAACTCCACACACTCAGCATTTTCCGTAACTCCAAAAGACTGAATCTGCTATTCGATTATCTCCTTTTGTTATGACATTCCCATTTGCACATTCCCCTACAGCCACGTCACTCTAACACATATATCAAAATCTCATTCTTTTATACCTTTGCTTTATTGTTCTCACTGTCATGCTGAACATCGCCCTTCCAGCATCTATATCCCTATCCCACATACATCCTTCTCTTTGTTCAAGCCCTCCTCCTATTTGCAGAGGCAATTTAATGGAAGGATTTGTGCAGAGGGTGGGGGAGGGAGGAAGACGAAGGAAGGCAGGGAGGGAAAAGAGGGATTTGGCTATAACAAGACCGTGTAATTAAGCTTCAGTAACTGGTGCCCAGCCCGGACCCCTCATTTCAGTAATTAAAAGCAGTAATTCCTTCATTCCTAGATAACCTTTCTCATCTGATCTGTGAAAAGAGGCAAGGAGAAAGCATCTATTTACACAGCCAGCACAGACACACCCTGGCAACACAAAGGACTCCAGCCTGCACAGAGCCCGTGTATCTCTTAGCAGAAGGACAGGGTTTTACATGGCATGATACTTACCTTAATGCCTTTTGAACAAATGATTTACCAGTATTTAGGGGGGAAAAAGAAGGGAAAAAAAAAAAAGCCAAAAAAAAAGAGCCAAAAGCCACAGTGACAGCAATCTTTCCTCTGTCTGAGCCCTTTGTCTCTGGCTTTTCATGGAAGCGCTGCCTGTCAAAACAGCTTTTGAGCTGCACAGCAGCATCACCGCCAGGGATGCACGGAGAGCATGGTAGCTGGCGGGACCACAACAATCCGTGTGGGCTCGGCTGTCATGGCAGGCACAATGGAGAGCTGCGCGGAGGCAGTGCCGGGGTGAAGCACGACTCGCCTCTGCACTGCCAGCCCCGGACACGACAACTGCTATTTCACAGCCACAATGGACAAACACACATTCTGCGCAGCAGCCGCAGCCTCCTCGCTCACTCACATCCATGACAGCCACAGCCCTCTCCAAAGCAATGCAGCCTCTGAAGAGACAAAGCAATCCTAAAATCCTTAAGCTTCATCGGCTAGCTGGCATCCTCCACAAAAACAAACCGGCCACCGTGCAGGACAAGGAGCGGTCTGAAAACCAACAGCACAACTGACACCCACCCCGATAATTTCTGCATCTCACCTTTCCAGAGATCCTTCGTTCCCCGTCTCCTGTCAGCAAACACACTCTGCTCTGGCACTCCTGAGCACTCAGATTCCAGAAGGCTCCATGCTCTCTCACCAGGATGCTGTGGGAAACATAGAGTCAATTTTTTTTTTTTCTGATTTTTTTTCTTCACAGCTGCATCCCTGGCAATGCAGAGGGTCTGCGCAATCACATCTCCGATGCTCCTGCTGCTGCTGCTGCTGCTGTGACGTTGCTGCGTGTGAAGCAGCAAGCATGCCCACAGCACCACCGCTCCAGCTCGCAATCAGTCCCTGTGGAACCTCAGACAAGGCAGGCGATGGGAGGGAGCAGAAAAGGAGGGGATGATGGAGGATTGATTCTTACAGGAACTGGGAAATCAGGAAGGCAGCATGAGGAGAAATAAAAAGATCGAAGCCTGTGCCATAAAATAGAGCTGCAGCATCTTATTCTGTGATGCAACTGGATTTCGGATGCTGTGTGCTTGCAGGCTGTCTGATCTCTTACACTGTCCTTGCAAAGGAAAGCAAAAGGGACTGGACTGTTATGTTCCTGTTGAAAATGGCAGCTAGAACCCTTGGAGATAAAATGGCAGTCTGCAAAGCAACGCATCGGAGGAGGAGGAGGATGGGAAGACTGCAAGAAGCTTCCTGAAGCTTCTTTAAGTTTCTGTAGCGCCTTGTCCTAAACAGCTTCATCAACAGTATCTACATGGCATCCCTGATATGCAGACACCTCTGGAGTAAAACCAGCACTCCCACAGTGCCGAACCCACCTGGCAGGCGCAGCATGTCTGCAGTCCCTGCTCTCACAGGGGACCTCAAATCCAGATCCCACCAACTCTTAGCTGCAGTTTGTCATTAAAGTGCTGCCCATGACCTGGGCAAGATCCCAGCATCTCAGCAAAGCAACCCAGAGCAAATGTTCCTACCTGAAACATGGGGTCACCAGCTGCAAAGCTCAGGCTCTCTTGCTGTCTAGAAGGATTTTTCCATATCCCTTTTCACCAGAGGCAGCTGGTGAGAAGAGGTGATGGAACTTGCTCCATTGGCAGAGTAGTGCAGCTCCCGACAGGGTGCAGGTAGCTGTGCAAGGGACAAATGCGGCAGCTTTTGCTTTTCTACCAGCTGGGGCATAACCACACACCCCAGAAACTCAGCTGTGCTCTGGGCTATGCTGTGCCAGGGAGGTGTTTCTAGCACTAGAACAGCATCCATCCTGGAGGGACCACTCACATTATTGCCCTTCCTCATCCAGCCCTGTGCAGAGCCAAGCAGAGCTCAGAAACTGGAGCATCCACATTGGAAAAAGCAAAACCTGTAAGCCCAAACCAAAACACACCTCCTAAACTGAGGCCCCTCAGGAAGTGAGCAGGTCAGAGCAAGACAGAGAAGGGGTAAAATTGTCACACAGACACAAAATTCAAAGGAATTAAATCCTGCCATGTGGCTGAGTACTTTTTACTTTGTGCCATGATGTACCCAAAGCAGCAAACAAGTAACGCAAATACAACAACCTGGACAATATAACACTTTACAGAAGTTTCTGCCTCTGGAGAGGTCAACATAAAAAGCTATGACAGAAAAATGTTAAGACTTATTACTGGAAGTGGCTGCCAATTATCCCAGATCCAAGAACATTACAAAATTTTAAAATATCTCTTCAAGTAACATTTAAATCATATTTCTGACAGAAAACCACAGGACTAGGGGGTGGTTCCTACCAAGGGCTTCAGAGGCAGGAGTCCAGGACTCCCCCCAGTGCAAAGAGACAATTCCACTGCGAAAAGAGAAAGGGCCTTGGGCTGTGGGCTGTCCAGACCGCTTGCAATGCACTGGAGCCAGCATCACAGATGCAGCTCTGCTACTCACCTCCAAACCACAGTGAATGATCCCTCAACCAGTCCCAGAGGTCAGGCTCCACAGGTCAGGTCCTTCCTGAGACGTCAATGTATCTGCCCTGTCAGTGGCACTTTATGCCCCCCAGCCCACTGCCTGCTTTTCCTGGGATGCTCGGGACCCACACCACCAGCTGGTCCTGTTCAAGAGGCAGGGACAAGCCCGCGGGAGGATGCGGGAGTGAGGGACCTACCTCCATGCCTGGCCATTACAGCAAGCAGAAAGCCAGTCCTGGCAGGCTCTGCTCCAACCAAGCTGCAGTAAATGAGACTATTTACTGTGCTCCCATTAACGTGCAGCCTCAGGACCCCTGTATGGCCAGCCCCATTGTACTGTCAGTGTTAATTAAGGCAGGCTCAAGCAGACATCTCCGGCCCCTTCAGCTGGGACAGTCAGGGAGCAACAGCGAGGAAAGAGAAGGAGAGTTTCAGCTGTGGAGCTCTGTGCAGAACAAGGAGCATTTGTTACCCAGGAGACTCGTTCCCACAGCAGAGAGGAGAATGGAAACTATTTCGGTGCCCTCCCCAGTCCTCCACAAGCATTGCCAATGCTGACGCCAGGAGGTATAAATGCTGGCAGGCTGAGTGCTTGCCTTCATCCCTGCCCCTGCCACAGGACACTGGCATTAACCAATTCACTGACAGAAAAGCCGGTCTTGTGTAGCAGACACACACCAGAGCAGACGGAGTCAGGCGGGTATGTTCTTAAAAATCAGACAGAGCAATGCAGCAGACAAGAGGCTCCCTAAGAAACACTCCTATTTACACATCTGTTCCCAACATAAATGTCTGTAGCCTTCTCCCCAAAATACATTCTGCCTGTTCCCCAAATCTCAAACTCACATGGCCTTGACCCTCTTGCCGCACCTCCGTCCCCAATCTGCCTCACTCAGCAACAGCGCTAGGAACTGACGGCCTGTCCCAAAGCTTTGCAGGCAGCAGATCTCAGGAGCTAATAATGAAGAACAAAGCTCTTTCTTGCAGACTGTCTTCTAGGAGATGACTTCTCTTTGATCACAGAGATGAGTCAGTGCAAGAAGGGGAGCATGGCTGACTCCACAGTGTCACGCAAGGAGGGAGCAGAGATACTGCAGGCTGGGACTGTATTCCTTGGACAAGGAAGGTGAGAGAGACGGAGGTGCCAAGACATGCCTACCCCTACAATAACAGGGGTTCCCATCTTGCTTCACCTGGGCAGGTATGGATAGGTGCTTCCCAGAGACTTCAGCACTCTGCGGTGTAGGTAGCTTGGCAGGAGAAAATTCCTTATCAAGCTATGTCAGTCCATCTATCCACAAGCATCTCAGGTGTCGGGAAGGATTTTTACCATCTTGCTTCCTTAGCCCTTGCTCGAGGGCTGTCAGAACTGAATGCACAACACAACCTCCCACCCGTGAATTCCATTAAGGAGGCAGATCCCGCTCCCAGTTCTGGGCTGCAGCAAAGCTTACCACTTTGGGGGAGCCACAGGTGCTGCACTCACACTGGACATGAGCTGTACCTGGAGTTCCTGCTGACAACAACTAGGACACAAATAGATCAACTGGGTGTTAAAAAGCCCAACACATTTCAGGCTTGGGTTTCTTCCTTCATATACCACGCAGGAATTGGCTGCTAAGGTCAGCACACGCCCACATACAAGAAAAACCCATTCCACTTTTGCCGCAATTGTGCAGTAAAATCACCCACCAGCTCAGCCAGCCTCCCACCTATTTGCTGCAAAGCTGGTCCAGTGATGCATGAACTGGAAACAGCTCAGCTCCAGATTCCAGTCAGCTGTCTGGGCTGTAGCTCCGACATCAAGCACTGCGCTAGAACAAGTCTTTAATCGTCCCTCACCATCAGGTATGGGGCACAACCTGACCACCTCAAAACTGTCAGGCAGCCCCACCTGCTGCCTCCAGCTCACAGCTGTACCCCAGCAAAGGGAGCTGTCTGCCACCTCCTCCTAAAGGTGGGCATTTTGGCCAAGCCCTCAATACCTTGTGTCCATGCTTCTCAAGCAAACAGAAAGCGGTGCAAGCAACAGCAAGCTCTCCATCACAGCAGAAAACCTGTGCCTTGTGGTCTGCAGGTGCAACAGCAGGAAGATGCCTTGGATACATATTCTGGCCACGTTTGTAGCATGGCCACAGGGACATCTTCCCTCTTTCCCATGTGCTGGACTACTCAGGAGCAAGGTGAAAGCAGCTCAGTGCCTTCCCACCTTGCTTACCCGTTGTTTGTAGCAGAAATCTAAATCCCATGGCAACCCCACCCAGCACCAACCCCACCCAGGCTGTTTGGGAAACGCCAGAGAGAGAGATGTTGGTCAGAGTTGAACTAAGAGAATGGGTCTGCTCAACGGGAGCAAGAGGGAACCAGAACACAGGCGCCAACAGGAAAGCAGATGATGAGATTTTATAAAAATCCTCATAAAGGAAAACTAAAATAATTCCGCCATTCCTTCAAGTCCTGTGCTTCAAGGTCAAACAGCATCTCTCTGACACACAGAGATCAATACGGGCAGATCGTTACCGACATGCGCTCAACATCTTTTCTGTTCAGTGGGAACAGATATAGGAGCTTTTGAACGAGGGGTCAAAAATCCAAGCAGACTGATAAAAACATATGTTAGCACAGTGGAAATGCCTGCCCTCAGCCCTCACATTTCCCTGGGGGATCACTAACCAATCCACATGAGCCTGCTTTCCAAGGGGAATTGAGGACAGAGGCACAGGAGTCTGTGGGGTTTTGCCAGTCAAAGACACATTCTCCACATCAGAATTCACCAGCCCACCATGATGACCCTGTGTCCCAGTGAGCCCTGTCCACTGCCCACAACAGCAGTACTGATTTCTTCAGGGCTAGCAACCCAAGGCAGGAGTCACACCTCCAAATGAGGAAATGGCTTCAAAAGAGAAAGTTGTTGCTGTTTTTTCAATGAAGTTGGACATTTCTTGTTGCTTTCTAACTGTCTTCTAAAAGAATTAATTCTCCAAGTTCAGTCCTCTGATGTTTAAGAACAGTCTCTGAATTTCCAGCTTATCTTTATCCATGCATAGCTCACCCCTATTCACTCATGTTCCAAAAATGAGCTTTAACGTCAGCATTTATCCAGCCTGTGTTTAAAGTTATATCATCTGAGTTCTCTAATCACTTCGTATTAGGTAGGCTTTCTATTTCTTTGATCATACCCATATTCCTTCTCTGGACACGACCCAGTTTGCACACAGCCTTCAGAGAGTGACAGGAAATGTATACAGTCTTCCAAGCAAGGTCTCCCATGCCTTAATAAGCTTAGATTTCCCTATCTCTGCTAGAAATGCTTTGTCCAATGTGGCACATTGGATGACATTTATCTTTTCCACGGCTACATCATGTTAGATGCTCACAGTTATCTTGTACACAACTCTGAGACCCTGAGTTTTCCCCCCATCATTGTCACTTTCCCCCAGTGAGCTCCCAGATGGAGTTGAACATTTTGCTAATTTCTCAGGCACACAACCATGCAATTTTGAACTATCCAGTTCCCATTTGTATTGTTCCTTAAGGAATAATCCCATCTTTTCCTGCTGAATAACACTGAACAAACTCTG
Organism: Rhagologus leucostigma; assembly: GCA_013397725.1. Lineage (NCBI taxonomy): Eukaryota > Metazoa > Chordata > Aves > Passeriformes > Rhagologus > Rhagologus leucostigma. The sequence continues at coordinate 1,564,647 of VZTD01002389.1, read as the reverse complement.
ATGATGCTTCCTTAGCTTTGTGTCTTTAGGAAATATCACTATTGAAGTCTTACTTTTTAGTGCACAGAGCATTATTTCATGTATTGAACAGCTTCCATTTTGAGGCTGATCTCCACTAACAACTTCCCTTCAGAGCAGTAGCTCCTCTTTCAACATTCTTGTTATCTTCCTCTAGTCTGCTTACTGCCTCTTTGTTCTCAAAGGGTACTATGGATGGAAGAATTACACATGCATTAAAGGGGAGGCAGGACAAGCACTTGAGACATTCATTTCAGGTTATTAAACAAACAAAATACTAGCAAATCTCCTGGAGAAAAAAACCAGGAAAGGATACTTGTGTGTCCTGCTCCCCCTCTTTGCTGACCACCTGCAACCACTTCTAGAAAAATCATACTGGGCAAGGTGGTTCCTCCATCCCAATCATCATCTGAATTCCCAACTTCCAGTACTGAGGTTAAATCCCTCCTAGTGCTGGCAATTGATGCTTCACTGCCCGGGAACAGGGGCCCTCACAAGCTCCATAAAAAGTCACAACTACCAGATAGGGCTCGTGCTGGCACGGCTCTGCACAGGGCTGGGCACAGTTCCACATACCTCCACACTACTGAGACATCCATGGGAGAACCAAACCCTGCGCACAACCAGCTGTCTGTCTCCAGTCCCTTCCAGCCCAGGATTCCAGTATGTTTGTACTCCAAAGGAGACTGGAGTAAGAGGGAGATGTGAATCGCTTGGAATTCTGTGGGAAAGGGAGAAATGACCCTACAACCCAACTCTTAGTGCCCATCTTCTATTCCTAATACCTAGTACTGCCCAAGCAAGAGCACAAAAAAATAGCTGAATGTTTCTAGGCAGAGGGAAATGAGAACACAAACAGCAGAGCAGCTCCTGAATCATGTCTGAAGGCTCAGCTTCAATCCAGTAAACCAGGCTCATAAAACTGCACAGAAAATCTTGAATTAAAGCAAAGCCTGGACATTACTGATCTAGGCTGAGGTTTCAGGGTGTTTTAAGTAGGAGCTCAGCTCTAAGAGCAAAGCTGTTTCTTCAAGCATTCAGATATTGGTGCTACACTGACTGGGAATATAAACTCTCACCAGTCAAAGCCCTGGCAAAAGAAGCATAAAGGGTATTATTTAAAAAAAAAAAAAAAAAAGCCTTTTAATCTGGCAAACAATTGCTCTGAGCAGCCATGGTAACAGTGGATATTAAAGTGTTACTGGCTTCGCTCCTATTAAAATTAGTTTTCAAAACAGGATCAATGCTGCCCCTAAAGCACCACTTACCTAAATAACTAGTTTAACAATAACTTAATAGTTCCCCACTGCCATGAGGAAAGCCTTAAGTTGCCACATAACATAACACACTGGAGCTGGTGAACTTGGCAGCCACAGCACTGCTGCATTCTGACCTCAAATAAAAATTATGTACTTCCAACTAAGCAGATGAAAAGCTGCAGGGCTGAGCTGAATCTGCAGCCCTGAAATGGTTCACTGTGTACACAGCACGCACTGCTCGAGGACGGTGACTGCTTATGGTTCCCATGATGTGCACCGAAGTGACATTCCCTTCCCACTCCAGGGGCATAGCCGGGCTGACTCAAAGTGAGGGTGACTGCACTGCACACGAGGCTCAGCTTACAGGGACTGAATGGAAGGGATGAAGCAGGGAAAGGGCAAGCAGAAGAGAAGAAAAACATCACTGCTGGATGGACAAGATGCCACATCCAAGAATGGAAAAAACCGTCCTGCCCTCTTGCTCAAGGACTGAGTCATAAACATTTCAGTTTTCCAAGGCAACACTAAGTATGAAAACTGTTCTGGATTTCCCTGCCCAGGGCAGGGAGGTTGGAACTAAATGATCTTTGTAAGGTCCCTTCCAATCCAAACCATTCTGTGGTCCTATGATTCACATAGAAAACCCACATTAACACCACTCTGCACATGCCAAAGTCCTTCCCTGCCTTCTCTTTTCTGAGCAAAAGCAAAAGTCAAACAGAAAGATCTGGGAACTCGCCACAAAGAACAGCAAATTCCCAGCAGACCTCCCTGCTCTCAAACATTCCCACTCCACTTTTCAACGAAGCTCAGGCAGTACATAACCACTGGCTGATTTATTAGAGACACATGATATCAGTTATGGTTGTTTATACTGATTTTCCCTCTAAGTTTGTCCAGTTACCACCCAAACTGGACACGCAGTGCTGCTCTGCAGTGTTACCTGTCCCAGCTCACTATGTTTTAGTGGCAAATAGAGCAATGTCTTGGCAGCTGCAAAGCACTCTGTTATTAAAAGAGACCTGAAGATTCACTCCATCCCCACCTACCAGCAGCAACATAACAGCACAGTATTGGCAGGCATAGGGCTCCAGTGCTACACAAGAGACTGCCTGGGCTCCTGAGCACCCACATCCCAGCAGGCACCTAGGAAAGCTGCAAAGGGGAGAGGGAACAGGACCACTGGAAACTTCTTGAGACCCTGTCCATCACTTGTACATTAACTTGCTGGCTCTCAGACGGAGCAGTTGTCTTTTACTCTTCACCTGTGCTGTCTACAGTACTGTTAGCTGAAGGGATGAGGTCTATACACAAACAGCAAATTGACATAAATTATAGCCATTACCATAACACCTCACACAGCACGAACTGCACATCCCCACCCTTAATCATTGGGCATGACCTGCCCATTCAGAAGGGATCTGTGGTTACTGCAGATCACAGGCAGAGCTTGAGCAATAGTGGCATTTTCCTTTGAAGCAGGCAAACAACAGGCAGGGCTGTATGAATAGGCATGTCTTGCATGTGCGAGACTTGGAGTCATCCTTCCCCTCTGCCCACACTGGCACACGTCTCATGGACATATCCTAAAGGAACAAACTGGTGAGAGCTTGAAGACAACATGGAAAAAAGGACAGAAAGGAGTAAACTGAAAAGCAAGTGGGTTAGTTCTCGGGGGAAAACCAGGGGGTACATTAAAGCAGTTCCAAAATGTATAAAAGGCTGCCGCCAAGAGCAAGTGGATAAGCTGTTCTTCACATCCTCAACAACAAGAAGAGGATTCCTGAGGGGCAGACAGGGGAGCTGAGGTTAGACACCAAGTATAACAGATAAAACTAACCATTCACTATTCCACCAAAAAAGCATAACATTTAGGAGGTAAATCTGTTTTCTTAAATTTTTTAATGGTCTTGTGTATCTCAGAAGCTCTTTGCTTTACTTATTTAGAGGCATGCACCCCTGTTAATCTTCAGAGGCCCTTACTGTTAAAAACTGGAAACAATATATTTTTCCAACTTTGCTCCCAAACAAATGCTCATGTTACAATCTTTGTCAACTCATGGCGTCAGGAAATATCAATAGAAGGAAGGGATTGGATTGCTAAAATGAAGGATGCAGCAGGTAATGTCTGTATCAGTGGGAGCTTCCAGAGATTAAATAAAGAAATCCATGGAATGGCAAAGCCCAAGTCCACTGTGCCTGCGCCGGGAGACGTGATTATTAAATGGCTTTTGGAGGTCTCATTGTCGTGTGACTTCTGTTTGACTTAGAGAAGCAAGAAGCCTCTAACATGGGATTAAAAGCTGAGAGCAATTTATTCTGTGAGGCAGAATACCTGGGGAAACACAAACATGCTCCAGGAAAGACACAGCAAACATACAGGTGCAGCTGAGAGTGGAAAAGCATCCTGTGCCAGCTGATCTGGCTGCTAATCCACCTGGCTGTTACAAACATACTCCAGATGTATTTTTTCCCTCAGCAGAATATGCTTAGTGTGAGCTTTCAGCCAGTGGATTCATCCTCCTTTCATCCACCACAGTGAAGAGACCTCTTCCTCAAGAATTCGGTCTTGTTGGAGACGATCCTTGGTCACAGCTGAGAACCCTTCTAAATTTCTCTCTGGTTATTATTAACATCTTCCCATCTACCAGAGCAAGCTGTCATGGATCATCAGTCAGCTGTATTCAAGGTCTCCATGTCAGGTCAGCCCATGATTAAGCAACCTTGTGGCTGTATGTGCTTATCGGTGTACATTTAATTAAGAGTCTTAACTCGCAGCTCCCAGCTGCTGTGCAAGTTGTGCAAGGTCTACCTCCTCCAAAAGTCACGTTCAAACAACAGGCAGCCATCCCATATGCAGACAGGCACACAGAGCCAGAAATGGGATATTTGTTGGCTGAGGGCAACGATTTTGCTCAGGTTGGAGAAAGACCCCCAGTGAAGGAAATGCTATAGGGATAAAGGGGATCTGTGTGTGGGAGGAAATCCTGTCCTCTTCTTTAAAATAGAAAATAAAAGCTGGCAGAGGCAAAGCCCAGGCAGCAGTGGTGAGGCAGGCCACAAAGGCAAAGCAGGTCACAGGAGGTGCCTGACAAACGTGCCAAGCTTGGATTGTGTTGGGCAGACTGAAATAGGGCTCAGCCTCCTGTGAGGCAGATGAAAGAGCTGGGGCAGACCGCTCCACGAGTTCCCCATGGAGACATCTCGGCACTTCAGGAACTCCTGGAATCCCTGGTGTGTGGCTCTGGCACTGCACTGACTATCAGAGAATAGTCTAGAAAGCTATTCTAGATAGAAGAACTATTAGAAAACTATCAAGAAATGTCCAGCAAAGAGGTGCTCAAGAAAAACAAACAAGACGTCACCACATACTCCAGACACATTCCAGTCAGAGGAACAAGAGCATGCCAGGGTGCAAAGGGCCCTAAAAGAGCCCTCAGGAGCTCTGTAATATATGATGATACACAGAGCCTTGTCTGAGGCCTAATAATAAGCAGCCACAATGGTGGCTCAGAGAGCTCTTTGTTGGCTGGACATGGGAGAGGAGCAGGAAGGAACAGAATAACTGAGGAGCAGGAAGCCCCTGACGAAGGACTGATTGCCCAGAGCACATTACTGGAGAAACAGAAATACGCTTTTCATCTCCGTGACGTACTTCCATGTCCAGACAACTATGAAGTCTGTGCTTTCAACGCACGCTTAAGAAAGCACTCCATCCTGTGAACACACCCAGACTGTGCCTCTCCACACACAGCATGGAAAAGAGAAGACCAGCTAAAAGGTGAGAGGGGGAGAAGGATGGAGCACTGGAGATAAAACAGTCCAAGCCAGAAGCCAAACATCTGCTCTGCTCTCTCACTCACTCTCAGTGCAACAGCCACAAGAGAAAATGCTTGGTCATGATGTTCTAACAGGACCTGCTCTCCATCCCTGGGAACATCCGCCAGAATTAGTAATCCCGTATCAGAGGAGGTGAAGCATAGAGCGTCCAACAGCACTTGTGACCTTTTTAGCAATTTTCGCATGCCTGCTGCTTTCACAGCAACCTTCCCTTTCAGCTTAAAATAAATGCAGCCCTTCTGAAAGTGCTCAAAGACTACAAAATCACAGAATTATTTAGATTGGAAAAGATCTCTAAGATCATCAAGTCCAGTCGCAACCATCCAGCCCTTCCTCTACAAAGCCAGAAACTGGAACTGATGTATCTGGGGATGCAAACATGGGGGCAAAGGAGCTATAAAAGGGGATTAATGCTGTCATCCTGAATTCCAGCATCTGAAAGAGATGTGTCTCTGTCCATGATACTGCTGCTCTCAACTCAGAGCAAAACAGTGAGCCCCAGTACCCCTGTGTTTGAGCCCAGAGGACATCTCACCTCTTTCTCTTCTCCTGTGTGTGAAGCTCTGTGTATTAAGCTGTGTAATTAAGCAATGGGTGCTCTACTCCAACAGGGGCTTCTACATCCCACATGAGACCAGGCCAGAGTGGAGCCACATCACCCATCTGCAAGAGGGATTACCTCATTCTTCAGATAGAGTTTCTTTGAGCATGAGCCCCTTAAGAAGCACTTTTTGTGAGCTCTGGGCTTCACACACTGAGCACAAGGACTCAGTGTGGTCTGCTGCCTTCCAGTGAGGTCTCCTGCTTTCCAGGACACAGCATGATGCTGCTGCAGCATGAGAGTAGCTGAACTGCATAACCAGCATAGAACCTGACCAACAACAAGCAAAACCCAGCCTGAGGGAAACAAACCACAGCTCCAGCTTCACAGTGGGATGGCGCATGTTGCACTGGCTGTACAGCTCAAGGAGCATGGCTCCCCAGATATCTCTGCTGTGTGGTCCAGCTCTCAGTTATAGACACCAACTACACCACAAAAAAGGCAGAATTTTGGGGTAACGTTCGTGTTTATAGGGATGGCAAGAATGTCCAGAGCTACAGCCATAATGCAACACACAGATTTAATACCCTTTCCACAGTTAAACTAATCTCCAGCTACTAGTCCTCAGAATAAACCTAATCCAGAACCAGAATGACTCCATTTGCCATTCTACAGCCCAAGACTTTCTAATGAGGCAGTGAGCTCTGGCCACCAGCAGGGACCTGGCAACAGGCTACATTAAAGCTAGATTAAATTTCCTGTACCTCTCATTAGACCCAGTGATAATACCCAGAGGGAAAGCCCAGTGGCAAATAACCTAATTAGAAGGGGAAGTCTCACACCTTCTTGGTGACCAGCCCGTCTGCTGAAGCTGAGGGTCACAGTCCTCTGCAGTCAGCAGGACAGCAAGAGGAGGAAAATATGGGAAGCCATGCTGGGCCCCCTCCTGCTACCCCCTCACCAAGGGTCCAAGGCTGCTCTCTATGGAAGATTCCCAACACTTTGGCTGAAATGACGCCAGCACTTGGGCAGGGCTTGGTGTTATTTTTAACACTTGCTCGCATAACTCTTTGGATGAAGCCTGGGAAGAGCTTGTCACCAAAATAGTACACTGTGGGCACTATTTATACACCCACTGGCAGCACCGCAGAATATGCTGGGGAAAGCTAGAGCACCCCTTTATCCTCACAGGGATATAGCAGGGCCCTAAAACATGTTTTGGCCAGTCCTCAGAAGCGAGCCATCACCCGTAGAAGGCCTGGTATCCCTGTCTGTCCTGCTGAGGAGACAGACTCTTGTCCATATGGGAGGGAAGCCCAGGTACATTAGGCTCGGGGAAGATGGATGGCTGAGAGTGCATCCCAGCTGCTGTGGACTAAAAAGGGAACCGTTGTGATTAAACACCGAAAATGCTGATGCCTTCCTATTTTATCTCTCTGTGGCTGCTGCAGGGAAATCCAGCAGGGGTCGGGTTTCTTAGTCATCACCTCTTTTCCCGATGTGGCAGCAGCAAAGGTGTGCAGTGGTGGGGGCAGGTGAAGCACTAAATGTCAGCAAGGTTCACTGGAAAGGAGGTACCAGACTAACAAGACTGACTGTCCTTTATCCCTAGGGACAGTAGCAGCCTCAGGCCTTTCCATATCAAAACAGTGTGTCCTAAAGCACTAAAGGAAAAAAAAAATCAAAAGCAAACCACTCTTTTGAGACTATCCAAGGAAGGGAGGCTCTTCCCTTGTCTGATTTTCTGGGTTACAAATATCTTCTCTAAAGCCATTTCCAAGCCTATTGAACTTCCTCGATTTTTGTCTTCGGTGAGTTTCTCCTCCCCTCCCCTTTCTCCCAAGACACATCAGACTGCTCTCTACGCTCGCATCTCCTGAAGAAGCAGGTGACATGACCTGGAGAACATGCACAGGATGCTGCATGAAAACCGACAAGACGGAGAAGACTCCATCTTGAAGCAGAAAAGGATCCAAAGTTTGATTTTTCCAGTATGTAGGTAAAAAAGACAATGTATATATACATCTTCCTTCCCTGCAAGAGAGGCTACAGCCTGAGCAGCATACTGGCTGTCGATCAGAGCTACAGAACAATGCAAAATAAACCCACTAATTGACACATGCTCTAAAGGCAGGGGCAGGACTGGTCACATTGCTTTAAGCAGAACAAACAGAAGGGATCAGCTCCTACCTTGCCAGATACAACCTCCCCGGGACGCGGGCTCAGCTCACCGCAGCTGGAGGCCGAGCGCAGCAGCACTGTCATGAGAGCCGCAGGAGGAACACAGCATGCAGAGCCAGCGATAATCCAAAGCAAAACCAGCTTGTCCCCGTGCCGGCTCAGGGATCAGCGAGCCGTGCTGCGGGGAGTCTCCGCCGCCTGCTCCCCTGTTGATGCAGGATGGCGGGCAACAGGCAAGATGACAAGGCACTTCTTCCAGACAGGAGCTGGCTGAGGAATTCCTCCTGCTGCCAGCCACCTGCCCCTCGTCAGGCACAGCGGTGCCAGCGTCTCCCTCAGGGAGCGTGTGGGCAGGAAAGAGGAGCGAGGGCGAGGGCCAGATTGCTAATGAAAGCCCCAGTGTAAATACAGATGCGCACAGGAGAGGGCTATGGCAGAAATGCAGCTCGTGTTACAGAGAGCCATTTACAGCAGGCACAGAGAGCGGGGAGAGCGTGGCAGGGCTGTGCGGGATGGGTCCACTGCCTGCCTGCTCCGATAGGGGGGTGAGAGGGCAGCTGCCTGCCAGGGGAAGCCATGGGGTGAAGTGACCACTAGCGAGGGGAAACCGCCCAGTTCCACATTCTCCATCAACTCCTGAGCTCCATACGCAGTACGTGCTAGCAGTAATGCAAGCCCGTCCAGCTTCCCGTCCTGCACCCCCGCTGGGACAGCCCCAGCCCCACACCTTCTCTGGTGCAGAGTGCCACAGCAGCCCATCACGCCAGCGAGAAAGGCTGATTGGAGCACTGCTCCATTCACCTGCTCGGACCCATTCCTGTTGCCCAGGCCCTCTCCCCAGGCTCTGGGTCTCCACATCTTTGAGACTTACCAGCTTTCCCCAGTTCAATGTGTTTGGGACCTCCTGCCAGGATTCTTCTTTCCCTGCTATCTCAGGGTAATTTACATGCTGTACTGCAGCTGGATTTACAGCAAGTATGGAACATGCGAGATAGGGACTAGGCTGGCACAGAATCACAGAGTATTCTGAGTTGGAAGGATCAAAGCCCAACCCTTGAGTGAATGACCCATTCAGGGATCAAACCCACAATTGCTAGCACCATGCTAACCAGCTGAGCTCATCTCACGGTTAAGAAGCAAGGTGTCAAAGGGTTCAGGGGCTTTGCCTCCACTGTGCCTTCAACTAGAACCAGCAGCAGAGGAGAGGTTTGCAGGTGTCAACCACTGCCCAATAAAGAAGCCTTGGAAGACCTTAGGGAGAGGCTGGGAAGAAGCTGTTTCAGGAAGTTTCATAGCACAGCAGGCACTGCCTATAAGCCCCGTGCCAGGCAGGCGTAGAGCTCACACCAGTGACCTCTGCGTGAAACCGGCAATGAAGAACAAGGCGTTCCTGTAGTTCTCAAGCAAGTGTGGTCTGCAAGGATGTGGGGACCTCCACCTCAGCGGTGTAAAACCTCAAGCAGACCACTTCCCTGCCTGGTGCCTCGGTTTCCCCCCCTGAAAAACAAGGACCGTAACACTTACCAAGCTGCTGTGGATGTTGCAAGTTAACTTCGTCATGGGATGCTGGCAGCCTGTAAACAGGAATGAGCATTCTGTGGGACTCTGTTCCCACCCATAAAGCAGAGATTCCTTGTGGCTTCCCTCGACATACAAACTACTGCTCGCAGCTTTCTTCACCCTCACCACAGCAGGTACCCTGCAAAGACAGGGATCCCCATTACCCCAAAAAGCAGGAGCATCAGTCCCTCTACCAGCTGCGCCCAGGCCATCTGCCAGGCAGGAATGCTGTGCACCAGCCCAGCCTCAGCCGAGCTGTCAAAGCAGCGGAAGGGCTGAGGCTGCACTGCTCTGGAATTCCAGAAACGCACAAACACCCTGTCAGCCTGCACCAGGAATGACTCCTCCCTGCCCCGGACCAGGCTGAATCACTGGAAATACCAAAACAACGATGAGGTCACGTTCCCAGAGCAAGGAACTGGAGCCAGATATAGCTGCATGGAGAAGTGTGCTAAAAAGGGACTCGGTGTAGGGGCTGGGGGGCTCTGGCAGACAGGCACCATGGGCATTTGTCTCGTTTAAAAACAGCTTGAGGCTGCCAGGAGACTTTTTTTCTTCTCTGTAGGGAGCAGGGAACTGGGCTTTAAAACTCTTTATCCATCCCACTGAAAGAGGCACAAACATTCTAATGTTCGTGAGTTCAAGGAATGAGGCAGAAGTAAAATGGTGACTGGATTCTGAGTTCAGTGTTCCCAAAATCTCACTGTGACACAATGATCAGGCTTAACCAGTGAAGAATCCCCTCGCAGCAAGCTGAATGGCAGACAAAAATAATACGTCCATTACTGCTTTTTGCTATTGCTACAGCCTCAGCCAGCTTCCACAAAAAAAAAACAACCCTAACCAAAGACCCAGAAATACTGATTTGCTAAGTTTTCAACAGGGTGAGCAACAAGTAACAGTGGCTTTTATTAATGCTCCTAAAATGAGTACTTCATTATCAAATGCAAATAAGACTTTTCAAGGCTTTGCACTTCCAAACTTTTACAGTTCTCTGTGGAGGGAGACTGGAGACATTTTGCTATTTAGACTGTGAAGGAAATTGCAACATAGGACTTGGAAAGGATAAAGGAATTCACGATAGAATTCGCAATAGCCTGTTCTTTCCCCTTTCTGTAGGACAAGACATTTGGATGGATAACAACACCACCCACAGTTATGTGAATAAGAGGCCCTAAGAATCCAGACTTTGTTCCATCAGAACATAAACCATATCTTAATCGTAAACCAAGAGGGAACAAAGATAGGACTGGACAGCTAATGCCAAGGATGTCACCTGCCTGGCAGGGCAGTGGTTACTGGGCTGGCACACCCTGCAACAACCACAGCAGTGCCTGGCACACCGAGCCAGCCAATGGGCCATGCCTGCACCAGTCCCCTTCTCCTGAAAGTCTGTCCAGATTTGCTAATAAAAGTGATAAGAAAATCCGTGGTGAGTTGTGCATGACTCCCACAGGAGCGTCATGAGCGCAGAAGTGCTCAAAACCAAATCAGCTCATTTTCATCCCACTGTTCCAGCACGCTCTGGTAACCAGAACCACCTCAGTGGGTTACACCAAGAATTCTTCTGGTCTAGTGCCCCATCCCTGACAATGTGGCACTGGCACATAAAAATCACAGTGATTTCCCCAAGTGCAATTGATGCCTTGGGTGGCTACCTAGAAACAGAGACTAGACCAGGAGTAAGGGAACAAAGGCAGGTATTTATTTGAAAGGCCTTCAAAGATACACCCTGGGGAGCCAGAGGCTGTTTCCAAAATGGACCCCAAGACAGACGACAAGTCACGAATTCTTCACACCTTTATAGGTTTGGTCCATTTGCATATCAGCATAAATTCACCAGTTAAAACTTTAGCTAATGATGTAATTTCTTCAATTTCTCCACCTCTCTAAGGACTCTAGTTTACACCTTTTGGGCCTAGGACAATCTGAGTGTCCTTGAACAGCAAGCTCAGAGAAGCTTTGTTGTGTTTATCTGGCCTAAGAGAGCAGCTAACAAGCTACAAGAAACTTCAGAGTTACACATTAGGTGATACAGAATTCGAAAAAATAGAAAAGTTAAAACCTAAGGCATCACAATCACAGAGTGATCTCCCCTAAGGACACATTCTTCCAGCCTGCAACAATCAGGAACTCCTAGGGCTGGAGGTCACACACTGACCATCACGTTTCACAGACACTGAAACACATCTCTGCCATTGAGGTGTCTAGTTCCTCTTGGAATCTGTGTGTATTTTCAGTCTTCATGCCATCTCGTAGCAACATGTTCTACAAATCAACTGTGTTGAAAAAGGACTTCCTTAACCTCCTGTCTAATAAATTATTTTGCTCAATGCGCTTCCGCTGCACTGTGAGAAATAGCAAAGTTTATTAAGGTCATTCCTTACTCAACTTCTCCCTGCTGAACACTATATTATAGACCTTTGCTCTTTCCCAGTATCATCTACTTTTGCTTGTTTAATCTCTCTTCCTACAGAAGCTATCCTAGTCCCTTAATCATCCCCATTCCACTTTTCTCTATTATTTCCAGGTCTATGTTACTCTTTTTGAAAGAGGGTGACCAGCTGGTACGTGGTACTCAAGATGCAGGCACAACATGTATATCTAGTATACAAGAATATATACCAGCAGTTTTTGTTTCCAGTGTGAGATCTGTCTTTTTTGGCTACAGCTGAACATTTAACTGATGTGCTCAGGTAACAACCCACAGTGACTCCAAGTGGCTTGTTGTGGGCAGTGAGAAACTGTTTACAGATCACCATTACATGTGGCATTTATCATCGAGATCACCCATTTGCTGTTTTATCATGCTAATAGTTCTGCAAGATGCTTCTGTAATTCCTCAAGAAGTTTTCAAACCAACACCCTGACTAACTTAGAATCACTGGAAAACTATAGTCTTCACTATGTCTTCCCTACCTGTGGGACCAAGCAGTGCAGGCACCGGAGCTCCGATGCCTTGCAAAGCACAGCATTCGACAAGGGGTGCTCCAAGCACAGTGACCAGGAATGCTACATAATCTTTTAGGTCCCTTCCAACCCAAACCATTCTACGTTTCCTGGCCACCAGGAACATGTTAAGAAAATAAAGCTTTAATTGAATATATGATTCAGCACCATCCTCATTCTGCCAAGGATCCCTGAAAGAGCCTGAAGTGTTGGGTGGATGAGACACACTCCCATCCATGGCTCAGATGAGGACTCAGATGGAAGTGCAGAGTCCAGATAAAAGCTTAAGGACTACAAATATGCTCACCAAACACTCACCCCAGGCACGAGAGATGTGATTTGTGGAAAGCAGTCCAGGCAAACACACACCAGAATGAGAAGAGGAGGGGGAGAAACTGTGGGCTTCAGGTGAGCAGCAGGTATCAGTAGCAAAACCTCAACCAGGCTTCATGTTTCAGAATCAGAAGAACAAAGACCTAGAGGTAGCAAACCTCAGAAAACACCTTGCTATGAGCCCAGGGCTTTGGTGAAGAACTGGGAATTAAGTGTTCAGTGGAAGGCAGATTACATAAGGCCAAAAAGAAGTGGGGCTAGCCAGCCTCCGGGAACATCTGGGAGGGATACTACAAGCAGATCTCACAGCCAAGTTTCACCTGACTCCTCACAACCAAGTTTAAACTGAAGCACTCCAAGCTGAGCCAGCAAACCAGCAGAATCTGATGCCTGGCCCAACTGCAGCGGAGGTTGCCACAGGAAGGAGCATCAGGCAGCTACAACTACATACAGTATCTTCATTTCATATATTCTCAGAGCTCAAAGCCCAGGGATGGAGTGGAAAAGCGTGAAGGAGCACTTCGTCTATCCCTCATCTGTACAAAATACTGCTCACAATCCCAGAAGGAAGGCAGAAATGAGGTTTTAATGAACCATAAGCCCTATGTAACATCATGGTATGGGATATTACATTCTCCAGTTTACATAAAAAAAAGAACAGATTATTCCTGCACATTGTCCACTGAACAGTGCCCCGTCAACAGATGCATTGATCCATCCAAAAGGCAACACAACCAAGCCATGGAGTAGGGAAAATGCAGGATACCAGGCATCCCGTACAGGAAAATGTGTCAGACAGCATCTGCTGCCACAGCAAAAACTGAACCAGAAGCAGAACTGCAGACAGAATACTGCACAGCCACAAACCAGGCTTGCACCTTCTGAATATTCTATGATCTCTTATCCACAGCCTGAAGGTTTCTGAGGGACGACTGCCAGGAGGTAAGGAAGCCTCTGAAGCAGCTGCTCTAGGTGTTGCTGTCTAAGTCAAAAGGATGCAAACCCACTGCTGCCAGCAAAAGGTCACCAGACTGGAACCTTGCCCAGCAGCTTCTACAAAGCACACTAACTAGGAGACTTTCAGACTACAATTTTTCAACATGAGAGTACAAATTAGTTTTCTAAATACAGACCTGTACTCTACATGGAATGAATGGCCTAAATGCCCGCAGAGCTGGTGGAGGGTAGCACTTGATGACACAAAAGACTTCCTTTTAAAATCCAGGGCAGCTACTGACTCCCTGAGTCACCTTGGTGTGCATACTTTAGGCCCCAGCTCCCTGGTGAACGAGGAGATATTGATGCTCCCTGCCTCTCAGAGGAGCCATAATGCAATAAAGCTTAAAAGACTTCAGGATCCCTGCCATAAATCCCAAAGTTAAAGGAGGCAAACAGGATTGCTCATTATGTACAAAAGCCAGGCTTCTGTTATGAAGTGCCTGATTCAGATGTGGAGGCAGGATGCAACCAGTAACAAAAACACTGGCCTTCCCTGGAGACACAGCACTCAGATCAGACGGCGCTGTGTTTGTGGGGTGACGTGTGGGGCTGGGGATGGCACCTGCAGGTCTGGCCCAGCCTTGCACTCAGGTCTGGGAACAGTTGCTCTCGCAGTGCGCCCAAAGAATTCAGCAGCACAGCCCTCACCAGGGCACACTCAGCTCCCCCAAAGCCAAGCACGATGCTTAAAGAGAACCTACAAAAAGTGAGTGGTTGGGTCATATGTTTTCCTAATTCAGAGGAAGCCTGGCCCAGCTCCGATATCCCACAACATCTCTTGGTGTTGAGAGTGGGGGTTGGAAAAGTCAAGATCCATTTATAGCTGAAGAGTCTGGCAGAGGGCTCAGTGTTGTGTGGAAAAGCAGGAGCTGACAGCTCAGTACAGTCAGCTCCACCCAGCTGGAGAGGAGAGGCAGACTGGGGAAAGAGACAGGAGTATGGAAACCACTTCCCTTCGTGCTGGGAGTGATGGGAGAGAGGTGGCTTCTCTACAATGCCAGGAAGAGGAAAAAACACTCTCTACTTCTAAATGAATTACAAGAAGTAGGGCAGGAAAAGACTAGGTTTGGAAAAGTAGCTGAAGTAGCGAAGAGTAGCTGTGCTGCAGATACGGCCAAAAGCACTCAGAGGTCAAGACCAGGCTGCAGGGCTCTGTGCTCTTCTTCTGAGCCCTTCATCACATCCAGCCCTGCAACAACACAGACGTTTATCACAGGGACAGGGACAGAGCTGTCTGGGACCTGCAGCTGGGAACTCAGCCCCACGCTCATTGCTGGGAGAAATGGCAGCTCCCTCACTCCAGCATATTTACATCAGCCAACACATCAGCAGATGTAGCAAAATGTCCTTGCCAGCCCTCATGGAAAAAGCTTGCCCCTGAGGACAAGGCACCAGTTTAAAGCATCAGCATGCGCAGACTTATGCTGTGATGACTTCAGCTCCTCCCCATGTTGTCAGGCATGAGAGGAGAGGTATTTATGTAGCTAACCCAATTTAGCTAACAACTGTGCATATTCGTAATAAAATTAGGAAAAATAACCACTAAAACTGTGTTAAAGATCACAGAGATGATTAGGCTGTAAGAAAAGCAAACACAGTCTAGGTGAGGCAGTGAAATACCAGAGCTATTGTACAGGCACTGATAAAAGAAGCATCATGCAAAAAAAATTCTGGTCACCCACATTTAAAAATTATAAACTCAAACGAACAGGTGCAGAAAGGGCCTGAGGGAAACAGAAAACCTATCAAACAAGAAGAAACTTAAGAGCCTGGCTTGTTTAGCCTAGCCAAATGTAGGCAGAGAGCGGATAGGATTGCTGTCTAAATATATCACAGGAGACAAACAAAACTGCTGAAGCAAAAGTATAATGCTGGCACGACAACAAGAGAATAAATTCAGTGAACACATTTAAGTTGAAAATTAGAGAGAGAGAAAAATCAACCCTTAGGACAGGAAGCTTTCCAACTGGAATGCCTGGATTTAGGATAAATTTTATCAGTGGTCTGATGGGGTTAGAGGATGCACTGCTCATGCCCACAGATATGCAAGAGGTCCCTTATGCTCCTGTTTTTGTTCCAGCTGGTAATTACCACGGATCATTACTGAGATGTCTCCATTCATACAACAGACTTGGCTGAGTATCCAGTTGGAGAGCCCACGGCAAGCATGTAGTGCTCCTCTGCCCTCCCATTTCCTAAGAGCTGCTCACGAGTGAGGGCTTCCAGGCTACAGGTCAGTGGGAGAGAGTTGTGGGGATGCACACAGGCAGAGTGAGAGCTACCAGGCAGCCAGGAAGGAATGCAGGTGTTGCAGTTAGCAATGGAAAACACCCTTGAGGTGCCTCTGCCCAAACGCACCTGCTGCTCCATGGTATTAGGGACAGAGGTTGCTCGGCGTCACCCTGTGGATTCAGGGGACAGAAAAGATGTTCTAAGCTCTTCTCCACCACAGTGTAAGAAAAAGAACCATGTCATCACTGGTTATCAAAGAAACATAGAATGGTTTCGGTTGGAAGGGATCTTAAAGATTATCTTGTTCCCCACCCCTGCCATGGGCATGGACACCCTGCACTTGACCAGGTTGCTCAGAGCCCCATCCAACCTGGCCTTGAGCACTCCCAGGGATGGGGCATCCACAGCTTTCTCTGGGCCACCTGTTCCAATGCCTCAACACCATCAGAGCATTATCATTCTCGACCCCCAAACTGCAGCCCAGCGGGGCGGCAAGTATAGGCACAACAGCAAAACAGTGTTCAAACTGTGAGTATTTATATTGTGGAATAATGAGGAGGAAAAAACGGAAGGGGTGAAAACAAAATCCAAAATCTATTTAAAGGATTAATTTTTGTCATATCTATGAAATACGAGAGCTTCATAAAAGACTAAATTGTAATTTTCAGACACCGCGCAGACGATGACACACTGTTTGAGCTCCCCGGGGAGCCAAGCACAGCACCGCGCACACGAGAAGCAGCGACCCCACTCCTCCCCACCCAATCCTGGCACAATTCCCGCACAATCCCCGCACTGTCTCGCCCGCCCGCCCTGCCACCGTCCCTTACCGATCGCCCGCACCGCTCCGCTGTTTACAGCCGGTCCACGGGGCGGGCTCTCGACGCTGCCCGCCCCCACCGGGTCGTCCGCCTAAGGATGTCTGACGTTTCCTCTAAGTTTCCTCTTAGAACATCCCAGCCAGGATGGAAAATTTTGGGAATTTGTGTGCTTCCCGCACCACGATACCGGATGAAAAGTGTTGCTGCCTCAGATCCGTTGTCCCACAGACCACCCCCCCGTGCACTTCTGGTTATAAACTCCTTACATCAATTAACGGAGCGCCAAGGAATCTATGATCCCAATATTCTCTTTTTATTTAAAAAAAAAATTATTTTACAAAATCAGGAGTGATGTAAGACAGACATCACTGCCAGCTGATGTGTTTCAAATGCCGATTGTGTCAAACCACTGAAAGAATTGTATCTGGTGCAAGCTCACCAACAGCTTTATTATCCCCTGCATGTTGTAGCCAACATTTTCAAATCCCCTTTTAGCCAGAAGGTGAGTACTTTGCACGTAAACCATATGAGAAGAGAGGCACAGTGTCAGAGTTTCCTTGCTCTGTCAGCACAAGGTCTGCCTCTGCTGCTCTGCAACATATTCTGCTGCATCAGAATCCAGGAACAGCTTTGATAGGACTTTCAGTCCACAGACCAGTCTGGGTATCATGGGGATGTCTGCTTAACTGCACAAATTCTCCTTTATCCTCTAGCCCCAGGGAGGCTGCCTGTGAAAGACATAATCCTCATCAGAAAGCCATGATTGTCTCTGCAAAGTGAATGGTAAATCAGGGGGAGGTGACAAGCACCAACTATCACAGCGGTTTCCTCGGCCAGAGTGCAGGCTCTCACTTTACTTAGGTGTCTCCTTGCAGGGGAGATCACCAGATAATTTGCTCCTTCCCTAGCAAGCAGCTCCCGGACACTGAAGTCTGGATCCAGTCCCAGCTCCAGTGTTGCACTGGCCATGCTGAAATTTAATACCACTGTTTGCAACACCCCTCCCCAAGCAGCAGGTGCAACTGACCGATTTGGTTCTTTATTTTTTCTTTCCTGCGCTGAGTTAAACACAGGGAGATGCAACCTTCTATTAGAGCTTCAACAATCTCACACAGTAACTGCTGAAACTGGGACCACAGGCAGCAGGGAGTCCCATGAAATGGGGACATGGCTGGCCTGTTGCCATCATACACTGCCTCCACTGACAGCTCAGAGATCCACAGCAGAGTCTCAAAAATATCAGGTGGTTACTGCACAAAAAAATCCAATTCAAAAGAAGAAAGGAGTTTAAATTTGTATAACGGAGCTGAAAAAAAACCCCAACCTCAACAAAAACCAAAACCAAACAAAAAAAAAACCCACAACAGCCAGGGCTTAGTCCTCTGCACAAAAAAAAAGCTGCATTTAGACAGCTCAGCAGTGCTGGCAGGACTCTCACGCTGCCACGCTGGCCTTCCACCCAGTAACCCCGCCGATTATGGAGCTGGTATAACAAAACAGCGAGCAAATCCCAGTCCCTCAAGATCACCATGTCTTTGGCTGCGTCTGTGCGTTTTAGGTCCCTCTGCTGGCAGCCAGTCTTGTCAGATTTTCAGCTCTGCCACCCATGTTTGACAGATAACCTGTTCCCAAGTAAAATTTGAGCACAGAGAAACACTGCAGCCCTGAAACACTGCAGAGACTCCTGAGGCCTCACTAAGTTCCTCTAAATCATGAGGACTCTGCTCATTGGGGAGGGTGAGGGAGCTACCAGGTCATGCTTTGTCCCTTCACTGAGCCCCAGCACCAGTGGAGTAAATGCTGTTTCAGCTGCTGGCTATGAAATAGCTTTTCTGGCTTCAATACTGCTGGTGTGGTCACCATCAAGCCAGATGTGCACGCACCTCAGTCTGTTAAGGGGGGCAGATGCCTCGTGCTGGCAGCTCAGGTGAGCCCTAACCATGGCACAGGCTTCTCAGGGGCCAAATTTCATGGTTTGGTCCATAAGGAAGTCTGAGCGCCTTCTGCTCTTCTATTTTAAGTCTAAATTAAATGGCTGGTGCCCAGTTAAAAAACTTGAGAGGTCTCTGAGGACAAAAATCCTTTATAAGAGCAGATTTGCAATGCAGATAAAACAGTGCAGGCTGATGAGTGTCAGCTCCTGGTCCCTTGACCAACTAAGGGTTTCTCTGAGCTTGCAGCACTTCCTGATGGGAGATGTGGGAAGAGGGTGGTGTTTGGGTACTGGCCATCTCCTGAGAAAGTGGATTACAGTCAAAAGGCTACAAAATCACACATGTTACAAAGATTGTGGATTTGTGAGTTGTGTGGCTGGACCTAAGGCACACCTGGGGTCAATACTGTCACCCCAGTAATACGGTCCAGACTGGATTCATGAAGTAAAATGAAGGCACACGACTGAGAAGGACATTGCCAATTCAACCTTTTCCTCAGACTGGAATTCTCTTTGCTCTGAGTATGTAGTTAGAGGGAGAAAAAAAAAAATGTTATGAACAATCTCAGGGAGCAGAGATGCCTCCCACAGCACGTTCTCTCTGGTGCCAGGGAGCCTCTCTGGGATACCATACAACTCCACGGTCCAGCTCACCCTGCCCGCCTTCCCCAGCGGCGGCACACGTCTTTGGAAAAGAAACTGGAACCAGAGGGTGCACGTGGATGAAAGGAAAGCCCCAAGTCTTTGATTTGGCAGCCCAGAGGGCAGAGCTCTGGGCAGCCACTGGCTCAGTGCCTTGCAGGGAGCACAGCCTCCTCTCCTGACAGCCCTTTGCTTTGGTTTGCTTTGCTGATTTTTAAGGGGGATAGCGGGGGTGTCTTTTTTTTTTTTTCTTCTCTTTTTTTTTTTCTGTTACAATCCTTTGTGTTTGTATTTGTCACTATTTGGTGAAAATGTTCCCGTTGTGGCAAAAGGTGATTTTGGCCGCATGTTTCTCCCAGACATGATGAGTGCTCCGAAGCCGTGCTGGTGAGAGAAGGCATAGCCAGAGCGGCGGGTGCTGGTCCGGCGCAGGCGTCGCTTGGGTGAGGGTGGAGGGGGCCGCTTTTTGGCTTCTTTGATCTTCAGCAGCACCTGGAAATCAGAAAATAAGGCGGGAAAAGTGTAAAGTGTGTCATTATTCACAAGCACAGTGGAAGAGGAGCAGAGAAAGGGAAACAAAAAGCAGGGATCCAAAGACAAAAATGAGGAAAGGGCATCTTCTATTCTAAACTAAAAGGTGTTAATGGGAGCGTCATCTGTAAGTCATGGGAGGAGATGATTTCCATGTATTCCCCACAGCTCTGCAATGCCATGGTTGGGGTGTTACTGAAGGACTTTCAGTCAGATCACCCAAAATATGAAAGTCATCTCGACAGTAGTCAAAATTCCAGAAAACAAAAAAAGAAACATTTAAGAATTGGCATATTTAATATAGAAAACAGAGTACTAAAGGGAATTTCTGATACATAAAACTTTTTATGATGATAATGATGATCGTCATAGAATTACAGAATCATAGAGTGGCTTGGGTTGGAAGGGACCTTGAGGATCATCTCATTCCAACCCTGCTGCCACTACATCAGCTTGATCAACACCCCATGCAACCTGGGCTTGAATGCTTACAGGGATAATAGAGAGATTCTTTAATTCCTTGGCATATGGGAAATAAATCTTGCACTTTATCTGCAGGTAGTGGGTTTTCTGCTCCCATGTAGCCACAGAGTTAATCTGCTGACAAGAACCTTTTCAGAACGGGGCTGTCTAGTGCAGGAGGCTGGTATTGAAAGCCTGTGGCTCAACAGAACCCCCAGCTGCCAGACTCCTGTGCTTCTTGCTTGGCACAATGGCAGTGGTAGGTCCTTGGCCTCTCTAAACATCAGGCTTGTTTATTGCCAGCTGAGGAACTCCTTAGAGCAGGAAACCCACTCCTCTCCTGGGACCACTCACTTCCAAGAGGAGGCAGAAAAGTAATTTTGTGCTAGAGAGGAAGGATGCTCAGCCTCAGCAGTGAGGCTGGGATTCTGGGTGACAGCTGTGTTTGGCTTCTACTCAGCTGAGGGGTAAACTCAGCCCATTTTTACACCCTCGAACTGCCTCAAACTGGGTCCCAAGGACCTACCTAGCCAGCAGTCTTCTCTAGCACCCACCTACCCTCTCTCCAAGGGCTGAGAATTCCCCTAACATGTTCTACAGTGCTGGAGAACCTGTGGAGCTCCATAGACATCCCAAGGATGACCAGGGAGGGCATCAACTGCAGTGCTTTCTCTTGGGGCTGTGCTCTGACACTGATTCCAGGCAGCTCGGCACAGGGAGAGGAAGGAAGCACGAGGTGGCAGTAGCATTCAGCAAATGCTCCTGTTTGGAAGAGAGCCCAGGGAGCTGTGTGTGCACTGCTGTTCTTGAGGGGTCCCTTGGCTGCAGTGAGCTGTATGCTCCCTGCCCACTCCATCACTCCCTGCCTCTCCTTGTCCTGGTGCCCTCATGTGCATATTCCTGGGGAGGGGAGGGAAGCTGGTTCCAGAGTGGGCATATAACCATTGGCTACAAAAAGTAAATTCTGAAATTAAAAAAAAAATCCCCAGCAAACACATATTCTTGGGTGGAGGGTGAAGGCTTGAGGTCTGCCAGGCTAAAAACTGCACAGCAGCAGGGCAGGAGGAACGTGCCACTCCTTTGCCACTGAGCCACAGCGCTTAAACCCTGCACCTAAAAATAGTGCAGCTTTCCTGCCTCAGAGCAGTCTAATCCACATCTAAATAATCTCAGCCTTGGTCCCAGCTGCAGATGGTTTGAACCGTGCCAAACCCCAAATTCAATCCTCCTTCTCTGGGGAGTAGGGGACAGATGGATGGCAGCACTTGCACCGACAGGGGCACACACTCCAAGTGATGCCAAGCCCATGCAGTGTGGCTCCATGGTGAGCCTAGGCCATGGTAAGCAGGATTTCTGGTTTAATAAGGTATCTCCTTACTTTGTCACTGGGAGTTGGCCTTAACTGAGCCTTGAGGAATCGAAAGCCAACCACTGGCAGCACGCAGAGGGTGATGCTGAGGAAGATGGCCAGCCACACGTTTGGTTGGCTGAGGGTGTTCCGAGCCGTACCTGGAAAAAACCCCGTGATTAAAACAGTAAAAGCAGCACCTCCCACCGCTATTCCCTTTTGCTCTCTGTGATTTCAGAGCACCTGGCAAACAGACCAAAATACAAGGCAGACATCACCTCCAGCAGTGAAATCAACAGGCTGTGAAGAGAACAGCAAAGCCAGTGTCACTGTGTGAGATGAGCAAAGAAAAATGCAATATCCAGACACGACTGCAGCAACAGCCCAGCTAGACAAGGGTGTCAGTGAATCTTTTCTCTCCGTGAAGAGTCAAATCACTGCAAAGGATTGAGATGAACATTCAGGAGATCTTCAGCAGCAGCCCAAGACTCCCACCTTTTGCCAGGACTCTAGAGCAAAGGGAGGAATACTCCTTTCTTGCTTGCCAGCACAATTTCCTAAAGGATATGGAGTACTGGCTCTGCCCAGCAGGCGATGGGAATCACAGCTCTTTGTGAGAGGAGTGTGTGTTGCTCTGGAGATCTGCACAAAACAGCTCAGCTTACTGGGGGTACCGGCAGCACTACTGCCATGTGGTGGCACGTCACTGACACCTTCTTTGAAACCAAAGTGCTCACTTCTGGCTTTTCCAAAGCTGAGGGAATGTAAGATGGAACAAACAGTCTGCAAACCTCTCATTACAGGGCTTAATGATGCTGGTGTTGGCAGTATATTTGCTGACTGCTTTCTTTCCAGTTGGCCAAACTCTGCTGTAATACAGCTCCACTGAATTTTAAGTAAACAAGTCGTCTCAGTCCAGACTAGAAACACTTTCCTTAAAAATGGTTCCAGACTGGGACCTTACTAAGTAGCCCTCAGCCTTATGGCTACTTTGACCAATGTAGTAGTAACAGAGCAGCAGATGAGATATCCCTGGCAAGTGAGTTAGAATCACCATAGAAGCCTCAAGGTGGGACGAGACCTTCAAGATCATCCAGTCTAACTGTCCACCTGCCTGGAACAGACATTCTGCCTTCTTTCACTCAGCATTTTTGATTCTAAAAGCCATCTCAAAGTGGATGTGATCATGTGCTTGAAAAATATGTTGCAACGACTGACCTGCATCTCAGATATTTCTAAGTTGGCTAAGACCCTTGCTGTTGCAGTGAAGATAGGCAAAAACAAGTTTTTACTGAAAAAGTCAGTCAAAAATGAAGGCACTGATTAATACAAAAATCTGAGACTTAAAATTAAAAGTGTTGGGATTTCAGAAGTAGAGACTCATAACACTGTTGCATCTATATTGGCTATGGATGCACAGAGCTATTAAAAACATCTGCATTACTTTGCTAAACTTACATGTTCCTCCTGGTCAAAGTCTCAGGAAATGGACTCATTTTTTTATCCTTCATTTTTTGCATGTGTTCAGAAATCTGTCATGTAAAATAACTACAAAAACCTGGTCACCACGGGTAGTTCTGTTGTTGGGAATCTGCTATTTAACCTGGCAGAAGGCTCACCACAATCACATGGCATTTTTCTCATGTCTGGCTGGATGTTGTACTTCTATGCCATCCTATACCAAAATGCTAACTTAATTGACAAAGATCACACATCTACAAATAAGATGGTCCTAGATATCTGTAAAAATTGGACACCTGGAACCCAAATACAAAAGAGCAGCAGAAAGCATTCCATCCAGCTCAGCAGGTTTGTTTGAAGGACCATTCCCTGTGACTGCATGGGAATGTCCACTATTACACAAGGAAGTGAACATGGCACACATTCACCTGGATGGATGGGATTCAAAATAAATCCCAGCAACCCTCAGAAATATCCTGGCATTTCTTGCAGAAAAGGCAATCAAATATATTCTGAAATATACTTAGAAATACTTGGAAACTTTAAGCCCTGAAGTGTGTCCGTTCTGAGTGCAACCCAGATTTGTGCCAAGGCTTACCAATGAAGGGAAAGGAGGCTGTGAAGATCAGGTACATGCCGTCACTGTACATGGTGAAGGTGATAGCAAAATAAACAGAAAGGCTGCCCCAGATGAAGAACTGGTTGACAACTGTCCAGTAAGAGGTGTCCAAGCCAATCTGAAAGAGCAGAGCAATACAGCTATTGTCAATGCCTTCATTATTTAGCAGATTTGTGCTGAACGCAGCTTGTCCTCTGCTTTGTGCATCTGCCCCTGAGAATGCTATTCATTCAAGTCTCAAGAAATGAGAAGTCACAAATCATAAGATTCTGGGAAACCATTTGAGGCAAGATTACTACATTTATCCTGTTGTCGCCCTCTTCTCAAGCATTTACTAGTGGCCAGCCTGGAGACAGGATATTAAGGGACTTTAAAGATCGTGCTTTTCCAACCCTGCTGCCATAGGCAGGGACACTTTCCACTGGACCAGGTTGTTCAGAGCCCCATCCATCCTGACCTTGAACATTTCCAGGAATGGGGCATCCACAGCTTCTCTGAGCAACCTATGCCGGTGCCTCACCACCCTCACAGTAAAGAATTTGTTTCTAGTATCTAATCTAAACCCACTTTCTCTCATTTCAAGCCCGTAACACTTCTTCTGTCACTACATGCCCTTGTCAAAAATCCCTCCACAGCTTTCTTGTGGCCCCTGGTAAGTACTGTGAGGCTGCAATGAGGTCTCCTTGGAGCCTCCTCTTCTCCGGGCTGAACAACCCCAGTGCTCTGAGCCTCTTTAGCAGAGGTGCTCCAGCCCTCTGATCAGCTTCACAGCCCTTCTCCGGACTTGCTCCAACAGGCCTTCATCCCTCTTATTCTGGGGATCCCAAAGCTGAACACGATAAGTTCAAATGAGCCACACTTATTTCCCCACCCCTAAGCTGTGATGTAGCATTGAAAGTTAGGAGAACAAGCCTGCAAGACTTCAGACAGCAGAAATTATTATCTAGGCAGGTATGATTGATTGGTTTTCTTTTAAGAAATCTCTCTCATCCTGATGGTACCATCTGACTTTTCTACCACCCAAGTCTTAGCTATTTCTTCCAGCAAGTTCAGGCTGCGTCATGCATACATCATGCATTGGGCCAGGCTGCAGAGACATCTCCATACTGGAGAACCTATAAATAACTGCCTGATGGCAGACAGACAGTCCTGTGCTTCAAACCCTGCCCATAAAACTAGAACAAATTCTTCTCTATTCCCTGCCTTAACTGGTTTGTCTGTTATGACTGCAAAGTTCCCAAGGCAAAGACTCTTCTTTCCTGTCACCCAGATCTTTCATAACATACAAATCTGTTGAACTGGGGAGACTAATCTGGTGTCAAGAGACTTTTTTCTGCAAGAATGCATGATGCAGTAGCAAATACAATGCTGTCAACACCCTAACTGGCCCTCCAGATGCTGCCATCATGAAACAACTAATTCCTAAAAATATTACCTGGAGTGCCTTACCTGTACAGACACCACGATCAGTAAGCAGGTCTGCGCCATCAGAGCAAAGGACTGGTAGTCAGCAATGGCCTTCCCATCACTCCTCACTGTATTGTACATGGCCCCATAGGGGATGAAGAAGAGGATGAGGGAACTGTAGATCCCTTGCAACATGCACTTGACAAACACCACCTTGTTAAAATAGAGGTTTTGCTGGCCAGGCACGTAGAGCTGAGGGAACAGCATGCTCCAGCGATCATCCACATCCTGAAAGCAGAGAGGAGACAGTCAGATTTGCTGGCAGCTACCCAACCGAGCACACAGACCCAGTTAGGGGGTGATGTGTTTCCATGAGGAAAGGCATAGCACACAATTCACTCAGTTGTGCTTACTGGCATGGCACATACCAAGGTCACCTGAGCATATTTTCCATAATGTATTTTACCTTTCTTGTGCTAGAAAAATTGACAGCTGATAAAAAAAAAAAAAAGAATATACACTTCATCTAAAGCAGACTGCATGGTCTGTTTTCCAGAGACTTGACTGGAAGCTAAGGGTTAGAAAATACCTCCCCACACAAGCAATGCTGTCTGACTTGGATACCTTAAGTGTCCAGAGCGGAGCACTGAACCACTGGAAAGTAGCCAGTTCCTATTTATTTAACTTGTAAAATGCATATAGGAACAGCTTTATTCCTCCTTTGTCTTGTCAAACAGTAACAATGAGGTTGAAATTTGGTTGTGAAATTACTGCAGAAAGAACTCACTAGAAAGGCTGAACTTGCAAAATCTGGTTTCAAAGATCCAGTTAATTAATTGTTTTGTCTGGTCGTTAGAAAGTCACTTGCCAGGCTTCAGGAACACAGGTGGTAGGGTATGACTGCTCCAGGGGAGTGTTGCAATGGCAGCTGGTGCTGTAGGCAGCAGCCTAACCCAAAAGTCTCATCACACACTGAAACCTACAGGCCAAATCAGGGTAATCATATATCTCTCAACTCCCTATTCCTCACAGGACTACCTAAACCCAAACCATATGACTAGGAGAGAATATACCTTCTCTCTGGTGCATCCTTTTTTTGTGCTCTAAGTTCTCTCTGTCAGGATATTATTTCAGGGGTTACCACAGTATCTAGCCAAAAGGTCAGCTGCTTTTGCTTCATGGAACCAGCTCAAAGCACCTGGAGACAAAACCCCTATGAAAAAATTCCCCAAAGTGATGACAGAAACAGTACCTGATCGAAGAGACTCATTCCTAGCACTGGGAGGGAGGTATATACCAAATTGTAAAGTGTAATGAACCACTCATCATAGACAGTCTGGAAAAAAAAAAACAAAAACAAAGTGTGATGTTAGCAAAAAGCTGTATTTTTTCCATTTCTTTGCAAATATATGCAATTAATTGCTGCAACACCTCTGAGATGTTACTGAGACCAAAGGGATAAGATGACTCAAGCTCAGCATCCCTAAGCACACAAAGGATCACATTATGCCAGTCCAGGTTGCTCAGCACCCACTGCTGGCTGCAGCCAGAGCAGGATCCCTCTGCACCACCCTGCATCCCCAGCCCCTGGATGTCTGCACTCCCCACGGCTGGGTTTAGTTAGTGGTTTGCCTTGAACTAACACCAGTTTTTTCACTCTAGATGTGCTCCTCTTGCAAGCTCCTGACGCCCACAGGCATCTCAGGGTTAAACTGCTTGCTCCAAATATGCTCCAAACAGCGCAAGCACAGATCTTACAAGATCTGCACCAAACTCTAATCTGTGTCATCAGCTGATGGTTGTAATCACTTTGAATACTTTTGAAAATCCTGCAAGTGACGTATGTGCTTTATCACGCACCTAAATGCCAGAGAAGGTTTAGACTGGATATCAGGGAAAAATTCTTCATTGAAAGGGTGGTCAGTGTTTAGAAAACTTGTGGATGTAGCACTGGGGGACATGGTTTAGTGGTGAATGTGGCAATGTTGGGTTCATGGTTGGACTCGATGATCTTAGAGGTCTTTTCCAAACTTAATGATTATACAATTCTATAATATATATATATTCTGTCTCCAGGCATCTGTCCTCCAGCAGCAGCACAATGAAGGCAGCAATATCTGCTTTATACCTATATGGCTGAAGAAGATAGGCCTGAGTCTGTTCAGTGAGGTGGGAGGAATGGCTTAGTTTATTTCCTTGGAAAATGTTTCCAGGTACTTTGCTTGAAAACGCTAGATATAGACTCATAGAATGGTTTTGGTTGGAATGATGCTGTAAAATTCATCTATTCTAGCCTCCTTGTAATCAGCAGGGACATCTTCAACTAGGTCAGGTTGTTCAGAGCCGCATCCAACCTGACCTGGAATGTTTCCAGGAAGAGGGACATCAACCACCTCTCTGGGCAACCTCTGTCAGTGTTTTACCAACTTCATTTTAAAGAACGTCTTGCTTGTATCAATCTAAGCTTAGTTCAAAATCATTACCCTTTGTTGTATTGCAATAGGCCTTGCTGAGAAGTTCCTCTACAGCTCTCTTGTAGCACTTCTAGGTACTGAATGGTGCTCTAAGATCTCCCTGAAGCTTTCTCGTCTCCCAGCTGAACCACCCCACCTCCCTCAGCCTGTCTTCACAGGAGAGGTGCTGCCCTCTGACCATCTCCACGGCCCTGAGAAAACCGAAGCTGGACCTACCTGTGCTGAGAAGCCAGAGAAGAAGCCATACCAGAAATGCACCAAGGTGAAGGCAAAATTCTTATAGAAGAAGTACTTGAGGAACTTGCACATGCGGATGTAGGACCACCGCCCGTGGACCAAGAGCAGGCGCTGCAGGTAGCGGAACTGTGCAAAGGAGAAGTCGCTGGACAGGACCGCCTGCATCCCCTCCTGGCCGCTGATGCCAACCCCGATGTGGGCAGCTGCAACGAGAAGGTCATTGATCATGCCATTACACCGAGAGTTTTCTTTGCCCCGTTTTTAAAATTAGTTACCCTGCACTGAACACTGTGTTAATTCCCTCACAGCCTTCATAAAAAGTCATAATGAAAAGTTATTTAAAAAAAAAAAATTGGTGCACTAATTCTTTCAGCAGCACTATGATTTTGGCTCTGTAATACATTTCTCATAATTGGGCTTTTCTTATCTGAATGAAATTATAGGTTCAGTCACAGTTTATGTTTTTTTTCTGAACGCTTTCCAGCAGCACGAATACTGTTGTTCATAATGGCTGCTGTTATGAAAAAATTAATTTATACTGACGTGCGACTTTTATTTACATGCATGCATGTTCCTCCAGCAGCCTTAAAACATCATCCCAGACAGGCAAAGTCTTCAAACTATTTTAAAGTTTCTCAGACACTGTGCTAAAAGGCAGACTATAGCCTTTTTATGTTTCCTGGGCTTTATTAGTTCAATCAAATAATTAGATAGAAGAGTCACATATTTTTTAATAGTAACTTGTGTTTATTAAACATGGACGTAAGTTTAATGTGACAGCTAATTATACAGCTTTAACTAATGAATACAATCTTCATTGCTGAAGGTTGGTTAGATTCAGAGGTTTCCACTGAACTGAATTGATAAAATCCCAAAGTCCCAATCCTCTTGTGGGGAGAGTGGGTTCATTTCTAATTATTATGTACACTTTAACTTTCTTCTCCTTTCTTTGCTGGCTGCCTGACTTATCTCACTTGAAGCTCTCTACTTAGCCTTTTCTTTCTTAATTAAAAGGCTCCAGTTAATCAATTCTTGCAAATTAACACAAGGAAGATTAGCAATAGGTCTTTCTGAATAATCTTAATTTAATTATACCTAGTTAGGATTTTTTTTCATAAATTCACGGAGGTAATGCAGCATCGAATGATGCACAAAGATGGAGGGGCCTGGAAGCCCATCATCTATAACTCAAGGGAGATAATTAACAAACAGCTGTAACACAAATAAATGGTAAAAAAAGCACCTTACATAATACTATATGGAACATCTACAGGCACAAAGATTTTATTTCTGCTTTGAGTCAGGCCCTCTATGATAGAAACTTGTTTGTTTATATACATTGCCCTTGTGATGGTGGCTGTGCAGACACACTGACTGACACATTACAGCCCACGTGGGCTTTTCATAGAAGCAGTCATTTAGGTTGGAAAAGACTCGTAAGGTCATCGAGACCAACCATTTCGTCTGTTCTAAGGTAGAAACAGAAAAATAGGCACTTTAGTGCAACCTTAGCCCCCAAAGGAGCCCAGTGTGACCCAGAAGGCCCGAGACACAACTAACTGACCTGTAGTGAGAGTGCTCTGTAGACATCTGCCAAAATCTGGGACACGGACACTTGTTTTCACAGAGAGGATGGTACAGGAGGCACTCAGATAATGTGTTCCTGCTGCTAGCCCACCTCAGAGAGCAAATACATCTTTAAGCTAGTCTGCTACAGCATGCTGGCTGTCAGCCATCACTCACTTTTGATCATGCTGACATCGTTGGCGCCGTCTCCGATTGCCAGGGTCACAGCCTTCTTGTACTTCTTCACCAGCTCCACCACCTGGGCCTTCTGCAGGGGAGTCACCCGGCAGCAGATCACCACTTTGCACATGCAGGCCGTTCTCACCAGCTCCAGCTCCAGGTTCCCTTCCAGCGCGTAAGCCTGGAAAGGAGGAAAGGGAGTGTTCAGGGCAGGCTCGCAGCCTGGCCTGACAAAGAGGATGCAGCGAGGTGGCCATGACAGCTGAGCTAGGCTCTTCCATTCATTTGCGTGAATCCATCCACCCAGTCGCAGGGAGCATCCATACAGCACATCAGGTCGTGCACCCAGCACCTACGAGCTTGCACTTTGGGTGCATCACATCTGGGCATGCACAACAGCTGGGTGTGCACAACAGCTGCTCTGGCTGATGAAACCCGACAGAGGGCCGAAGTGTCAAACACCAAGAGCATGAAGCTGCTGCAGGGCCTGAGACAACCTTGTGTATCTCCATGTGAGAGAGTCTCTGCTCATCCCTCTTTGATTACTATTTAAGCTCTGGGAGATAAATAGGAAATATATAAATTTGTTGAGTGCTTAATTAAAAAAAACATGTAAAAAGTTAAGCTCAGGTGGGCATGACAAAGCAAAACACAAAACGAGGGAGAAGGCTGCTTTGCTCTGAGTGCTGACCTTTTAAATCAGTCAGCTGTGTTATTTCTGTTTGGGAAGCACTGAGATAATTGGATGTCTAGTCACCCCTCCAGCTCTGCATGAGGAGGAGGGAGCAGTGTGAGCTTTTTTATATTTGTTTCAGATCATGCTTTTTGTCTCTGTTCTTTGTTGTGTCCTTTTAGCAGATGTGTACAGAAGGAACCTACAGGGCTCACTCCTGCTCAGAGCCATTACCGCTGGCCCACTCCCCTGTCTAAGGCAGAGAGTCCTTAGGCCACATACTCTTTCTCTTTGAAACAGAGAGCTGTGAGTCACCAGTGTCCCCTCTTTCCTCTGTCAGTGGCAGCAGGTTTGCTCAACAAGAGCCCTTTTAATGGTTTAGCTTGAGTACTGCTGGTCACTGCAGTCAGAGATGGCTTTTGCCTCAACATCCTCGCTGCACAGCACCAGCAAAATGTTATCACTTTGTATGTTAATGGTGCAACTGCATACAAATCAACTGGCATGATGATGCCCTTAAGGATGCAGACTGAGTTTCTGTTCACTGCTTTGTTCAGGCAACACCAGATGTGTGCATAGCCCAGCACTGCCCTCCCACACCTCTGCAGGCAGGGATAAAGCACTGAGCAGGTGCTGTGTGGGGGACAGTATCAGCACTGCTATCATTGTTCAAGCTCATAGAAATAAATAAATGACATGTAGATTTGCACTATCCTTGTGATCCCCACTGAGAAGAAAGCCATTATCCTGGTGAAACTCACCGTGTCTTCTCTGTGTGGACTGGCTGCTTCCACACAGCCCAGATTTGAGCCTCCGTGTGGCACATATCCCCTTGCCAGGGTGTGGGTGAGTGTGCGTTTTTCCAGGAATAAAAGGAAAGCTATTCCATCACTGCCAGTGGTGTTTTGGTAGCACAGCACTCAGGGTCTGCACTGCAGGCTGAAGGGATGGAGTAGGAACAGGCAAGGGGTGTGCAGCTGATGTCCATGCAATGCACATGGACCGAACCTGACAGACCTCTTGTCCACTTTGCAGTGGGAATCTAAAGGGGATTATGGCCCTGGAGTTCAGGAGAAAGTGAATGTAAAAGAGGAAGAAAGGGTACTTAACAACCTAGACACTGTCTGAAAGTGTTTGGGGTCTGTATACATGGCACATGAGCCAAAAGTAGAGCAAGATGAGATTTTCTTTATAGTCATTTGCTGGGCTGGTAGAGAGCTGGGAGTGAAAATTGCTGCACTGCCACTAAGAGAGGTAGCAACCACAGGCACAGGGAACAGAAGCAGCTTGTTTCTGAGAGGCAGCAGAACTCCTAGAACTTTCTAAATATGTCTATTTGCTTTCACTGAGATCTGGGAAAGTAAAATACAACAGATAAATAAACCTAACATAAATTAAGCCTTCCTCACAGATAGGTTTAAATTTATCTTAACTGTGTTTTCTTTCCTCTAACTGGGTCTAAAAAATTTCCAAGTATGGAAAATTTATTGAGGAGCTTCACTATTCTCACCAGGAAGACATTTCACCCAAAAACTCTCTTATCTCAGTTTAATTCCATTACTTTGTTTACTTGTTATAATTTGAAGACTATTACCAAGACGGATCAGTATTCTCCAGACTCAGAAATCCCAACTGACTCAGTTTCCCCCTATGCTTTCCAGATCATGCCTAACTCAGGTTTCTTTGTACCCTCTCCCAGCCTGGTGTTATCTGCTCTCTTTCTAAGCAGTTAATGCAAACACTGACCATCAAATAGATGTGGGGTAACCCTCTGCAGATGATAGCTAACTGTTGTTTTAGACCAACTGTGAGCCCTTCAGAGCCGCAGTCTTTCATCTGTCACTTAGCAATTTCATCTCAAGTGTATTCCTTCAGTTTGCTTGGAAGAACATCATGAGAGAATCAATACATTACTTAAGTTATAAGATCTCTATCCTATCAATTAAGCATATCTGTTTTCAACTATATTTAGTAGAATATTGGCATTGAAACCCATGTCTTATGTTCTCTTCTTGTTGCAAACACAAACCTGGTTATTTTTCTAGTATCTTTCCATAAATTAAATATGAGCCAGCTACTCTACCCCTCTTGTTCACCAAAGATCAAGACCAACTGTTCTCTGTTCCTATCTTCTGGAACATTGTCTGTCACCTTTGATGTCTCAGATAACCACTGAACCTAATCCTCAATTACAGGGGAAAAAAAATCTTGTCCTCTAGAGTTGAATTTATAAAGCATTTTTCAGACTGCCGGTATGCCTTCCAGTAAGTTCTTCAGGGAACTCATCCCTAACAAGGCTCTCAACCTTCCTTACCAGGCTGTGGCCAGTGATAACCAGACCGTACACGCCATTTGCTTGCTCGTCAGGTAAAATTATTTGGTTTTTTGAAGGTTTTTGAAACTGAATGTTGATTTCATCACTGTCCACAAAGGAGTCTGGCTTCATCTTTTTCCTTGCATTCCTAAAAAAGAAATAAAAAAAAAACCCCAGGATAATAATGAAAATCTTGCAAAGATATATGTTTTGTTAAAGCAACTTTATGAAAACAAAAAATCAATGCTTCCCTTTGATAGTTCAGTCCAATTTTTACTGTATCCCTACAAAAATATGCATTGTTTAGCTGCTGCTGTCTGCACAGATCATCCACATTTCTGAAACGCTAACAAGTGTTGCTAAACTTCTGCTGATTTAAAGTCAAACAAACCATCTGAGTGTCATGAAGGATGTTATCCCAAAGGGCATCCAATTTTCTGTGCATGTTGTCAGGCAACCATCTACTCCAAGAGAAAAGGACTGCAAATCTTTCCCATTTTCCACCTTTACCTAAGAACCTGTGTCTGCAGAGGAGGTGAGAAAGGAAGGGAGGTTCTCAGATACTGCCAGAAAAGTATCCAGACAAAGGACATAGCCAGATGAAGGACAGCAATGTGAAAAAATGGCAACAGCAGTAGAGCAACAGCATAGCTCAAACCTGGAGCCAAAGCTTTGTGGCTCAGGATCGCTTGTTGGTGAATTTCAGCTGACACTCCCTATCTGACTCTGTTTCCTTATGCCTTTATTTAATTTGAGCTCTTGGATCGAGACGCTTCAGCATTTACTCTCAGGGGGGATTTCTACATTGTGTTTAGCTTCTGGATCTTCCAGGGAGACAGCTCTCCCTTGTCTAAGGTCCCTGAATGAACAGCAATAAGGAAAGCTGACAGAGAAAAAAAAGGTGGAATGATGCAAAACACAAATAGTGCTGCTGCACAGCAGTGAAACTCAAATATGTGTTTCAGCCGTTTACCTCAGCTCATTCAGTACGTCATCAGATGTGCTGCCTTCAATAACAAAAACGTCTTCCATGTCATCATTCAGCAAGTTGCAGGAGTAACCAATATTCATTGCTGTCTCTGGGAAAGATAAACCAGGAGGATAATCCATCTCAGCAGCCCCAAATTCACCCACTTCTGTGGCATTTTTGTACACATGACAAAAGCTCTCTTTCTGACTCAAAAGAGATTGGAGCCTTTCAGAGACAACAGTAAGAGAGCCAGGAGAGTCACTGTGATGGATGTAGCAGCAAATTTGACTTCACAAGACCACAGGAAAAAAATAAGTCTACCAAAATGAAAAAGCTTAAAATACTCTTTGACCAACATACTTGGAGCCACAAAAAACATTTCATGTTGATTCAAAATTTTTTTTCAGATTTTTAACTTGCCCTCTCCCTACTTCCAGAAAAGCCCCAAACCACAGCTCCGAAAAAGAATATGACATTTTGTCCATAAAATTCTGAAAAACATATTTTGGTATTTTATAGCAAAACTAATGCATTTGGAACATGACAAAATGAAATGTTTCATTTTTCTCAAAAATTCTCTGCTCATGTCTTGGATGAAATTATTTGCAAACACTTTTGACCTCCCTGAAACACCATTGTTTCAGTGAATATAGTATGTCTCCAAAAGAATTCACTGGAGTCTATTTGCTGTTCTTTCCACCTCCAAAAGCCTGTGTTTCCTCCATTTCTATTCGGGATGATGAGAGCCAGAAACAAACTGAAACACACCCAAAATCCACTTTAACACTGAAGTTTCTGGAAAGCAGGACAGGATTTTTTCCACCTTCTTCACCTGAATGATCAACTGGATGAAGGTGACACCTTTTCACAGCTTATGTCAGGGACTGTGGGATGCTTCCTGTCACCTCTCCAAAGACAAAGGATGCTGCCTTCACCCTGCTTCCGCCCTCAGGACAGAAATTAAGGACAGGCACGAGCTACAATCATCTGGTCTAATTCCAGTTAACTGAAATTTTGCATAGCTGACAATGAAGCAAAGCCCTGTGAGTTTGTCTTCTGTGCAGTTTTCAAAGAACGACAACACAGGTCTTAGCAGAACCACCCCACCAGTGGGAGAGAAGAGAAGCATCAAAAGCTGTAGTGCCTTTACCTTGCTTATCTCCAGTGAGAACCCACATCTTGATGCTGGCTTTGGCAAGAGTCTCGATTGTCTGTGGGACCCCGTCTTGTAGCTTGTCCTCGATGGCTGTGGCACCTAGCAGCTTAACAGAAATGGCAGGGAGCTGGTTAAGTCCTCCCACTGCTACCAAAGGAGAAAGCATTAAACCTAGAGGTAATTACTCAACCAAACACAAATGAAATCCCCAGGAATAAGGTTGTTCTGATTGTCATTCTTCCTCAGCAAATTTACTGTACAGAGTACAGGCCTGATCCTGCAGAAGTTCTAGTCTCTAATCCCCCCATGCTCTGATGGATTATGAATATGCATGAAACTATTTGCAAGAATGTTTGCACAGCTACAGGTCTGTGTTGTTCCGTGAGTTCCCTTCACAGCAGATAGAGCTTTAACAGAGGGACAAAAACACTGTGGATCCATGTCCCCAAACCTCCTCTCATGTGGAACTTGATCCCAGCTGTGCTGCACTGCAGATGTCACATGGCTGCTAAACATCTTCTCCAGCCCTTAACAGACCTGTCCCCACCCCTGCTCCACACTGTCGCGCAGCTACACCACAGACTGCTCAGGACATAAACCTTCCTTTTTCTCAAGTTACTGCTTTTTCTGCTATTTAGAGATGGTGGCCTTAACCTGTTGTCAAAGGGACATGGAGGTTTCACTGCTACCTCACGTTTCACTGCTACCACCTACCTCCTGCTGCTGGGAGACTAAATTCAGAGGTTGGCTTTAAGTCCAGGATCCCTTCTGGCATCCTGGGATGTCCATCATACATCAGCTATGAGCATTATCAATGTAGGTAACAGCTCTGACAGAACTTACCTACAGGGTCCTCAGAATTGTACAATCCCCATTTTACAGTAGTCCCTCATCCAGCTAGAGAAACTATGCAACTTCCAAAGGCCAGCATCTCGCCAGCTCACACTTGCTTCTTCCCTGGGCCCTGCTGGCATTCTGAGCATACAGCTAATGGAAGGAGCAAAGGTGTCTGCCAGGATCTCTGGGATTTCAAGAAAGCACTGCCAGGAGTGCAAAAGCTGGACTGCTTCTCCTCAGATCCCACACATGCTTTTCATTCATTATTCATGGCTCTAAAACACAGGCAGACCCTCCAGGGCATTTAAAAACTGCAACAACACTGAGGGAGAGAAGAATGACTTGAAGATCACATTTTAGCTCTATTTCAAATTGACACAAACATGTTCATGGATATCATCTACCCATCCTGCCCAGGGCTGGAAGAACAAAGGAGACACTCTCAGGGGCACTGGGAATTATTCGCTGCCTGCCATTTCAAAGGCTGGAAAATAAATAGATCAGCCATTTGCACACACAAAGGATAGCTATGAAATATTTGTGTCCACGTCATCTCCTCCGGGCTCTGGTACGTCACTTCATCATGAGAAAGCTACTCTGACACCCACGTGAGTTAAAATAAAACCATTCCCCTGCACCAGTGGCTGACCCCAGTTATGGGCTCCTGACGAAGGTGCCAGTGAACACCCAGGGCTGCCCTGTTCTGAACGGCTCCAGTCACACAGCCCACTGAGCTGTTTGCAGAGCAGTGTTTACCAAAGTCATACTGAGCTGTTTATTGACAAACCACCACCCTCACTGCCTCCCCCACAGCTTGGCCCAGATTCCTTGAATTACCAACCATTAGGTCTTTTTCAATCTCTTCATATAACTCTGACAGTTTGTCTTCCCGTCCTTCCAAGGCAGTGCTTGCTTCATGGTGACGCCTGATCCAATCCTGAAAGTAATCTTCCTCCAAGCTTTTATAGGCCACCACGAGTGTCCTCAGACCTTCTCCAGCAAACTCCTGCAAGACAGTGGTGAGGCAGAAAGGTCCAAGTCTGGTCACCCAGGCTTACAAAGGACCCTCGGAAAGCAGACTGGTAAAAGCGTCTTGGTAAAGTTTGTGGAGGAAAGGTGGAAGAAATGACACCTTAGGCCAGAAACATTGGAGTATTTTTAAATAGCAATTCCAGACCACTTTATCATTGCCATCCATCGTCCTTATGAAGAAAAAACTCAAAAGGGCTTTTCCACTTTCTGGCTCTAAAGCTTTACAGTAACCAAGCATTTGTTTCCCAGGCTTGTATTTCTCAACAAGAGGTCCAGAATAGTGAGACCTAAATAAACACTGAGCACAGCCTTGAATTTTGGACGTGGGTTCAACATTTTTAGGGTATGAATTCTGGCTGAAATGCACAGCATGAGCATACCTAGTCATGGCATCTCAGCAAGCCTTTGTAATTGTGCTTTCTGATGGACAATATGGAACTCAGTGTTTGGTGGACCAGCAAAGATGCATGTGTGAAATGCATCTCCGGGAGGTGTTTCCCCAGGCTTGAAGTAAAGGTGCATCAGGAACAGGTCACAGGTCTTCTAAATGTCCTGCATTGTACTTGCCATCTCTGTCCATATTACAGAATCACAGAATGATCAAATGTCTTGTGTTGGCAGGGACCTTAAAGATCATCTCATTTCAACCCCCCTGCCATGGGAAGGGACACCTTCCACTAGACCAGGTTGCTCAAAGCCCCATATAACTTGCCCTTGAACACTTCCTGGGATGGAGCATTTACATCTTCTCTGGACAACCTGTTCCAGTGTCTCATCACCCTCACAATAAAGAATTTCTTCCTAATGTTTAATCTAAATTTACCCTCTTTCAGTTTAAAGCCATTAACCCTTGCTTTATCACTACATGCCCTTGTCAGAAGTCCGTCTCTAGCTGTCTTGTAGCCCATTCAGGTACTGGAAGGTGTTATAATGTCTCCACAGAGCCTTTTCCTCTCCAGTCTGAACAAACCCAAATCTCCCAGCTACAGGAGAACTGCTCTAGCCCTCAGATCATCTTCATAGCCATAGACTCACTCCATCAGGTCAATGTCCTTCTTATGTTGAGGATCCCAGAGCTGGATGGTGTTCCAGGTGAAGTCTCACAAGAGCAGAGCACCAGGATAGAATCACCTCCCTTGGTCTGCTGACAGTCCTGGAGCAGTTCAAAAGGCTCTAGAAATTAATTTGTTTCTCTATTCCATAACCAAAAATTGGTGCTTAAGTGCTGTTTCTAAAATCTGGGGGTTTTTTTTCTGAAGACAAAGTATGCTGGAGAAAAGGAAAACATCGTATGCAGAGATGTTGTTGAGAAGGAAGCACTTACGTTCAGGTGTTCTGTGGTCTCCTCTTTGAGAGAGTTGCAGGATGGATGAAGCAGTTCATAAAGAATGGTGTCAGCCCCCTTGCAGTACAAAGTCAGGTCACCTTCTGGACTCCGCACTGTGAGGAAGAGGAAAAGAAATGCTACAAATCCCAGAATGATGCTCTTGGGGTAAACAGCCCTTCCATCAAAATCAAGAAAAGTTTCTACAGGTGTCTGAATTTCCCCGAGTTTTGGCCAACTCCCAGGAATCAAGACAAGCTCTGTTAGAAAAGAAGAGAGTGCGTTGGTCTGAGCAGACACTACGTTGTCCCTACAGGCAGAACTTCAATCAAAAGTTAAGAACAACTGGTCTTTAGGGAACTATTTCTCCTACCAGTAAACTGTAACTACAGTTATGGTATTCCTGAAATATTTGAGTATGCTGGAGGACTAATAAAGGCTACAAAAAGTTTCTTGAATAATTTCTCCATCTTCTGTCTGGGAAAATGGGTTTCTCAGTTCATTCTTGCTTTCTCCTTTTCTACTTCCTCAAATTTCACTGATAATTTAAAAGCTGATTAGAAGAAAGGCCTTTCCTGCACTGTAATGGGGGGACAAGATATATGAAAATCTTAGTGTCTTCAAGAGGATGGCTTGCATCCCTGTGGTCCAGATGTTGAGATTTCTCCCGGCTGCCTCCTTTAAGCATTTTTCTGGCACTGTTCCTGTGTAATTATAAAGTCAAGGCAGCACATCTCAAGCCCTCAGAAATAAATGTTATTCAGAGCACATTGCAAGGGAGGTCTCTAGAAAAATGCTTCAGAGCAGAATGAGGAACAGTTCCAGAACCAAAAATGTCAGGAAGGAAAGAAAGCAGCAAAGGGAACATACCAATCACAGACATTCGCTTGCGAACGTTGTTGAAATCAAGAATAGCCAGAAGTTTGTAGATTTTTGTTTCTCCCATTTCCACAACGGTGATAGTCTCTGGTGTGCGAGCCCGGAACACAAATCCAAAGTTTCTGGCAGCGGTGACTAGGGCTCCCTCATCAGGAGATTGTGCTTGATACACCAACTTACCTGACATGCAAGAAAAAAAATGTAATGTGGCTTCTGACTTACTTCTGAGCTAAAAAATGTACAAAATACAACACATTATATAACAGTTATCCCTTTGTTTTTCTGTCTATCCACAGAAGTGCAGCACTAAAAAGCACCTTATGTCCACACATCTGTATCAAGTCCCACCAACCCATCCTCCAGGACAGTGCAAGAGGCCCCCTGGATTATTTTGGGGACTTTAATCACTCTCTTTGGAGTCTAATATCTCACTGAGAGGACAAGTTCCTTGGGTTTAGCCCCTTTTATTTAGATCTGCTTGTATTTTCCTGATCAGTATTTTCGCCTAATACCTGTCAATTAATTCTAAACTTTAAGCATGGTTTTCATCCTGCCTGGGATTTGAGGAGGCTGACCCAGTAGCTGTGGGAACACTGGGTGAGAGGAGCTAATGAGTCTCTAGTGGATAAGTGCTCTATGTTCTTTGCTTTTTGGGACTAGGAGAAGAGTAGAGAAAGACTGGGGCAAGCCTCTGCCACCTCAGGGAAGCCGTGGCACCTGCAATTTCCGCACTCCAGAGATGTGGTGTTTGCAGTAGTGTCAGCTCCACCACAGGAACACACAGGGAGTGGAGGCCCTGGTCCTTCCTCTTCCTGTGTGGCATCTCCAAAGACACTGATCTATGTGTAGCCACACACTACAGAAAATCACAATAACAGCTTCTGTGGAGAGAAGACATGCTGTGGTGCGAGTGAACATAACCACACATTCCCGTGCCTTCAGCAGTCCTCACCTTCCTTCTTCTCCTCTGGCATCACTGTGTGGCAAAGTGAGAGCAGCCGGAAGAACCTGTGTGTCGGGACATCATTCAGTTTCACGGCTTCAACCAGGCTGTGGTCATAAAAGGCAAACTTTGGGTCGGCTAACGGGTTGTATGAGAAATCAACCTTCTCTGTGTTCTGAAAAAAATATGGCTTTGTGTTACTTGCTGAGCTCTCACATGGCTGTACACCAATGCCTGCCCAACACAGCCCCTCTCTGCTCCTCACATTTACAAAGGACCCTATCCTGAAGGGCTGGCTGCTCATGACAGGGATTGGTGGGTTTAAGGAAGTGGGAGGTCATGAAAGGTATTTAATCACAGGACAGGACAGGCACTAGATGTGCCTGTCAGAGAGCACTCAGGCTAAGAACCACTTAGCTAAACTGCCTCTCTGAGCAGCAGCGAACGCTCCAACAGGATCCCCGACAATGGATTCCTACAGCAAAGAAGTGCCTGCCTTCGACACATGCCGGCTTGGAAGCATTGTGCTCATGATGTCAAAGGCTGCCTGTGATAGTGGAATACAGGAGCCCAGTTTAAAACAATTCAAAAGGTTGTCTTATCCACCACATTCTCCCAAAGCCCGAAAAACACCCTGATATGGAAAAAAATAGGACAGACAGATGACGTAAAGGTTAAACTCCATGGGCACTGCCCATTTTATCAAAAAACAAGGAGCCCCAAGCAGAGTGGAACACGCTGGAGAAACGTCCAGAAGCTCACCGCATGATGGGTCATGGAGTAGTGGACTGCCAAGCCTGCCTCAGACAATTCTGTCTCCCGCCCCATCCGTGGTGAGCTCAGAGTTTCCAGGATGGGAATCATCCTTTTGACCTCTGCACACTGACATTTAGCACTTAGTCCAAGAGCACAGACCAATCCCTCCCACACTCGTCTGTCTAGCAAGGTCCAGGCACAGCAACATCGTGGATTGTTGGAGGGCTCTGCAGGACTCTGGTCCGTGGAGTGTCACGAGCAGCAGGGTGGGGTGGACAGCTGGCAGGGGTCCAGTCTGTGTCACCCAGCAAGGCTGATGGAGAGAGGGCAGGCTGGAGGCACAACACTCAGCACAAACAGCCTGTTTCAGTGGGCAATTTAAGTTCTAAATGGCCTGGAAATGAATCATTGGAATGGGGAGTGGGATTTCCATCATCATCTTGCTGTTTGTTATTTGGATTACTGCATGCAGCTTTCAAACATTTTAGAAATTAAGACATGTGCGTTTGTGCCAGCAAGCAGAGGCTAAAGAGAAATGTAGAAATGACACATTTTCACGCTTTCTGAAGTCCAGACACCAGAGGAATTTGACGGTGACCTTGCTATTGGTATGAACTGCACTCACTAATTCCTCGCTAAAGCTTTAATTAACTACCAAGGTTAATAAAATTCACCAATGTCCAAGTCTCCAAAAAACACCAATGGTCAAGTGTTCAAGAGAAGCTGTGCATGCACCAGCAGGATGTCAGGTGAAGCAGAGGGAACAGTGGGCTGTTCCCAACCTGCAGGTTTAAGCCAGGCTTACTGGAAATGAACTTAACTCTGGGAATTCTCTCACATCCAGAGGAACACACATCACTGTTATGAGCATCAAGAGCATCAGCTCTTGCAGGGTCAAAACCACAAGCTATGCCTCTGGGGGTTGTGTCCGCTGGTTCTTATCCAGGCCCACTGAAAGCACGGATCCTGATAGCACTTGAGCACTTACCTCATTTATTTCTATCCGTTGCCCAGACATATCATACACATCACCTGCAAGCAAGAAAGATAAAATTATAGCCACAAACTGCGGGTAAGTGCAGTCTCTGAGCCACAAAATTGGTTAAAGTGTTTCTAAGCTAGAATCTATCTTAAAAGTTTCAGTAATTTGACAGGGACACTGATGACTGATGATACATAACAATCAGTTTCTATGTTGGTCCATGACAAAATCCAGAGACTGATAGATGTTTGAAACACACAGCAGTTACCATAAAAATTACTGGCTTTTGAGTAAAGAAGACTTGTCTCGAGCTGAACCCAGAGAGGATCTAGTGCTAGGTAGGAAATTAAAGTGCTTCCAGGGGATGACTTCTCTTGTGCCTTCTCTTTCAAAATCCAGCTCTTGGATCCTACTATTTGCAGCAGTCCCTGGACACCCACAGAAAAGGGGTTTTCAAAGCCCATTTTTCCCTCATCTAGGTAGCAAGGCTGCTCTACTGATTTTCCCTGAACAGATGATCTGGTCACAGGTATTGAAGATAATGTTATCTCCAGGATACATTATTAGAACTTCAGCCCAGAGGAAAGTTTCACTAGGAAGGTCTGGACTGTGCCAAGGCCAGCCAGTCCCAACACTTCATTGAAATAAGAT
Source organism: Rhagologus leucostigma (assembly GCA_013397725.1). Lineage (NCBI taxonomy): Eukaryota > Metazoa > Chordata > Aves > Passeriformes > Rhagologus > Rhagologus leucostigma. The sequence goes on along the minus strand of VZTD01002389.1, from coordinate 1,522,537 downwards.
TGAAATTCAGTGAATTACAGGAATGACTGACTCATATTTGCCCCAGCAACCTGAACTGCGACCAAAGTCAATTGTAGTGCTGGTGTGCCTTCGCAAAGGCCCCAAGAATGTAAAAGAAACACAGTAAATACCTCTCCTGAGAACCTATGCATCAGCTGATTCCCTGGGAACCATAGCCAAGAGGCTTTTGTACATCTCCTTCCCTTAAGCCTCCAGAGGAGATCAGAACTAAATCATCCTTCTGGCATGGCTTTCCTGAATGCCCCTGAAACAGCAGAGAAGTACTGTGCTGTGAAGAAGCCAAACATTTAGAAAACTATAGGCAATAGATTGTTTGACTCCTTTGCGTGTATTTTCCATCCATTTCTTGAACCCTTACCCTATATCTATGCTAGTGGTGACATCCGCTTCGGAAAAGTCAATTAAGGACACATGATGGGAGAGATTTCAAACTGTTCAGCAGTACTAATGTTAGGTATAGTATCACTGTTTGAGATATGGTGGTCTCCAAATATACACAGATTCACAGGAAGAAATATCTTCTTCCAGTCAGCTGATAGTACTGAGAAAAGATGCAAGCTTTCTGGCACATTAGTGCATCAACAGGTCTGACAAAGGCAAAGCAAGCATCCATATACAAATAAGCAGTGACTAATTTCTCTGGGGCATCTAATCATGTTTATCAATTAGGCAGTTTGCAAAGTGTTAGCACCTCTTGAGCAGTATGAAAACTGCCTGGGGCCATAGCATGAATGAGCCTTTTAAATCAATGACTTCTAGGATCTAACAGTGCTAACTTCTCTTGTTTACCATTTTTTCCAGCTCCTTACAAACTTTCCTCTCTTCTGGTAGGTGATCCTTTACAGTTTGTCAGGTGTAAAGACAAAAACCAGGTCATTGACTAGTCCAACTGCCTGAAAAGGATGTGGAAAATCACTACTCATGATATGAGAGACAACAGAGTGAGAAGCTGACAAAATTTGCAGATAGCCCCATGAGGGATGGCTGGTTTCATAAGTGATTAGGAGGGAGTTAGTTATGTGAGTTACATGCTATGTTTTGCAAGGTTAGCAATATCTGGCTAACAGTGTCAATAATATCATAAAAAGCGGAGATTACCTAACTAGTGACATCAGAAAAAAACCCCCAAATTTGAGTACAGATGTTGTAAATCTGGGACAAACTAGGAGAAACTAATAGTGTTGGTTCTTTAGCTGGGATAATAGTGGGGCACAAAAAGGGAGATAAAAGAGAAAGAAGGGGAAACTATTAATACATGGCAAGTGATGCAATCAGGATGTCCAGACATTCCCGATGGGCAGCCTTGCACTTGATCACTGCAGCTCCTTACATGGCACTCTCTTCTGAATATCAGATTTTGTCTCTGCGGATGAAAAGGCACACAGTGAAACAGAACCCAGAGACTAAGACAAACACGTAACATACCATAGGATTTGCCATTGATGGAGCACTTGTTGAAACACATGATGTTCTGGGTGAGAGTTCCTGTCTTGTCTGAGAAGATGTACTTGATCTGTCCCAGCTCTTCGTTGAGTGTAGTGGTTCGGGCCTGAGCCGGCGTGTCATTCAGTGGGTAATACATTTTACGGTCCCAGTCGATGTAGAAACTGTTACCCAAGCGTATAATCTCCACACTGATGAAGCAGAAAGAGAAGGTGATGTAATATTCATTATATTAAGGGATAAGCTCTTCATCTTCAGCACCACCATTATCAATTGCAATTAGAAAACAACTTTGAAGGGTCAACCCTTTGAAGGTTGAGTTCAGTGACAGGTTGAACTCATCTGTCCATAGGTGGCCTATGGTAAGGGATGCTGAAGCAAGGCCCACTGAAATGATCTGCTAAGTTTACAGCAAACTCATTTCCTTTGTTTTATAAAGCAGTACTTTATAAAAGTACTTGGAAAGTTTCAGAAGTTTTTGGACTGAGAAGTGAGGCAGGAGCAGTGGGTTTCACTTGGTGCTGTTTCAGGAGATGGTTCCCAGCAGAGCTGTGGGCTAGGCTGAGCCCAGTGCCAGGGGATGAGCACAACCATGTCTCAAACAACAGAGAACTCCGCAACAAGAGAGCCATTGTGTCACTCAGTACAACCAAAGAGTGGCATCAGCTCGCAGATGACATGAATTTTCACTTTGGACAGGAATGGAATTAATTCCTCGTGTTTACCAACACAAAAGAGAGTCTCAGTAGCAAAGCTGACTGAAGGCAGGTACAATGATAAACTGAACGGGGCTATGCAATCTCTACCCCAGCGCCAAGGTTTGAGAGCATCACAGACACATTGCCTACCTGTCACTCCTGCTTGGCTATCACCAATAACCAACACAGCTCTGCATTGTCTGGGAAGAGGCAACACTCACACTGCTCTCATAGCGCCAAGAATTTCAACCTGATTGCACCTACTCACCTGGCAATCCTCACACAGTCCTAAAGCCACCTCAAAGAACAGGCCATTCATTCCCTGTTAGCAGGATGCTAATGGTGGCAGGCTTCCAGCCCTGCTCCTATAGCATCCTACACACCTGCACCTCCCCTTTAACTGCAAAATCATCCTCTCCTCTTCCAGAGCTCATTGCTGTCCCCACTCCAACCCTGATAAAGCCTTCTGAAGGCAGCAGAAACAATAAAAACATCACTACGGTTGTGTAGGATCATCCATGATGGGGCTGTGCCAGGCTTTAAGGAAAATGCTGCTCCCAGTTAAGGCAAAAGCTCCTAAGATCAAAAGTGAAAGGAGCTTCTGGCACGTACCTGACATAGAGTGAAATCGGTACCACGGTGTTCAGAATGATCACGTATGACCAGAACATGAGGAAGCCGGAGTAGGGGGCAGAGTTGACACCCTCTGCCCAGGGCAGGTAGACCTGGAAGTAGTAGCCCTTATCATGCTCCCAGATACCATTGCCAATGGCTAGGATGAGACACATCAGTGCTAAAAATGCAAAGATCTGAAAAAAAAATCAAAAAACAAACCAAACAAATCAAAACCAAACAAAATGTATTGCATTTTAGTAACAAGGAATTTATTATGTACAGGTTAATCAGAAGACCCTAATGGGATAGGGTTGGATAGCCTGAATCATAGGAAAATGTTCCTAAGATGAAGAGGAAAAAACAGCAAAATTCTGATACTTTTACCTCAAGAACAAAGCTACACAGTGCAGAGTCTGGCAGCTTGGAATTAAAAGTCCTCAAACAGCTGGGGATTTAAATCCCAAGCAGACATCTCAGCTAGGGTGGTTACAGCAGTCTGCTGCAGAATACCAAATCTCAGTAGAGGAGAGTTGAGCTGAGGGTCCTCAAACATCTGGCTGCACAACTGGGAATAGAAACTGTCTGGAGGACTTTACCTGGCCATTTGCCAGATGTATCACAGTCTTCTTCACAATTTCTGAAAGACTACTAAGGATAATCCAGCACCATACAGTTTGGAATTCAGCACTGGATATTATTTTGATGGTTAGAGGAGAGTTAATTGCTTTCTCAAAACTAATGATTGCCTTGGTATCTGCCCTCATTATTTGATTACACTTACTTTGAGCAAACAAAAGCAACACCAACCAGTGATGTGTATCCTTGGGCCTTAGAGAAGCCTGTTTCCTGAAGCCTAAAGCAACCAGGGCAACAGCAAACAGGAAGTGAATTTCAAATTGGGATACCTTAGTGAAAACTGGGGCTTGCTCGGGAATACTATTTAACAGACACAAAAACCTTACATAGGTCATAAAACACTTTTTGATTAAAAGAAGACAAGAATGTAGCAATACAATTATTTGGAAAAGAATACAAGAAGAACATGAAGAAGGAGATTTAGCAGAAATTAATATGAACTGCAAGGAATTATAGAATGGTGAATATCCAACAGTCATAAAGTATCAAGAAAAGAAAAAAATAAAATCATAAGCAGGTGTGTGAAAAGCAAATGTTAACAGACAGTCCTCCAAGAGGAAGGAGGAAGGAAGAAGAAGGAATTATCTACCCTATAGTAAATGAAAAAGGCAGGTTATGTCCACTGACACAGAGCACTGTGTGGCTCTATCTGCTAATAAGCATTTTCCATGCATCAGGCCCATCTGACTCAAAAATAGAAGCTTAGAGGTTAGTTTTTAACCTTTAATGAGGTTAGTTTTTAACAATGCTTTGAAAACTGGGAAGCCCCACCATCTTGGAATCCTGCTAATATAATTAAAATATTTGTAAGGTAGAAATGGTGATGGTGGGGGAGATAAACTGCAGTTAACTTGACATCCTTCCTGGACAAATGATAATAAAATAATTATTTTGGCACAGGCTTTTCCAAACATTTGACATAAAACAGCCAATATAATAAGAAAAAAGTGAAGATATGGAGTCAATAGGCTGCACAAAAGAGCAATTAAAAATCTTCTTTTTGCAAGTATGATCATTAGGGAGGGAATATCAGTAAGCTAGACCATTATGTAAAGGCCACACAGCAACAATCACATTAAAACAGTAATCAACCTTTTTAAGAAACAGTAATTGAGGGACAAACAGAGAAATATTGATGGTAAAGCTAATATTTGTACTGCTGAGGTAATCTATGGGAGGAAGGAAGATACTTCTATGGATCGATATGAATCACTTGGTGAAAAGTTCATGCCTGATCAACTCAAGTTTTAATATCAAAAAGCCACAAAAGGGAACTGCAGTAAGAAAAGGTGGCAGGCTGAGTTTCAGGGTATACATTTATTTCACACATGAGTAGTAGCTTTTCTATTTAATTGTGTGAAGCCAAATAAATTACTCAACTTGTGAAATGGAGACAATATTGCTTGCTGGTAAGGAATGTGGTGCAGTGTTTTTAAACCTCTGTGAACCAGAAATTAAAACATGCTTCAATCTGTGCTATTGTAATTATAAGGACTTAAGGATATAGTAGAGGCACGACTGACCTCACTGCCCCACAGGTTAAAAATTATCCATTTGCAGAATATCGCAATCCATGCAGGAATTTCAGCGTGTGATTCAGCGATAGAAATGCATGTGGGACAAGACAGGAGCTGAACTTTCCCAAGGTGTCCCTGCCCATGGCTGAGGTGTTGGAACAAGATGATCTTTAAGGTCCCTTCCAACTCAAACCACTCTGTGATTCTATACCACAGCAGCTCTTGCCTACAGCTGCACTTGATTTATGCACATTTTGTTTTCTGTGCACTGGGCATGTCAGTGCTCTCACAACCCCACTCACTTGCAACACCCGTGCTTGCACAAAGCTCACTAACACGCTGTTTGCTCTGACACAAATGCAAAGGACCAAGCCATTAAAAGCAGCCCTGGAGATTAATTTCTGTGCACAGGAACAACTGTGTACAGGGTGTTGCAATTGTAACCACAACCCTGAAGAGAAGAACATGAAAAATCACAGGCTTGTGCATGCTCATGGGGCTTCCCAGCATGAACATCCTCCCTCCCTGGGTCTTGCCCATGCACTGCCTGCTAAAGATCCTCTTGGTAAGAATTTTGTAAAGAGGAAGTGACTTTTGACTTCAAGACAAACATTGACTGTTGGACTATGAATTAAAACAGTCTCAGTTTCTTAATTGGTACTTTGAGTTCTGCTCCGGGATTTGAAGCAGTCAGTTGTTTAAGAGATGAGTGTGAGAGCTCTTTCTCTGAAAATTTGCTTCCCCTAGCATGCTAAGAAGCAGGTTTTGGAGAAAAAAGCATTTCTGGAGCTGGCAAGTGCATCCCCAGTGGAGGAACACTAACTTCTGACTCAGATCGATGAGAAACACCTCCAAATGTGACAAAACAGCTATGACTGCCATCTGGAAAGGTTCACTTCTGATTAACCCTTGTTGGGGCAGACCAGGGCATCATTTAGCAGGCACTCCCTTGGTGAACCTGCTTAAATACTCCTTTTTGCCTGGAAGTTTTATGGGCAAATAAACACAAAATAACTTTGCCCGTGTTAACGTGGGATAAGTTTCACTACATGTAAGTGACTTATTTATAGTAAGTTGTGGCTGCTTTGTCTCAACTCAAGAGAGCACAGTATACTGCCTATTTTTATGACCACACTCTGTAACCTTCGACCACCCGGGGAGCTGGAAAAACCCAATGCCACATCCCCTTAGGTGTGCAAATAGTCTGGTGTTTAAGGTACGACAGAGCTTTACTTAGACATCAAAATTTTAGGTTCCTTAAAAACGTGTAAAGGAGACAAACACACCCTTGGCTCCTCCAGCGCACAAGAACCCAGGCAGAGGCTGATGCAATCAGCTGCAACTTGCTCAGTTTTTTAAGAACAGAGCCAGGAGGTAAATTCGTCTAATTTGTTTTTATAAAGAGAGGCCAAACAGACTGAAAGTTCTGGGTGGGATCCTTGGCTTGTGAAAGGAGATTTAGCAAATCTTAATTGAACATTAAATTCCAGATTCCCTGTTTGGTTTTCCTCTGCTCTGTTTCTGTGCCCTGTGGATCCTCCCACAGCCCATTCTCCTCTCCAGTCAGAGCATAAAGGAACACCTATGAAAATGTGAAGTTCCTCAAATGCTTGCAAAATTTTGAATCCAAGAGGCCCAAACCTTGTTTGGTTTTGCTGTCCACCTCAAGGGAGGAAGGGAAGAAAACACCGAGGGAAACAAGCTGATGATAACCAAGACTTTCCCTCGGGAGAGATTGGTGCAAGGTTACTAAAATTAAGAGCACGTCCTTACTGTACACAGAGCAAGGCCTCAAGACGGATTGAAGATAACCCTGGAGTGGCTCTCTGTGCCGTGGCACTGCTGGACATCCCTGGGCTCACCTAAAGGACTTTTGGGGTCTCGATTAAAAATAAGGAATACAGGCACTGAGATGAAGCGTGGAGGTTGGAAGGTGGTGCCACCCTGGAGATGTTTGTGCTCTAAGCCTCAGTGCTGAGGAGGCATGAAGTCAGAGAGGGCAGGGAGAGCTCAGGACAGCCATGCTGTGATGCACAGACTGCTGCTGGATGCCTCCTCCAGGGCTTGCACCAGTGCCTGCGAATGGATCCTGTCACCAACTGGCTACTAGGGTGATCGGAGAGCAAGAGTAGTAGGGAAGAAGCAGTAACAGTGACCACTGACCACCAGACCTTCCCAGTGCCATAAACTGAAGGTGGTGCAGCATGCATGGGAAAGCATGACAAATCTGCACTCAAAGGAAAATGAAATCTGAAACTAAAGACCTTTTCTTCAAGCAACACTGATTAAAGTAGTGTCAGAGTGTATGTCTTCCTTCCCTGAGTGGCTTTGAACTCAAGCAGTAAAATCTTGAGAGAGTCTGTGAAAGAATCACTATTTCTGCCTGGAAGTATTTGCCATTTGTTAAAACCACTGATGAGCTTAGCCCTCAAATTAAATCTGTTTTTCAATCTGAGAGGAGTGCCTGCTATGTAAGATTAGTGTTCTCAAATTTCCCAGCTGATAGAAACACCAGTTCCTGAGCATTAATGAGACTATGTCTAATAATTTATCCTAACATGTTAAGTCAGGAGCTGGCATAATGCAAATTAGCAAACTCAATTACCAAGTTCTAAGCAGATATCACCAGAGATGCCAAGAAATCCCGAGGAAGAGAGAGAACTGCTAATGTTTATTTAAATGGAAAATGACAAAATTACTAGAAGAAAAAAGGGCTTTGCAGGCTTCAAAATATTTCTCACACAAAAATGCAGAGCAAGGGAGAGCAGAGAAAATGACAAGCTCAGAAGAAAAGTACTTAATTCTGTCAATGTAATGGCCTTGCTTTGCAAGATGGGCTGGCAGTGGCACTGCAGAACTCAGGCTGCTAATAAATTATGATGTACTTTTTCTTTTTATCATCAGTCACTTCTGATATTCCCCCATTTGTGTGGACAAAGAGGTGGAGCATCTGGAAATGATGAACACATCTGAAGAAAGGAAGACACATTAATCAGACTTACCACCAACACAAGGACATTCATGAGCCGATCGATGCTTGTTCGCTTAAAAGTTGTTTTTCCACTGTTCTGCATGAGTTTCGTGTCTGGCCCTGGAGATGAAGCACACTTGTTAATTTCAGTAATAAAGCTTAGCTGTTCTAAAGCTGATTCCCTCTGAGACCCCACTGTGCTTTTCAGCATAAATAACCATTGCAGCTCTCTTGAAGTCAAGTACACACAGTTTAGAGTGCTGGTGGGAAACTCGGGCAGAAACAGGTTAAGCCATTTGTCTGAGATTATTTGGAGACAGTCACATAAAACTATTAATTCTGAACTTTGACTCTACTCTCTTCTTTTAACATTCAACCCTCCCTTTCAGTCTTAATCAATTTTCACAGAATACCTGATATTGCTATGTTATTGGTGACATATTATGTATTATCTCATATGTCTAGAGGAGTATAGAAACAATAGAAGGACTATGCTCATGAAAAGCATAGACCTAATCATTAATATTATTAATGACCCTGATATTCCAATATGGATTAAAATCACATAGAAATGATACAGAGTGTTTAATTCAATAACACTTGAGAGAATTCTTAGCCAAATTTAATTGTTACATTCTTTCTTAGTCACCGATCAAAACTGCCCTCCTGTACTTTGCTGTGTGCATTTCTGAAACAAGAAACTTTTTTCTTCTCGTACCCGGTAGAAACATACTTTACAAGGAGGAAAATACTTGATTCCTTTGTGCGTGTTGAGTGTGATGTGTTCCCATGCTAGTGATGCTGGGCTCTGAAATCCACATGTCAGTCTTTTTACCCACCAGCATAAATAACGAGTCCAAAGCACCACTCTGTGTTCCTGATAGTACAGCCCCTCAGCAACATCTTCTCATTGTCCAGGGCATACTTCTCTCCTCGAAGAGTAAGAGTTCCTGTGAATTTGTCCAGTTTGTTATTTGGTGCCTCACATCTGATTTCTCCTGTAAAAAGAAGGTAAAAGCGAAAATGGAAATCTTGGTCCAAAAAGGTGTCATCAATACTGCATTCCCAGCTGTTCCTCAGAGAGACAATATTTCCCATTGTTGTTGTAGTCAACTCCTAACCCTGTCATTCCCATCCTATATCTTATATTTACTGATGTTCTGGGATGTTGCTCCTTCCCCATATTCATCTCATAATTAAAAGGACCACAACGAACTTGGATTTATCCAGTTCTTTGAACATGGCAATTTTTTATTGGTAGAGTGCAAAACAAAGTTTCCACAGCTTTTATGTGGGTGAGAAGAAATGTTGAACCAGCAACATACTTTTAATCCATTCACAGCAAGTTCATAGTGGTAGGATGTCACTGGATAACTTTAGCTAGAAGTGCTGACATCACCTTTTTTCCTACTTCATTTTACCTCAAACTGCAGGAGCCCAAGCGAATAAAATCATAGCCTAAAGGCTGCAGAAGAGTAATTAACTGAGGCGTCTTTGTTCACTCTTTTTTAATTTCATCTGTTTTATAACTCAAGTCCCAGGAGCACATAAAAGGCACTGCTACCTTCTTTGGCCACACAGCTGACACTGTAAGTGATTGGAGTGTCTGTTTCCACGCTTTATATTTATTTCTTGTAATAAAATGTGTTCAGATACCTTACTATAAAAATGACTATTTAAATCAACAACTGCACCTGACATTTAAAGATTCAAAGCAGAGCCCTGTGGATATACTGAAAAGAACTGGAAAATACAAATATGCCTTACTGAAAGGCAATCTAAGAGTTCAGTCTGTTCACTTAATCAGCAGGAACATTAAAGTTATTTTGATCACAGGCTGTAAATACCTACAAAAAGACTAGCATTTGCAGAGTGTGCAGTTCTTCTAGCTGCTCTCAGATTTACACACCAAGCTCAAGAGACTGGAAACAAAATCCAGAGAAGTCCAGAAGAAAAGTACAGCTTTAAGTGTCATGATCATCTTTACCACCACACATTTTAAAATCAAAAATGAATAAAGTCATCCAAAAAGCAGCGAATCTAGGGCAGACAAATCATCAGACACGAAAGATCGAACAGTTAGGAAATTCAGTGACACATGTGACATCAGAACTCATGGTACCAACTGTGTTGAGCTCCTATTTTATCATCTGGTTAGTCCAACAACAACCAGACCTGTGCCCCGTAATTTTTGAAAGTCTCCAGCAACCAGGCCCGTCTCACTACCACCCTTGCAAGGCCTTGAAAAGCACAAAGGAAACAGAGGCTTTGCACTGGAACCCCAAACAGCACAAAGCTTGGCAAAGCAAACCCAGGGCATGGTCTCCCACCAGGAACACTGTGCCTGCCGTGGGACAGTGCTCCTGTGAGCACCTCGTGTGTCCACATCTGCTTTCCCATAAGCAGGTGGGTCTGGGCTACTGACATGCTGATTTTGAGATCAGAAGGGATTCATCCGGATCAGACTGACCACAAAAGAGTGAGGAGCTCTAAAGATCCCCCCAGAACAGCTGCACTGAGCCCAGTAACTCTGCAGCTGAAGGCAGCACAGCCAGGCACCATGCCTCCTATCCTCCTCTCCCACTAAAAGCAATAAGATACCTGGAATACATTTCAGCTGAAAGAGTTAAATACTACCAAGTCGACATGTGGTAAGTACACGGTATTGTTGCCTTTCTGGTCTCCCAGTTCCCCAAATCAAACAAAGAAATTTGGTGTTTTGCAAGCATCTTCCTTATCTGAACCATCAAACAAACATCATAACTCACATTAAGCATTCCACTGAGTGTCTGTATTAGCTGCACAACCCCGTTCTTTTTTTCCTGTCTTAAAAAGTAATTAGATGAAGAGTTACATAAATATTTAAATATTTCTGTGGAGGTTTGCTAAGGGAAATGCAAGGCTGCGTCTGATTCCAGGCACTCTTCCCAGTACACTGTCAAATATAAATCATCCTGGGAAACATTTTATTCATTTTAAGTATTGTGAAGAGGCCACTTTTATTTACAATATAAGTAAAATAGATATTTACAGAATAAATAAATATCCAATAAGAAAATTCTCAATTTTCCAAAATATTTTTAAACATTTTTTAATTAAGCACTTCCAAGAACACAGTGCCCTTAGATAAGCATCACACTAAACGTGCTTGAAAAATTATCTAAGATTAAGATTTTGGTTACAAATTGATAGACACTTCAGCCTGCTCAGGAAAATAATTAAGGCATACCACTCCAATTACTAACATAAAGCATCTAACTGCACCTGTAAAAACATATTTCTCAAGACCTAAACCACTCAGAACCTCAGCCATCACTTCAGAGAAATCCTGATGTACTGAGCTGACACTTGGCAAAAACCATACATATTATTGCCTAAAGCCTCAACAAAGAAGGCAAAAGAAACTCTACCAGAGACAGACTCAGCTATGCTCTTTGCCACATCCCCACCACTTGTCCTGAAATCATCTACTTATTACAAAACCATTTTTTTCCTAAAATCATTTTCCCTCTTTATCTAAAAATATTTCCTGAGAGCCTGCAATCCTTGAGGCATTCCAAGCACAGCAGCACTCATTCCATCCCTTTGCATACTGACTCCTCCTGTAATCCTGATCTCATATCTGAGCCAGCAGGGCACTGCAGAACGTGACTAACACCACTTGGTCTGTTCCCTCATCTTCTCTCCACAGACAGATGATGTGTGATCATGGAGTATTCTGGTTTTGAGGTCTACCTTTCTCTGTACGTGCTGCTAAGTATTCTCTGGTATCCAGCGACAGGACACATGGGAATGTTTGAAGTTACACCAGGAGAGATGGTGTAATGTCAGACTGGACATTAGGAAACATTTCTTTACTGAGAGGGTGACCATTCACTGGAACAGGCTTCCTAGAGAGGTGATTGATGCTCCCAGCCTGCCAGGTTTAAGAAGCATTTGAACAGCGTCCTTAAAAACATACTTTAATTTTTGTTCAGCCCTGAAGTGGTCAGGCAGTTGGACTAGATGATAATTGTAGGTGCCTTCCAATTAAAACATTCTATTCTATTCTATTCTATTCTATTCTATTCTATTCTATTCTATTCTATTCTATTCTATTCTATTCTATTCTATTCTATCTTGTATTTGATACAGCAAACAGTGCTGAGAAAGAACACATTTTCTGTTAATCACATCTGCACTGCTTGCCTTTAAACATTTTAAAATTCAATCTTTATGGTGGCATTGAGAGGAAAGAAATGGTTTCAGGGTGAGGCTGGGAAGTAGTCACCTGTCCTGTGTGCACAGTCAGTCCTCAGGTCTGTGTGGTGTCTGGGAAGTGCCACTGATAAATGTAATCGGTGATAAAAGATAAATGTAATCGGTGCATCAGCATTGCTACATCAGTGTGAAAGTGCAATGTGAAAATGTTTTGAGGTCAGAATTAAGCATAAAGTTTTGGGAAAAGTTTCCATTGTGCAGTTACATGAGCTCTTGTGCTGGGTTTCAAGGTAGATAGTCTTGACATGTACAGACAGACACAAAAGAAAAGTGTCCATCCACAAGAACTGCCACCAGTGCAGTGTCAGGTTATAGCCATGCATGGCACCAAGACCTGCAAGCAAAGAGGGACCTTTTCCTTTACATGTGGTGTTGATACCTGTTGTACAGACTGCAGAGTGCCTGTTCTGTTTTGCTGGCACTGTTTCCAGAGAAGTCCTAGCAGGGGGCAGTGGGCAGCTTAGAAGGAACAGTCCCAACTACTCTCTGTAATTTGGGCAAATCCTCTGGAAAGTGGATTTTCCATTTATACTCACCATTGAACTCTGTCAGCTTTTGAAGATCTTCTCCAAGCTCTGCAGTGACTGTCAGTGCCTGCTTCACCTTCAGGTTTGTTTCACTGTGACAAACAATATAAGACAAAAACATGTACTGAAAGTCGTACATGAACTGAAAGCTCTCCCTGAAAGTCACTTCTGCTCTTGAGGACAGTCTTCTTCCTTAGACATCTGATGGACTGTGATACCATACACCTGTTTCATCTGGCCAAAGGGTGTAGATTGTCTCCTTCAGTTGCAATGACAGGCATTCAGAGGAATTCTGGGCATGGTACCAAAGCTGAGGTGGCTCTGCCTTCTTAATTTCACCACAGAGCACCCCACTATCTATCTTTTCACTCATGACACATTTAAACCCAAGGTATCTAATCATATAGGAGAGCTCTGAATCTTTTCTCCCGTGGTATTCTGATCTGGAGGTTACTTCAGTCCAGGGACTAGCTAGCTGGGGAGTTGGAAATGCAATGTCACAAGACATTGTTCAGGACATTTGTTCGGGGCCTCTTAGAAGTGGCACTTGTGTGTATGAAAACTACAACCTCATTTTCAGCAGAAATCAGATGGGGAAAGTCCAGAGGGCTATCTGTAAGGTCTTGGGAGAGACACAATTTCTTGAAATCTCTGGTCTTGCTTAGTCCCTCAGACTGTCGCTAGCTCTGGGCAATGCAGGAAAGGTAATGCAAACCAGGTCATAAAGATGAGGTCAGCTCCAGTGTATTCCAATTAATACAAGTTGCAGCCCTCTGACTTGTGGCCAGTTGTGTCCTGGAGTGGGCAGCATTTGGAAGCCTTTGCTGTGTGCTTGCATTGGTATTATTCTATGGCAGTTCGAAAGAGATTACCAGAGTTATTAATTATTATTATCTCACCCAGATAATCTGTCTCAAAGAAAATACTAAAGGAGATAAAAGAAACAGCCTCTGCTGGGGATACTGCTTCTGTGATATTGCAAGAACATGGCTCTAACTAACTCGCAGTATTCAAAGAACCGTCACTGAAAAGTAAAGTCCCCTCCTCACGTGACATTTGCACTCAAGAGGCAAAAGTATCCACCAGAAGATGTTATTTTCAAGATACCTACCCAAAGTTTATTCTACATTTTATGAAATTCTTGCTACTAAAGCTATTGCAGGTATGCCTGCAGCACTCAGGGTCACTAGGAATGGTGGCTTTGCAGTGGTGGCAGTGATTGCACGCCAGGGCCAGGCTCACTTACCCGTCCAGCTCAGCTGTCTCGATGTACGTCAGGCTGTGTGGCTCGCTGCTCGACAGCAACAGGAGATCAGCCTGAGCACAGACAGACAGACAGACTTGGCATGAATTCACACAGTCAGCAGGCACTGCAGAGCAGTGCTGCTTGTGGTTACTGCCACATCATCACTATGAGTGACTTTCTTGTGAGTGGTAAGAGTGGCAGAGATTAACTGTGATCGGGATAGAGAGAAACGGTACTTACTGTCACAAAGTTGTTATTTTCTAGTTTTATTATATCCCCCACTTGGACATTCATCCATTTTTGCTCCTTTAACCTGCAAGAAAACTTCTGGTAAGTAAGCACATACAGCAAATGCCACTTGGGAAAGTGGGAAACTTGGCTCTGCTCCTGGAGTCAGACTGTAGGTGCCATCAGGACTTGGGAGCAGGGCCTACCAGGATGTGTCCTGATCCATACTAAGCTGAGAGACCACCACAGCACAAAAAAAAACCAGTAAAAAGCAGCAAAAATCAGTAAAAGCACTGGTTGGGCTGACCCATGCTGGGTTGAGACGAAGCCCCACAACAGCAGCACAGTCCAAGTGCACTATCCTTATCCTTGTCCTTGTTTCTAGACTGACTACTCCCTTCCTTCCTTCCTTCTCTTAAAGGGCCACATTGTCTCAAAAAACCCTCTCTGCTTTGTGTAGGAAAACTGCAAAACCTGGGAAAACTGCAGATTGTGTCAGGTTTTCCAAGCGGTATTAAGGGCAAGAGTAACCAGCTGTCAGGAAGGTCAGTGCAGGTGCTTTGGCTGTGCACTTGCCTGTCTGAGCCATGTCTGCAGTGGTCTTCGCAGCACTAAGCCAGATGTGCACGCAGGCAGCCAGCTAAACTGCAAGCACCAATACAGCCAAGTCATGATATCTGTGTATGCAAATTCTAGACGTGAGAAATATCAGTTTCAAAACAGAACTAGGCACTCAAGCTTGAACTCAGTTCAATCTTGCTTATTCAACGTTGGTCAGATTTGGGTAGGATCTGTGGTTTCCAGCTTTGAAAAAGGCAAAATATAAAATTTCTGTGTCAAAATGTGTTTCCTAGACACAGTAACTAATACACAGTAAACTAAGAAACTGGTTTACTTAGCAGAGAGCACAAAAAACGATGTCCCTATGCTTCAGTTTCCACTCATATTTTTAACTGTTTGATCATCTGTTGGAGTTTACACAACATACTGCTATCTATAGGGTGGAAAAAAGTCACAAAAGGCTTCACAGCTGTCTACAGCTGTGTTCTACACATAGTTGGACTCCATGGAGCTGCAAGTAAACAGCACATCTGTCTGCCATGAAAGCCAAAGCCTCTGCTATTTTTTTCTGCACGAAAGAACAGTGCTAGCAGTACAATGTCCAAAGCACGCAGCTGAAATATTTCGGGTACATCTAAGCCAGAAGTGCTACACACACTCAAAGTATGACTGAAGTGTATGAGAAAGCTATTCCAGCTTCTTAATTTGAAATAACTTGTTGATAACGCCTAGGTTTGCTTAATGCAAAATAACTGCTATGAGCATAAATGGACACAGAAGATAGCTTTGCTTGTTACTTCTGGGGTAAGGAGTAAAATAATACAAGACTCTGAAATTCTCACTTAAACATAAATATCCAGGAACAGAAAAAGAGTTGAATTCTTGTCAACACAAGGTCACAGCCGTAAGGTCTGCACAGGTTCTAGTACTGTGTCTAAGGTTCATTAATCAGACACATAGTCCAAGACTAGATGAACTAGTGGTGTGAAACACAATTCAATTTTAAATTGTTTAGTGATCCTTGAGAATCACACATACACATACACACAAAATCAGAAATACTACTAATAAAATGCATTCCCCTGTCAGAATTACATCAAAAAGGACTTACATGCCATTGATCAGGACCTGGACTGGGCGGTTGTTGACGTGTTTGTCGCTTTTGTGTCGATTCTGAAAATCGGATCAGAAGGTTAAAAGGCATTTCCAGGAAACCAAACACACAGGAGCCGTAGGCAGTTCATTAACGTTTTAGATCTCCACCCAGCTGGCTGAATGGGTCAGGCAGATTAGGGTCACAGCTGAGTCAGTGTCCAGCACATGTTTACAGCAGTAGCACAGGGCATAACCAGACTGCAAAGGGCAGCAGGCAACACTGGGCTTGCTTTTGGAGAGAAGAAAGAGGGTAGAGCCTCACATGTCACTTTAGCACAGCCCTGACTCAGCTGGTATTGCTCCTACCCACCTCAATTTGTAAACACCAGAGAAATTCATTCCTCTTCTGTCATATGGAAAGTGGCCACAGATGTTCTGGCATTGCTCCATTGAACACCAAAATAATTTTAATAATGAGAGAAAATCAGATGCTAAACTTGGCTCTAATATCACTCTGTGAAGTCAACTGGACTTTTGACCATTAGCTCTGATGGCAGCAGACTTTGGCCAAAGCTGGGCAAGTTTGAAAAATCACAGGAGGGTTGAGCGCTTGCTTCCCACCAAATGTTTTTCTGCACCTACGTTGTGCTAGATGACAAAGTTGTCCACAATGCAAGCCTAAGAAAAGATTTCTGTACCTGTGTCCAGACATATCTAGCAGTCACAACACTTTCAGACATGCTGAGCAGTTTCAGAGAAAGTCAATGGAGCTGCTGGGCTGCTCAGCAATTTGGAAATTCTAGCTCCTTTTTAAGTAACAAACTATAGATTTTGGGGACTTAATCTCAGACTCCATCTTGGCCACAGACCAGCTCTCTGAGTGCCTGCCACCGGCTGTGTTTAAGCAGTTTATTTCAGTTACTGTGCTGAAGAATCACAGGCCAACTGCAAAGTACAGGTCAGAAATACAGATCTTACAAAATCATCAATGGCATCCTTGACTCCTGATACAGCCAGCACCAGCACCAGGGGCACCACTGTTGTAAACCAGGCCAGCGAGGAAATCTGAGGAATCAACTGTAGGAAGAAAAGATCTGAGTTAAGATGTTTCCTGCCAGTTCAGTAAACCACTGCTTCCTAATCAAGCTGCAGACAGCATTTTTCTATGATACCTTAATATAGAATCAGACAGAAATGTAGCTCTATCCCTGATTATGTGACCCCCCCAAATGTGGGAGAGCCAGAGAACCCCTGTTTTCCTTACAAAACAAGCTATAATTTAAGTTAGAAAAATGGAACTGTCAGAAAGTGTAGTGGGTTGCTCTTTCTTGTTGTTTGCAGAATTAGAATTGCAAAGTCCCCAGTGGATTTCCTTGGAAGTACTGACAAGGGCAAGCCTGCTGTGAGGGACCCAGAGCTATCTGAGCAAAACCAGCTGTGCAGAGCCATCAAAAGCTTCTGTTCTTTGTTTCAGTAACTTTTCACATTTTGCTGAAGTAAATTTCGCATCTATGGACAATGCACAGCTGTTGCCAGGGCTGACCTTGCTCTCCCAAGGGCAACACAGCCATTTTTGTTTCCTACATCTTTGGCAGTGAGAGGACCAAAGAGCTGAAGGTGATTCTGTCATGCCATCAGTGATGCACAGGGAGATGTCTTACCCCCACACAGTTCTCCCCTTCTTCTAGAAGCACAGCACTAGGGATGGCAGCAATGTGAAACCAGCATTAGTGTGTCCATCAGTTTGGATCTGGGAAGTGTCAAGTCCATGTGCCTTGTGAAGTTGACATTTATGCACTGTCACAGCCCAGATCCTGCAGGCACCTTAGCCCTGCTCAGCTGTAGAGGCTGCAGCTGCTGCCTTCTCACCTGACTTGGAATACGCATGTCCCACTGGTCTGTGACAAAGGAGTGTGAGACAGAGTCCCCACAGCCTGCCCATCACATCCACTCCTGATGCAGGAATAGCCCCACAGAGAGGGAGTGAGGAAAAAAAGTTAAATGGAGAAATATGTAGACTAATGCCTCTTTAGACTGTCCTCTTTAGGCTACCTTGATATAAAGAAAAAGCTGTGTGCTTTTATATATAGTCAACCCTAGATGGCCCAGCAAAACACACAGTGGAATAATTTAAGGCAAATACTTTGAAATACTATGAATTTGACAGACAAACAGCTAGAGTGCAGTACAAGAACGCAGGAACTGTGCTCTCAGCTTAGCTGAAAAGGCACCTTCACTGGTTTCTTGAAAAGTATACATGCACTGAAATCTCAAAAACTCATTCCCTGCAAATAAGCAAAAAAGGTCATATGTGGTTTGCTGTAGGCTTACCCACATTTCACCTATGCTTTTTCGAGCTGAAATTGTAAAAAAAGTATTTCAAATGGGTTATTTTGCAGATTCGTGTGCAGTAAAATGGTCGACTTTAAAACATCGTGCTTGAAACATAATCAGAATTATACCCTTCTTTTGATAGTGTGTATTCTGATATGACTCAGCAATGGCAGAGTACATAGGAAGGTGCAAAGGGGCAGAAATCCTGATATCAATTTATCCGGTGCGTTCACCTTTCAGGGGATCATTAGCAACAGTGATGAGCAAAGTGCAACTCAATGCCATTACAATCCACAGGGTTCAGTAGTGCTGCCAGTGTCTGACACACTCCATACTGGATACCTTCCCCACCCTGGAGAAAGGAGCAGCAATATCCAGCTTTATGCAAACCAGCCACAGCCTTGAGCCTTCCTGGTGTTAACTCCTTCCTTCCCAGGGAAACACCACAGGTTACAAATGTGTCCTTGCTGCTTCCTTTGTGACTGCCTGTCAAATTTGCCTTAAAATCTATGGGTAAGAGACAACTTGGCTCTACACTACAGGATGAATAAGTAACGCAAATCTGAGGACAGCCAGGAGCACTCAGATGTAGACACAAAGAGATAGTAGGGCAGGACATGAAAAAGTTGCACGATTTGTTGAAAACTAATTAATTTCTTGTTCTTCATTTAGTTCAAACCCTCATATCCAAAGGTATGAGAGAAAATTGCTTTCTTCTGCCCTACTTTCTATGTACTGTAAGGTTTTAGTAAGATGCTAATTCACAACAGGAATATAGCTTGCACTTCATTACACCTATCAAACATAGACTGGCTTTGATAACACAGAACACAATCTGCTGGAAACAGCACAGTAATTTCATACCTGCAAAATCAGCAAGAAAAGAAAGTAAGCATTGGCTATTCGCTGAAACTGTTCAAACAGGTTGAGAGGCAGGAAAGTGAAGAAATTGTATTTCGATGTTTTAATTGAATTGTTCTGTAGGGAAAAAAATGAAAATAAGTAGGATTGGTAAAACAGGAAACAAAATTACAGCACAACACATTTCAACTGTGTCTTATTTGCTTATATTTAGCAATAGCATTGTTTCCAACAGCAGCTCAAAAAGTGTTTCCTTTTCCCCCACACAATCATGCCAAGCCTGGATAAACAGAGAATTCCTCTTGGAATAGGTGAAAACATGATGCTCAGCTTATGCCAGTGCTGCTGCAGGTAGATAAACTTGCATGTAGTTGCTCACAACATCTGCCCTTTATTAATGGTCTTCTTACTTACACAGTGCATGAAGAAAATTGAGAACCGTAACCAGAAGACAACAACTTTGCTGTAAGCATCTACAAAGCACTGTTGGAAAACACATGCCACATAAACCATCTGTAGCTTGTCTGATGCTTTGAAGTACCCACTGGCTGGACAACCCTACAGCAGCCCTATGTTCTCCCAGGAGCAGGATATGAAACTATTATTATAATTTTTAGCTGATTCAGCAACCTTTCAGCTCAGCAGCTTCAAGGGGTGGCTTGTTTCTATTCCACAAACATCACTTGGATGCGGTGTTGTGCAAACAGCCACTAATACAAGAACTCACCATTTCAGTAAGTGAGCTGCAGCTCTGTTCCCTTTTTCCAGTTTCCTTTTCTAATTGCGGGCAGCCCCTCCAGCCACAAGAAGTAGCTGCTCCCCTGTCTGTCTTTTGCAAACCACAGAAAGACCTAAGCTTGATATTGCAGAACTGGGTATTTTCTTCCCCAAAGATCAGAGCAGTCTGGTCCAATACTTGACACCAGCCAGACAGGCTCAGTACATCATACTGACCCACCAGCTGGGGCTGTTCCTTCAGCTTTCAGGTGTGCTAGACCATCATTTCATATGAAGTTTAACAGGCCCTGGTCCATGTTTAGCCCTGGAAGGATGAATGCCACCTGTTGTGAGAACATCTTAAATTTTTCATCCTAGACGGTCTCCAGACAATGCCCATTAACTCCCTTCCAGGAAACCTAAGGTGTGACAGCACAAAGAGGCAGACATGAAGCACACCTGAATTCCGTAACAAACATGCTGGTTCAACAGCAGAAAATGGTGATTGCAGTATTTGTAATAGCCCTTAGATACTGCTAAGCTGGTGGGAGGACAGGAGCTAGTAAGTATGAATCACAGCCCACTTCTTATCCATGCATTAATCCAGGATCTCAACATCTACACTGACACGCATCAGCATGTTTCCAGCACTAAACCAATTATTTCAGGTTACCATTGAAAGGTATGTGTGGGGGAAGCTATTCCATTTTAGGCAGTTATTGGATTTCTCTATGTTCAGACACACAGTACAGCATATGTTCTTCAGCATTAAATTCATGTTTTTATCCCTTGGACAAGCCAAATGAGTAAATCTCTAAAAGGGCAGAAATTAAAACAGCCTTCACAGAAGAGCTAGCCAAATCCTCCTGTTGATTGCACACCAGCGAGAAAAGATATTTATCAGTGATCATCATACAAATAATATTGCCTGTCTCCTGGTATCATGTAGCTACCTGCAAGTGTGGTTAACTCTGTCTATGCCATGACACATGGTCAAATTTGTTTTATTTCAAAATCTTTAACCATGGGGTATGCATTGCGGACAGGCTCCATGGACACTGCTGAAACAGAAGCAATGGAACAGCAGCATCCTCTGCAAACCCAGCATACTGAGAATTAAATTCCTTGGCAAGACTGTGTCCACCAAGCACAGAGTCTAGAAGATTTTTAATAAAAATTGGATCTAAGTATCTAAATCTGCCCAGTGTCCTGAGGAAAAGTGTCACGGCCACTTACTTAAAGAAAAAAGAAAAGTCTGTTGCTGCAGGAAAAAGTAAATGCAGGGGACTTGACCTTTGTACGTCAACAGATTTCAGAGGGTCACATATAACATGGGAAAAACTACTCAGTAAACACTCAGATAAAGTTTATAGATATTTGCCTGCAAAAATCTCAGAGGAGAATAAGAAAAGAATGGGAGTGGTTTATTTCAATTCCTGCCTTCTATTTCTGTCCTTTAATTACGTCAGGAAAATCATTGAATGAACCACAGCCATTCATTTTATTTCCTATTGCCATTAGGCATGGTAAAAGCCCCAGACATAACAGCTTCCAAATGCTTAACTGCAGGAATCTGGACATCCACCATTTTTTCTCCATAGTTGTTCAGGATCAGGATATTGTTGGGCACATACTGTCTTTTGGGACACCAGGGCACTTTAGACCTGAGGATATGAACAGGGAGTATTGCCATGGATCTTCTCATTACTCTAGAATCTATAATTAAAATTAATCATCAGGAAAAAAAAGAACTTGTAATTACTATAAATTTTTCTAATTCGCGTAACTTGTTCACGGACCTCAGGGGCTGAAGGAGTATCAATAGCAAATTATAATGACAAAGTAGGGAAAACTTCAGCCTTTCCAAATCAAAGCTCTGCGTTCCCACATCACAGATACAGCTGAAGCACTATGCAAGGTATCATATGACCACAGAAACACAGAATGGGTTGGGTTGGGTTGGGTTGGAAGGTTAAAGATCATCTCATTCCAACCGCCATGCCATGGGTAGGGATACCTTCCACTAGACCAGGTTGCTCAAGGCCCCTCCCAGCGTGGCCTTGAGCACTTCCAGGGGTGTGGCATCCACAGCTTTTCTGGGCACCCTGTGCCAGTGCCTCACCACCCTTACAGCAAAGCATTTTTTCCTAATACCTAATCTAAACCCCCTCCTTTTCAGTTCAAAGCCATTCTTCGTCCTGTCACTACATGCCCCTGTAAAAAGTCCCTCTCCATCATTCTCATGCGCTCTCTTCAGGTATCGGAAGGCCACAGTTAGGTCACCCTGAAGCCTTCTCTTCTCCAGGCTGAACAAACCCAATTCTCTCAGGTATCATTTATGTTTTCAGACAATACTACAGGGCTGTGTGCTTTGACAGCTCAGGCTCTTGGCCAGCTACAGGGAAATCTCAGTTGGCCTCAGCTATTGATCTTAATCCTATTCTGTGATGTTTAACATCATCAAACCCTGTCACTCTTTAGAGCTGGACTGGAACCTGACTCTGGGGTGGGAGGGGTGCTACGGGAGCCTGCAGCAGAGCAGTGTGTTAAATAGTCCACATGCAGCCATCATTTCACAAGCAATGCCTCTAACACATCATCTGCTTCACTGTCCCCATGCTCTGCCTTCAGTGAGAGACACTCCCATAGAGAAAAAGTCATGGAGAGGAATAATCTTTGTAACAGCAATTAGGTATTGAGAAGCCTTACTGAAACTTCTGGTTTCCCTATAGATTCATAAAAACCAGCATCTAGGAAGAGCAGTTCTATGAGCTAAGCACAAAGATGGGGATGGGGATCTTTACATTTACTCCCAGATCTGCCCTGGACTTCTGGTTGTCCGAGGGCAGTCCCTGCATGCACCTGTGTCCTAAATGAGCAGGTCTGAGCGCAGTTACCCGCAGTCAGCCTGAAGCTCTCCAGATGCGAAGCTGACACCAGAGCAATGTTGTCTGTGGGTGAGGGATTATTCTCATCTGCTCTTTTCAGGGGCTAGATTCACACCTCCTGGAGGTGTGACTCCACCAAAATGCTGTCCCTAAGAATAGTGCTCATCTCTCCGCAGTTACACAAGTCCAGATCTGGCGGATGAGCTGTTACTTTGGGGGTGTTTTCAGAAGCCCGCCTGTGACGTCCAACACCAAGCAAAACTCAGCAGATGGCTCCTACCTTAGTTCGCTGAGCAAACAAACCATCTCCTTGCCATAAAAGTCACTGGAAATAAGAGACACTGATGCTTTTGTGGCTAGATTATGGCTACAGAGTACGGCAAGGTATTGACCTTCTGAATTTATACCCCTGGCTCAGTGACATAATAGTTTCCAGCAGCTGGACAACCTAGCCCTAAGTAAATTTTAGCGAGACTTTGGTGACCCCACAGGGAAGTGTTATGCCACAATACTTGGCAATTTCCCTGGCACCTGTGTAGCACAAGGTACAGACCGATGGAACAGTGAGAAGCAGAAATGGCTTTCCCAGGTATTTTGATAAAGCCTCATCAAGGAGGTGGCAGAAGTGGAATTCCATGGCACTCTGTTTAACTGCAGCAGTGCCATTGGAAAGTACACAGCAGCCATAAGCAGAAATGTGACCATAGGGCTGTGAATGTGCTCATGAAGATTTTTAATAAACTCACGTAACAGCGCATATGGTGCCACCTAGGCAGGCTTTGTTTTCGCAGGGAGTACGGAACAGTCAGACCAGATCAGTTTTAAGCCTCCCAAGTTCACCGACTTATTCCTGATGTGGGCGGCAGCCCCAGCTCAACAGAAGACTGATAAAGGCCAAAAGGATGTGATGGTGTTAATCTGGTCCCTGTAAAGGTCCCTATAATGTCTTACACATGTAACCCTTCAACTCTCTCTTGACAGCACTAATGAAGTGAGTTCCAGGATCTCATCACATGCTGGGTATTCCAGAAAAATCTGTAGAAAAGTGTGGCCACTGGTTCTGTTTTCCTATGTTGTTCCTTCTGTCTGTCACCCCATTACTGAGCAGTTAATCATCACTGTGGTGAGTGTCCTCCTCATGGTGGTGCAAAGGAGGACACGGGGTGCCATGGCTGGACAACCTCATGTCATTGCTCGCAGGCAGGCCAAGCACAGCACCTAAAGGTCTTGTCTCTTAGTCATCCCCTTTGACAGCACCGTGCTCTCTTCTGGCTTGGCTCAGTACCTGAAGCTGCTGCCTGGCAGGAAGGAGGAAAGAAGGGGAGGGCAGAGCACTGCTGAGTGGTGCAAAGGAGGCAAAGTCCAAACCACTGTACTGTGTTCATTATGGTCTCACACAACAAGACTCCCAACCACTGTGGTAGGAGTTTTCTCTCCATGAGACTTAATCTGATGAAGAGTGGAGGACTTGATCCAAAGGAGTCTACGGACTTCACTGAAGATCGTATCTGGCACAGCTCAATCTTTATGTGCTTCTCTAATATGCCTTGAGGGCCTTGACCTCACCTGCTGTCTCCATCCACAACCACTGTCCAGAGCTCAGGAGTTCACTTAAGCTCAGCCATGAGCCTTCTGTCCTCACCTGAGCTACGCTGGGGTCCCCATCTCCAGACTGTCATCTGTCCTAGTTTCCCAGATATATCTATCCAGCTCTACTTTCCTGATGGACCTTGCACCTCTGCTGTAGATTAGTCATCAGCCCTGTCTCTTGCCACTCCTGCCTGGGCTCCCTAAGAGGGCCCTGGACCTGGTTCATCCCCTTACCTTGTCTGGAATGGTCAGGATGGACCCCATCACCAGCATCCTGCCCTGTCCCTGCCAGCCAGATGCTGCAGGACCGCACCCTGGGCAGTGAAAGCTCTACCTGAGCTGTGATCACCTCCACTTCCAGCTTGCCCACTCTCATAGTACAGCCCCGCTCTGGCTGCTCCCTGACAGTGCCTCAACTGCTCTGTGGATGAATCCAACTTACACCTTCCTAAATGTAGAAGGAGCAGTGCATGTTGCTGTAGATATTCCTTCAGGGACTACTGAGACCACTTTTCACTTGATCATACCACACTCCCTTCAGCCTTGAGTGTGAGGGACACTGGGAAACATTTGCAGGTTGAGGCAGGAAGAGAGGGAAGCTGGTGCCACAACCCTGACCACGCTGATAAGGTCTTTGAGGATCACCCACCAGGCATCCTTCTGAGATCAAAGCACGCAAGCAGAGGAGGCGGAGCAGAGTCTGAGCCTGCTACCAGAGCTCCCTGCTCTCCAATTAAATTTCAAAGAAAGCAAGAACCCAGCTGCTGATCCAGCCCTGGCCAATGTGTATTGGCCATAGGAAGCTATATATATCCCTCCTATTTCACTAGAGACTTCATCAGGCGACCCGAGTCCAAGCGGCCCCCTTGCTGCTGGTCCTGATGAAAGAATTCTGGTTTGACCCTGGGTCTTGATTTGTCATTGACTCATAGGCCTTGCATTTCCTCTCCTATTGTCTGAAAGCCAATTTCAAAGTTGTTTTCGCAGCCCTTCATGACGTCCCAGTGCAGCTGTGCTAAATTCCAGTGTGAAAGCAAAGAAATAGAAAAGGAACTAGGATCAGAGCAAACATTAAAAGCCTTCAGAAGAGATTTTCCTCTCCAGAGTGTTGATGGAGAGCCCATTGTGGTGCACCCACAGGCTGTCCCCTCTGTAGCTGTGTTGGGGAGAGTGCAGACAGATTAAATTGATTAAAGTCCTTAAATCTTGCTATACCACATCTGCCACCCTGCTTTCCACTTTATTTCAGTCTTTACACAGACAAACCTCTTTCTGAATTCAGGAAGGATATTTCTGTCTGCATTGTGAATAAACACAGGATTAGGACTTGACTTCATTTTTACTGACCTACATTGAGTCCTTTTCTGTGCTGCTCTAAGTGCCTTTTCATGCCACTCATTCACACTTGGTTTCTGAGTCATTCCTAACTAATTTTGTGAGCTGGTGGGTAGCGTACATACCTTCACACTCAGCCCTTCCAGTTAACTGCACAGCACTTTGTTTTAAAGTTTGTTTTATTTTTCGAACCCTCCTGCTCAGCTAATGAGGCCTCATGGCTGGAGAAGCATGGCAGGGACACATTAGAGTTTAGCATCTCCTGTATTTTCTGACGAGCTCTGGGAGGGAATTTGCCCTCTGAAGTCTCCTGCAAGTTGTAGTGTGATGGATGTGGACATGCCCTTGCACGCACTGGCAGACACGGCTTTCCACGGTGCAGCACCAGGTTCCTGCAAAGCTGGTTTGAGCGTTATTCGGGAGTCTTGCTTCATACCAGGAGGCCACCTTTCAGCAGCTGCCAGAGCTGATGTCAGACTCCACACACAATGGAGTTTTCAAGTCTTTATCAGTTCGTCTCTTCTCCCTTCACAGATATCCTGTAGACTTTGCACCGGGAAGGGACAAAGTCCCTCCAGTCAGGAATAGGGATATTCAGGGACAACACACCCACCTCTGGTTGTACTTTCCCACTTCCCTGTTCTCACTGTGATAAAGGAGGACAAAGCATCTGTGTACCTTTGATCCATGCCTACATAATAGAAATTCTCCTGTTTAGTGAAAGGCTTAAACCTTCACACCAACTGGGACATAAAGCCTGGCTGCAGCAGTAAGTCAATACATGACACCTCAGTTTGCATTTCCCTTTTTTTTTCCTTACTGGCCTTTCTCAGCAACTGCCTCACCCTAAAGAAACATTTACCACCTCACCTAGCGTTGTTACAAGAACCTGTTCTATAGGTTTTATGGCTAATGTTTCCTTGAGTTACCATGAAATCTGAAGCTCACTCCTGTGACTTTCACTGTCTAAAATACTTTAAAAGCTTTGTTATATTGGTGGGTTTCCTTTGGATCTTAGTGGTTCTTTCCCCCAACCATATCCTAGTACTTAGCAGTGCAACTCCACCATGGTGAGACAAATCTGAATGTGAGGAAGGTGCCCAAATATAACCCTTGCCTGGTTGAGCTAACTTTCAGGAGCATCACGGATATGTTAAGAGAAGATGCCAGGAGACTATCTCCCTTTTTGTCATTTCCACATTCATCAGCAATCTACAGCACGGGATCTGAAGTAATTTATGAGCAAGGTTAGTTCTTTTCTTACACCATAGTAACGTGGAGTTAATAAATTGAACGTTTGCGAGGGCTTACTGGAAATAAACAGCCAGGACATGATGTGCAGCCCTGTACAGTTAGGGCAGTGATTGCATCACCACCTAAAGTCCGCTAGTACCTCACCATTCACTCATCACTTTAAGGCTTGGCTCTTTTATGGCAGTTTTCTGGAATTCCTAAGCCTCAGTCCACATTGGACTCCAGAAATCACAAGCCGTAGCTGACTAAAATAAGGGGCATGATTACTGAAACTCATTGCCAAGTTTTAATACATTATACTCAGCTGGCTTTTTGGCTGCCTTCACTTTATCACCTAATCATAGATTTATGGAAATTCTGAAGTGTTCTCAAAGTCGTCTACATAATTGTGGCTATTTGCAAATCCTTGGGCACAATCAAGCAATCAGCTGGGACGCAATGTCATGCAAAGTCAGTTTTCCGACCGGCTTTTCACAGAAATAGGCGTGGAACCTGAAGAGTTGATTGTACCCTCTACCCTGACATAATTGCCCATCTCCCTCCTACTTTCTTGTCCCACCACTGCACATAGCAATCATTCAAGGACATGGACAAAGTGGGAAGATGACAAAACCATATGTAGTGGCAATACCCACCCCAGCATGCTACTGACAGATTGTGTGCAAATCAAGCGCACCTCCCCAGTTTTAAATCACCCGTCTTGATAAGACATTCATGCTGAATAGTACTTCACGTATATTAACTTCCACGCATTTCGTATTCAGGACACATGCAGCAGCTCTGGACCCTGGGACTCTCTAACCTGTGTTGTGTAGTTCGTGGATGAAAAGTGACCACTGAAAACCACCATATTGCCATTAGTCAAACCTGCCGGCAAGTCAGACTATCCCCATCACGAAATATCAGTGTGTTCTAAAATGCTGAGTTTTTTCAGATCTTGCCAAGAAAATACCTGGGATGTTCCTAAACGAAAACATGATTCAAAGGAGCTCCAGAGTAACTGAATGATTAATTTCACCACTGGAATTCAGTTATTTAGAGGACAAAAATACACAAAATTCACTTCAGTATTAATTGGCAGCTGCAAACACTTTGAAAGAATGCAGCGTCAGGATGGCCGCACAGCGGGGGTGGCCCTGCAGGCAGGCAGGGCAGATCTAGTGGCTGAGCTAACCTTCCTCTACACACAGCATCAAAAAATGGTCACAAGGTTCAGAAATCAAGTTGCCCAAGGGGCAAATTAGCCTGGCCACCCTACGCCACAGCCAGCCCGTGTCAAGGTGCTCTTTGGAATCAAAGATTTCACGGCACAATGTGAACTTAAGTAGGCTGTTAAGAATCTGGCAGAAAAGCTGGCAGAATGCCACAAGGGCCAGATTCAAAACCTTCCTGACAGAGATGATTTCACTGCAAAAGCTGAGGAACTGACACATTTCCTTTCAAATTTTACTTTAAATGGAGACAAATTACCACAGAAAACTCCTCCCAGGTTCCATTACTGAAAGGCCTTGGAGCCTGATCCTGCAAATGCTTTGACTCACAAATAATTTTCTGGAAGCGTACAAAGTCACTGTGTCCTGCTTCTCCAGAACTGGATCTCCTACAACTGCCCATTTTTCAGGCTGACTCAGCAGAAATCCACCTCTGATGGTTCATCCGGCATGTGTTTGCCTGGTTTGCAGAGCCATAGCTGGCATGCAGCTCTATTCACTCCTTTGAAAGCAGATGCAGCTACATCTGTGACTACTGCATGAAACATTTTCATCTGCATGAAACAACATACGCTGGTTACTTACAGCATATTCAAACTGCAGATTAAAGTCACGGTTGTTTGCTTGAAGTTGTCTCTCTTCCTCTGCAAAGAAGAGGAAACACATCAGTCATGCTTGATGGTAAAGCAGAGTCAACACAGATGTGCATGAAGCATCAGAAAGGGCAAGCAGAGTTGCTAGTAGGGAGTTGACAGTGAATGGGAGCCCTGTGCCAATAGCCGCACGTCAGGGACCCGAAGTGGCTGGTGACGCTGACAGAGCAGCACTGTGGACTGGTACCACGGCACTCTTAACACCACATAAGCAGTCTCCTCTACCCACAAGTCACTGCAATGCCAGTACTGGGTCTACAGGTTGTTCACCTTCCGGGTAGGAGTTCCCACTTAACCAGTGGTGCTCGCTCTTCCTGCACTGCTCCATCTCTTCCCCCTGAAGTCTCTCTGGAGCTGTTGCCATCAGCCTAGAGTTGGTACCCTTCTTCCAGTACAGGTGCATTTCTGAGCATCATCCCACCGATGGGACACCATCACCACAGCTATCATGAAATCAAAAATTACTGGAAGGATATCAAAAGGTCATCAAATCTGTCCTTTACCTCAAGGCAGGGTCTTGCCTCTCTCCCCACAAAATGACATAGAAAGCTCCAGCGATGCCTGTTCTTCAATTGCCTATTCCAGGACTGAAGTTTCCTTCCCCTAGGACAGTTGAGGGAGGGGATTGTCACGCTCTGCTCTGCACTGGTGCAGCCTCGCCTCAAGTCCTGGGTGCAGTTTTGGGCACCACAGTATACAAAAGGTATAAAAGCTATTAGAAAGAGACCAGAGGAGGGTCATGTGGATGGTGAAAGGACTGGATGGGAAGCTGAATGGGGAAAAGCTGAGGTCACTTGGTCTGTTCAGCCTGGAGAGGAGGAGACTGAGGAGAGATCTCATCACTGTCTAAAACTTCCTCAGGAGGGGAAGAGGAGGGGCAGGCACTGATCTCTCTGTGGTGACCAGTGACAGGACCCGAGTGAGTGAATGGTCAGAAGTTGTGTCAGGGGAGGTTTAAATTGGATATCAGGAAAACATTTTTTGGCCAGAGGGTTGTTGGGCACTGCAACAGCTCCCCAGGGAAGTGGTCACAGCACCAAGCCTGACAGAGTGCAAGGAGTGTTTTGACCTTGTGTTCTCAGGCACAAGGTGTGGTTCTTGGGGCTGCTCTGTGCAGGGATTCTGTGACTCCGTGATTCCAAGTTCACTACGTACTGAAGGCTGTTTTGCCTTATACAAGTCTCCCCAAGGGTAAGCAGCTCCCGTTTCTTCAGTCACTTCTTATGCATTAATCCATCAGTAGCAGCATCACTCTTGCTGCTCTCCAGCAGGCTTCCCAGCTAGTTCACCCCATTCTGGATGAATGCCCAAAATGGGCCATGGTTTGCAGCTGAGGCCTTACCAAAGCTGACCAGAGCACAAGGGACATGCAACTTTCCTTGCAGACAATGCATATCGTGCGTAAGAATTCACTCAGAAGTAATTTAAATATCCCTATGCACCACCAGCACATAGAGGATGGCTTCCCAGAATATGATCCATTTTGGCAGATCCTTTCTGGCAGAGCCAGATGCCTCATCAGGCAATGCAAATCTTTCATTTGTCCTTGCTGAACTGCATCCAAATTCTTTCAGACTATTTCTCCAACTAGTCAATTCTAATCCTATCTTTCAGTGCGCTTGTAGCTCCTGCCAGTGTGGTGCCATTCACAGACGTACTAAGTGTGTTCTTTATTCTGTCAGCCAAGATGTAGAAGTAAATATTGAATACCAGACTCAGGATGGGATATACCCCGATGGATCTTTCAAGTTTCTTAATCAGTCATTAATATCTACTGTTAATGTCTTTCTTTTTCTGAAAAATCTGGCGCTCACTGTATTGTGATTTTATCTCAAGCATGTATCTCCCGGTTACTTGTAAAAATGCCACAAGTGACAGTCAAGATACATTACAGCTATGTGAGGCTTTTTCAATAGCCCTCCAGCTACCACTAAAACAGAATTAATTTTGGTTTGATGCAGTTTTTCAGGACTGCTGACTGTTAATCATCTCTTCCCCACACACACACTCCTAGTTACTTTGAAGTGGTTTGCTGTATTGTTTTAACCTTAACTCAAGTGAAGCCAATACATCTATAATTGCTCAGCTTTTCTTTTTCCCCTGTTTCAAGATAGATGTTGTGCTTGCTCTCTTCCCAGTCTTCTGTGAACTTTGTTTGCCTTTGAGCCAGACTCTCAAAGGCAGCACTGCTCCAGGGCATGCTTTACCTTACCCAGTCAACCCATTCTCTCTCTCTTCCAGCCCAAAACCTACCCCTTTCTCCTCTGCTTCTGGCAAGTATTATGTTACGTGTCTAGAGAAAAAAACCAAACAACAAAAAACCCCGTAACAAAACCCCTCTGATTTCTTAGCTTTATTTGCTACGCTTTTTCCACTGAGCATCCCCAAAGACCCCAACTCTTAAAGAACAACTTTTATTGCCCTTTATGTCCTTGAGAGCCTTTTCTCACTTTGAGCCTTTGCCACACTGTTTGTGCTGGATAAAACAAACTGTTCTGCACCTTCTAGAGGCATCCTTCCTTTGTCTGAAGCAAATGCGGAGCTTCTGATTTCACCATTTCACTCATCCTTCTGAGCCATTCTCTGAAAGGTGATAACTTATACATTTGCCCTTAATATCAATTAATAATATATGTCCCCTTAATATCAATTAATAATATATGTCCCCCTAATATCAATTATTTAAGGAAATGACAGCTCTGTCTAATTCTCCCTCCACCCCAGCACTCCTTCCCATGAGATCTCATTTATTAGTTCTTCATATTTACTGAAGGTTTCCTTCTTGAAGTCAATGTTAAACAATTTGATACTGTCACTTTTTCCTAAGTATCATCCCATCATTTCACAACTATTCCTGTTTACACTCCCTCTAGCTTTCAGAGGACCAGCCAGCTCCTCCCATTCCCTCCCTTTTGGAGGGAATCACTTCTGAAACAGCTTCCTCTCCCCTCCTCTCCCCTCCCCTCCCCTCCNCCCCTCCTCTCCCCTCCTCTCCCCTCCCCTCCCCTCCCTCCCCTCTCCCCTCTCCCCTCCAAAAAGTTATCCACCTCTGCACCAAAACTCTGTGCCAACTGCGTAAGTCAAGTTCCTCTGCACTTCTCTTCAACTCTGTCTCTGCATAGCTAGAATTCTTCATTTACCACCACGTCCTGCCTCTCAGAAAACTATATTTCCTTTTTTTTTTCCACAAAAGACTGCCCTTCTTGGTTTGCTATGTCTGTGTTCTTTACCTTCTAGCATTACTCAGAGATCTGCGATTTGTTCATCTCTTTCTTCAAGCTGCATCTCAGACTACCCAGTCATAAAAGGAAAACCTCTGTTAACCTTACAGAATTAGTTTTATTATTTTCTATTAATATTCCAGCCTCATGAGTTATCACAGCACGTGTCTGTTACACCTATTAAATGATGTGTTAAGACATCTAGTTCTTCCTGTTTGTTCACTTTTGCGTTAGTAAGCGTCTAAGCTGTTCAGTGCATTGAACTGCTAGCCTTCCTCCTTTTCCTCCACTGACCCTGTAATGACAGCATCCCTAATTTCTAAGCCCTTTTTCAGATCACCATTTTTTGATCTCTCTCTGTAGGCTGTTTTTATCCAGCCCCCTAATCACTAATGTGAAGCTATGTTAGCAGGCAAATGTGTTTTTTCTCCTTTTTCAGGCACATCTAACAGTATCAGTCATTTTGAAATCAGCTGCCATCTGCCCCAAATGGAGGAGTCAGATCAACCACAGTGGCTTCATTCAATACCCTCAAAGTGCTTAATCCTTCACTGCTTTCCTCAGACAAATTTTTCTTATCTTCACAATAGGGAGAACAATGTACCAAGACATCAGAGTCACTTATCTGGTGTCCCAGAGGAAAACAGAAGCAGAGCTCAAGAGGTCCAGACTTGCTGGGCTTCAACTATTGTGTTGTGTGCTCCTTCAGGAATTTTCCTGAGAGCAACCGGGGATTCTCAAAGCCAGTGAAAGATAAAGCTATTTGTTAAAAAACAGAACTTCCCAACACTTGCCTGCTTCCTGCCATACAGTAAGTGCTACCCTTATCCCCTCCTCAGGGGCTCCAAATCTAGTACTGGAAGAAATGTCACAGAAAAGACAAATGGTGTTAACGTAAATAGGAATAGATGACAAAGCTTGAAAGCCTCTCGCTCTACACGGCAGAGCCTCGGTGTCACACAGCAGCTTCTGAAGTCCTCAGTGGCTTTCTGTTTTATATGCAGAAACAGAAATCCAAGTGCTGCAGGCAACAGTTGAACATGCCCTGAGCTCCTTTGCTCTTCCCAGGGCACACTGGGGGAGCAAGAAGCCATCCCCTTTCTCAGGTTGCCCCCAGGGTCTTTGCAGCCAGGGAAGAGGCACTTGACACATGGATTTGAACTCAAGAGTCTCAAATGCTCTTAGAAAGAAGCTGACACATGTATGTGCCCCAGTGAGGAAAGGAGCCTCTCAGAACAGTGAGAGATGCAATCTCCAAATGGCTTTTATGTGAGAGACATTAATGGCAGCAAACAGCTGTGGGATGGCACAGAAACATGAGGCAGTGGGACATGAAACAGAACAGAAATGAAAATCAAGGCACTGCACTCCCATATGGCACCTAAGGGCAGGTTTTAGGTGATAGCCCCTTTCTGAAGGCCCCAGGTGACTGTGAACCTGAATGGAGCTTTTGGCTGCCATAGCCATCCATCCGTCTCAGAGGCAGTGTCCCTAAAGGCCAAAATACGAGGCTAGTTTCTAGTGGCGAGAATTTAATTTTTCTTGCTGGGTAACGGCCAATACCTTTGGCTAAATCAAGAAAAACCGCAGTAAACTTCACAGGGAGCCTCATCCAACAGCATCAACAAGGAGAACTTCCTGTCCACTGGCTACCCCAAAGGAGAACCACTCTGACCACATGCACGAGGCAACGCTGCCTCAGTGGTTTTTACCAGCTGAAGACAGTGAGGTCCTATTGCTCCTAATCCAGCCATTCTCAACCATCACAGACCACGTGACTCCCATTTGTTTCTGGAACAGTCTGGACAGAAATGAAGACTCTTGGATGATCACAATAAACAAAAATTTAAGAAAAGTCAAGCATTATACCAGCTTTGCCTGGAAACCATAACTTACAGTTTTTTGGCTCTAGATCCAAGCCTGCGTGTCTTATCATGCCCTGTTGATTCTGAAAGCAATAAGGAAAAAGGGAGGGGAAAGCTGTACGGATATCAGATGAGAAGTTTTTCATTTCTTGAAACTTTTTAATATGTCTCTGAGCAAGTCAAATGTTCTGCTTCTGCAAATTGCATTCACTGGAAAGAAGGAATGGTATTTGTGCTCCAAGTTATCATTTCACTGCCACTGAAAACTATTTTAAATTATTCATCAGTGGAAACTCGGCGTACATAAATATGGCTTAGTGCCCAGTTCTTGGTCTAACCACTGAGACCAAGTCACTGGGAAAGTGCCTGTTTTCTCAGGCAGACAGTTTTAGAAGCTAAACCTCAGAATAACATCTGTATTTAATAAAATTAAACCCATGCCAAAAAATCAGCTATAAATGTAACTGGCCAGCCCACCAGCCTTCTTACTTTAGGACTGCTGCATGGAAAAGTCCTGCAAAAAGTTAGATTCAAGATCTGGTCAGACAGCCTGGAAATTTGTTTCTGGTTTATGCTAGGGAGCATGTGCCAAGAGGAGTGCTTTCAATGGGGTACTGGAAAAGTTTTGTAGATATTGGGTCTTGTGGCTCCAAGAAATGGGAGGTTAAGATCTGCCTGGTTTTGCCAAGTCTACACAAACTAGGCACTGATACCTCATGCATGAAATGAACACAGCCCAGTTAGGGGAGTGCCTGCATAACTAACCCTGACAACAGAACAGAGACAGCATAAACTCTGTAAAAATATTAATAATTTCTCCTCCACCCTTTAAACAAGTGAC
The DNA here is from genome assembly GCA_013397725.1 of Rhagologus leucostigma. NCBI lineage: Eukaryota > Metazoa > Chordata > Aves > Passeriformes > Rhagologus > Rhagologus leucostigma. The sequence goes on along the minus strand of VZTD01002389.1, from coordinate 1,487,949 downwards.
CTCAAGAGCAAAAACTCTGCCCTGGACCAGCTACAAAGAGTGGCATCCAGGATCTGGACTCATCTCCCCAGCTTCCCTTCCAGAGTAGTTCTTAGTGAAGCTATTATCCTTACCAAGTTGTGAAAGCTGTAACAGACTGTTCTGGTTCTGAGGGAACTGACCCTACTGGGGCTGTAATTCAGGTCTCCACTGCAACAGGCTATAAGCAGTCTCAGAAGACCCCTCCAGGCACACACCTCATGATATGTCTCCTGCTACATATCCCTCCTAGTTTTGTTGTCCGTACTTTTGGGCACCTTATCATCACTGTGTAGCCCAGCTTTTGGTATCACCTCTCAACTATGGCCACCTCACACCCAGCATCCAGGGGATCACCCAGCCATCTATGAACAGGCAGAGAAATCCCAGCCCTGTTTTCTGGTCTTTGCAGGACCGTTCCTCCACGTGCACAAGAGACTAGAAACTGCCATGGTGAGTCAGTACCTCTATCCTCCCCTCAAAAAACCTGAGAATTACAGTCTCCATTGAAAGGCAACTCCATGGGTGAGGGCAAGTCATCATATACTGTGTTAGGCAACCGAAATATTTTTGTCCTAGGAGGTTATTATACAAGCTAATAGCTAAAATCTCCTTACACCTTAAAGCAATAATTGCCCCTTTTTGCAATCATTAGGGGTGAAAGAACCATGCAATAAGTGTCTTGATTTGCAGGTGCTGTATGTGGGTAGAGTCCCAGTCGTTGGGGTAACAAGAAGGGGATTATTTCTTACAGCACTGATACCACAGGATTTCACATTCGTAACAGAGCAGTGCCTTGCTGATCAGAGCTGCAACGAGTGAATTCTATCCAAAAACCAAAGCCAGGGATCTTTACGCGAAAAGTTCATCATCTCATATGGATCAGAGGATGTATGGGTGAAGCAAAGAGCCATATGACAGGTCTGAGAGTCATACTGGTTAAATATCTGTATTTCACAGCCAGTCTGGGACACAGACATTTGTCGGACCCCCACTACCTGAGTGTCACCCTCATGCTGTAACCTGACCAGTGCTGCGCACCTGCTGCTCTGCAGCACGAAACCAAAGCCCATCCCTGCCCTGAACTGCAGCCAGAGCCTGGCAGGGTTCAGCGAGCGGGGCTGGGGCAGCAGGAGCAGTGAGAAACCAGTGGGATGGAAACAGAGAGAAGGTCAGAGCCAAGCCCGTCTGGGAGCAGGAACATGCCCAGCTGCCTGGCAAACAAATGTGGTTTTTTGTTGACTCAAAGGAGGGGCTCTCCAGGGCTCCATGCTACAAACCCACATATTTTTAATGTGCAGATGCCCCCTTTTCTGTGGAGATTCTCTGGCTGCTCTGGCTGGTGAGGATTTATGCTGGCAATCACATGCTTTTTCATCTCTGAAATGGAGTAGACTGTGCTGAGTATGAGGCATTTAATTAAGAAAAAGCATGCATCGTGACCTTACAAGGACACCATCACCAATGGGTTTAGCCCTATCTCCTCCTTCCTGTCCTTCCATTATTAAATAAATACATTTATTGTGTCTTTTTGCCTCACAAAAACAAGAATCCTCCTTCCTCCTGAAGAAAAAAACCACAAGAAATACACTTTTGTGGTCATGGACTGCATCTTTGGTGACTGGTATTGAGCTCAGCCTCCAGCTAAGCATTAAACAAACACCACACACAGTGGAATTTCTCTCACAGGTAAAACATTTCATATATCCCTGGTATAGAAAGCCAAATGATTTTGCTACTGGAATCACTAACAGAGGGCCCACTTAGGTGATGTACTGACCTCCTCCATTTTCATACCACAGATGAAAGATCTGAAATAAAAAGCCCAAGGGTGAACTGGAAATATTTCCACCTCAAGTTTAGTAAATTTTTAATATCAACATAAAGTTCAGTGGTAGAGCCTGCCCTTTTCTAAAACCAGCATTTTATATTATCACCATAAGAAGAGAGAAAAGAAGAATGAAGAGCTCCAGAAGGATGCCTCGGATTTGCCCAGCATGTACAACAATTGTGGTCAAACAGTTCTCTTGGAACGCAAGTGGAAGAAGCGTTGGATAACCTTAAACCTGAAAATATTCCCGTTTAGGTTTTTCTAGGAAGAGACAGAGGCTGACTCATGTCTCCCATTTCCCATCTCCTGCAATAACACCAGTTCTGGTTTTCCTTCCTTTTCTACTCCCGGCAATGTCTCACCCACATGCCCTGGCTCTGAGCAGAGGTGGGGACTCACCATGTCCCAAAAATGCCTGGCAACAAATTAATTCTCAAGAAGCATCTACATATTTTCATATTTGTTTCAGTCCACTTCAGAATGAAACATATATTTTTCAACTATATTAGCAATAGAAATTCTCTCTTCTTCATTTTGAAAAACTTTGATTTCTCCCTCCCCCGTTTGGTCTAGAATTTTATATCACTCTGTGTCCTGGTTTTATTTCTGATAGCAGTTCACAATATTTTGACTAATATTAACATGCCAAAAAAAGCAGCTGAAATAGTCTTTTGTTTTTATTTTGAAAACTAGTCTGACAGCGACTGGCTGGCACATACAATTTCCTTTACTAGAAAACCGTATCTCCTAGACGTGCTGGTAAATGCCACAGCTTGACACAATTGCACATGTTGTTAATAACAGCAATGCACAGTGATAGGAAATGATGCAAAAAATCATAAAAATAAATACAGCTCCAAAACGAACTTTGAGAAGTTTTTCAATTCACAGTTATTTCCCTCATGGGAAATTATGTAAAACTAAATACATTTTTCATACTCAATGTCTATTGTGGTGAGACGTTTCCTATTGGATCAGAATGGGGATCCCAGAAGGCAGCTGAGCTCGATGTCCTGTAGTGCCAGTTGTGGGCCACCTTCCCCCTGAGCTGCCAAGCTCTTCCCAGAGCCTGAATGCTCCAAGCCCAGCTGCCTTGGTGAACAGCAAGAAGGGAAACCCAGTGGAGCCTTCCAAAAGCCCTAGCTCAAGTTATAACCTTCCTCTTCCTCTCACAGTGTCCTGAGGCTGGGCTTACGGAGATGAAACTGCAGCAACGACTGCTCTTCCACCTACGTAGATGAATTCTCCCTGCTCTCTATTCCCATTCGTTTCATGGACAGTACCTACCTATCCCTGTCCTCGAGGTACGAAGCTCCAAGGCTGAACTAAACTGCAACGGGATGAAGGCAGTGAGCAGAGATGTTCCACAATTATCAGCCATCTCCAACCTTCCGCACTCCTGATGAGTTAGAAGTGCCCCCCTTCCTCTCTGTTTCTTTTACCTCAGCATGAAAGATCTCAGGCACCTTTTCCACAGAAACACCACTGCTGCTTATCTAAGAGGTGCACTTCCCTGCTTCAGCTGGAAGAGCTTCACCAGCGTTATCCAGGAGATGGTTTCCTCCAGGCACCTTCGTTTGTCTGACATGAGCTGTGTTTTAGTTACATTCCTGATTACTTCTAAAAAGAACTTGAAACTATAAAAAGCCAACACTTATCTCCAAGAAACTTAAGACCATGTAACCTGTCCTCTTAAACTACACCTATCAAATTTCGCCTCCATCTCAGCTCGAGTGGAAACCATGTCTTGCTGGGTAGAAACGCTGGATCTCATGGGAGCAATCCTGATCCCAGATCCAGCAGCTGATGCTTGAGGTAATCCATTCCCTCCCATGGAAGTCATTATCATGAGCATGGCTCTTCAGCAAGGTTAAACATCATCCAGCTTTGTTTTTGGAACAGAAATTCGGTCTTTCCATAAGCAGTACTGCTCCTCCAAGATGAGAACATGGGATGTTCCCTGCGGGAGGGCCTTGCCTGCTCTCAGGCAGTACAGTCCTTTGGACTTCTGCAAACACAAAACTTATAAACTCTTAGATTAAAATAGCACTTCAACACTTGTGTTTATGCCTAGTGAAATGTTTGCAGGGAGTAATCATAGCTTTGGGACTGCAAGGCAAAATAATTAAAAACAAAAGGAGAGGAGAAAACACTCTTGGCTTCCTGTTATGGAAGCTCCTCATTCCCTGATCACCCCAGCTTCCTTTATCCTCTGAGCTTCTTCCAGTTTGCTTTCACTGGTTTTGAACTTATGATCAGATGTGAAAATAAATTATTTTTCCCAATAAAATACAGGGTTTATATCTAGGAAGATCTGAGTTTCTCGAATACTTGATCGAAGACGGCGGGGCTGAACTCTCCTCTGCTTAAACCCAGGCCCAGGCCCAGGAAAAACACAACACTTTCCTAATATAGCAACAGAATCTTTTTGATAATCTGAACAGCTACTGCTTGACAAGTGGGGATGCCCTGAGTGGACGGTTGCTCACAGACAAACCTGTTCTCCCTCATCTGCAAAGCCAAGACGGGGTAAAAAAGATGTGGGGCTGGCAGAGACCCTGCCCTAGGGGCAATCACGACCTCCTCTCCTGGGACTGTCAGAGAAGCAAACGGATGCCCCTGTCTTAACACCAGGGCTCACAGTCTGCCCTGGTCCAGGAAGGGGAAATAGCAGCACAATTGCAAAAATAAACCCCTGGGAAAAAGCTGTTCAGTTCTCTGAGCTCAGAGAGGTTGGAAAATAATTTAATGTCAAAATACAAGTAGGGCAGTAATTCCACATTCATCAAATACAGGGAGGAACACCCTGAAAGGAAAGGCTTGAGACTTTTCCTCTTCACCATGTCTGCAGACCTGGATCCCCGACCCGAGACTGCACACTGGGTCTTTCAGGGTCCACACACATGTGCTCTCAGGGTGCATGTCTCTGATTTACTCTTCTTCCTGTTTTTGACTGAAGGGAATATCTGGGGCATTGCCATCATAAAATAGAATCATGCAATTGTTTAGGTTGGAAAAGACCTCCAAGATCAGTGAATCCAACCGTTTATCCCGCGCTGCCAACTCCACCACTAAACCATGTCCCTAAATGCCACATCTACACACCTATTAAACACCTCCAGAGATGGTGACTCTACCACTGCCGTGGGCAGCCTGTTGCAAGTGCTTGACAACCCTTTCTGTGAAGAAATTTTTCCTAATATCCAATCTAAACTTCCCCTGGCGTACCAAGGCCATTTCTTCTTGTCCTGTTGCTTGTTACCTGGGAGAAGAGACTGACCCCCACCTAACTACAGCTTCTTTTCAGTTAGTTTTAGAGGGCAATAAAGTCTCCTCTGAGACTCCTTTTCTCCAGGTTAAACACCCCCCAGCTCCCTCAGCTGCTCTTTGTAAGACTTGTGCTCTAGACCCTTCACCAGCTTCTTTTCCCTTCTCTGGACACGCTCCAGCACCTCCATGCCTTTCTTGGGAGGGGCTCAAAACTGAACACAGAATTTGAGATGCACCAGTACATTTCATCATCCAAGGGCTGCATCGGACCTTTGCACTGTGCATTGCTCATCCACCCCACACTCGCAAAGGATTGTTGTATAAAAAACCCACTAAAACTCAACTTCCCCAAGGCAGTCATGTGTCACGATAGCGCACAAACTCTGCAGCTGGTTCTGTTGCAGATGTGCCCCCGTTCACTGGCACCCAGTCCGCAGCACTCCTCCAAGGTAATATGAAATTCAGGAAAAGGAAAGAAAGTGTATCTTCCCCCACCTGCTCTGCAGGGCCAGATGTGCTCCCAAGCAGGAGCTCAAGGACTTGCACGTGTGCTGTATTTACATTCCTTTGCTCCCATGACCATGGCATTACCAGACCACACTCACCTTTCAATTTCTTCTTTCCAAATTTTAATCCAAATAGAGACATCCCAGAAGTTTATTTTAGTCCAGCTCCATGGAACTTCTGCAAGAGAAAAGAGAAGGCAATTCACAACAAATACAGCAGCACATACATATAATTCTATGCCCAAAAAATGGGGGAAGCAAACTCCTAAACACTGTGGCCAACAGCCACAGTTTGTCATCTAGAATGCTTTAAAATACAAAACAATCCTACGTTTTCAGGTTGCACTGCATCAGTGGGCTACCTTACCTTGGACATGCTGATCAATTCATCTCCTGACATGGCACAAAGAAGGGACCAGTGGAGGAGAGACTGAAAAGGACATTACCATTACATTGGTGCTATATGAAAATGAGAAATACACACGCAGGGCTTGTACTTAAGGTACAGAGGAACTGCGTGTCTACCCAGAGCAAGACCAGCCTCCTTGAAGAGGAGGAAGCAGTGGGAAGCACTGGTTTCCTGTGAATCCGCCTCTGCTCAGCACATGCTGGCTCACACTGTTGTCCATTGCTGGTCATCCTGCATGTTTGGGGCAGACTAGAATAAAATTTCTCCCCCACTGGCTGCAAACTACCTGGCCTAGAAACCTAAAGCCAGGTACCAGAAATACATTTAAGGTCCTGAATATATCCTTATAGGCAGAGGAATTGAGAATTAAAAAAAAAAAATCACATCAAAACTGGCTGGTAGTGAAACTTTCAGTGTCCCAATCACCTTATTTAAAGGATTTGAAGGTGACATTGGTGCTGACAACCTAGAGGATCTGTGAACATGAGAAAAGCTGGCACTGCTCTGTGACCAGGAGCCTGAATTAACAGGAACAAGCTACCAGTTGTTTAAGTGGTCAGTGAGCCAAGCTGAGACACTTAAGGGAGTCACAATCTATCTAGAACAAGTTTTCTAGGTGACAGAATGTAGGTTTTGCACTTTATCCTATGCTATCTGTGTAGAGCAAGAGTGCATAAGGAGACAGGAGTAACAAATATATCAGATTTTGGAAACACGCACATGTGAACACAGCCTATGCCACTGCCCAAATGCAAGCTTGATACAACACCACCAGTGCAAGCTTGGGCTTCATTTCTTTTCAGAAAATAAAGGTAAACTTTGAGGAAAATTCTGTAATCCTTGCATAGGTCAAACTTCTGCACAGATCTCTGCTCCAGATGCTTAAGCAAAGCTGTATTTAGCAGCTGCAGTTCAGTGAGTCTGAATTCAGTGAGGGGTTTGGGAGCCTCTTTGTGCCCACTCTCCTTGGAAGAAGTCCCTTTTCTATTCATTCATCCAGTTGTTTCTGCTCATCATGACAAATGCTTTGGCAACACCTCTCCCCAGAACTTCTCTGCCCATGAAGCCAAACCACTTAGTTAAAATATGCATCAATATATCACAACCTAAAGCTTTCTCGACCCTGCTGACCAAACTATCTTTCCATCCCTGAGCTCAGTCAACCACTTTCAACATATTTCTTCCATGTTTTAGAATTACTATTATGTCTTACAAAATCCTACTAGCTAGGACAGAGAGTTCTCCATAAGATGGTGGGAAGAGTGGGACACAACCCACAGACACAGATGTAAAGACCTCAGGTTTCCAGAAGCACCAGGAGCCCCATATCTGATAATGACTAATCTGGTAATCCTGGCAGCACAAAGATGCAAAAGGTTGACTGGTTGTAATTAGAATATTGATGATTACATGAGCCATATGAACTCTGGATGTTGCTGTATTTGCAAAACATTTTAAAAAACAATAGTCAGTGTTCACTGTCAGCACATAAATGCAAAAGGTTAACTGGTTATAATCATCATATTGATGATTACATGATCCATATGAACCCTGGATCTTCCTGTATTTTCCAAACATTTTAGAAAAACAATCCCCAGCTACCAAACCTCTCCCAGCTGTGCACTCAATTGACAAGGCATATAATTTCAGCAGAGGGTGAGAAAAGGATGTTTATATTTTGGGGGGACCAGAGAAGAGAAGGTTGTTATAAGCCTTCTTTCAGCAGAAATAATATGAAACAAACAATAGACTTTCACGTCTTCCAAACAAAAACCTGCAACTTCCTTCAGCTCTGACATATGGCTTTTGTTAATTACTGTGATTCTTTGAACGCTGGTTTCTGGTGGGACTGCAGTGTGACAAGAAGACTGAAACAATATACTGTTTTGATATGGAAGGCATGTAGTTCCCACAGTGCATTAAATCAGGATTGCATTCATGGAACGTCTTCACTCAGCAGTAAATTTAAGTTACCATCATGGCCAGCACAAATACCCTTACAGGCTTTCAATTCCCACAAAACTTTGCCTTTTAAGGCAGACGTGGGAGATAATTTTGCCACATTCATTTGTACCAATTACCTCTCTGGTACGTAATTTCCACCACACAGACTTGGCATACCTGCTCACTTAGTAAAATCCCAGGAGTTATGTATGAATCCTTCCCAAGCTGACCTGATCCTTCAGGCAAAACTCAGTTCCTGACTTGCCCAAACCACAATGTCATTTGAGAATGTGTCAGTATTCAATGGGTACACAGATGATGGCATTAAGGGCTGGACACACCTCTACTGCATTGAGGTGTACCCTTTATTTTCATAATACTGCAAATATCTTCCTTTACTGCTTTGTTATTGACTCACATATCTAATCCCCATACTTCTTTACTGAGGAAAGCCACTCTCATGCTGGCTGTGGCTTCTGTGAGAGGCTGCCTGCTCACACCCCCTCTTTGACAGTACACTGTCACACTCTCAGGTGTCTGTTTTCAGTCTGAGAGTTCATTGACCACCGGCTGCCAGTGTGAAAACAAACACAAGCAAGTAATGGTGAAGTTGTCCCCTTCGGTGGAGCAACAGGTACTGCTCCTGTTTGTCTCAGTGATCGCAGCTTGTGCAGACAGATGTGCTCCCTTGGCTGACCTTGGCTCTTCCTGCCTTTCAGTCCCAGGTCTTTTTTCTTGGCTTACTTTAGACTCTCAATTCTACCTGCAGAGTCCAACATCTTTGCACATGTATTTATCAACAACCTCCCTCAGGGTATTTTTTTTCCCCACAGATTTCACATGTAACCAAAATTCATGCCCCTGTTCCGTTTTCTTTGCTTTTCTGTTTTTTAAATCTGAGACTCGGTTTCCCTTCCAAACTTGCAGTGATGGGTCATCAGCCCCCTATCACTCACATCCATTTTTAATTACAGTTTTAATTTCTCTTTGTGCTTTCTGGGAAAAAGAATTATAAGGGAAAAATATTATCTCGTACTTCATTGGTTGTGTGGCATTAAGTACCTGTCAAATTTTGGTAGGACAATTTCATAGCCTCCTTTTCCTGAATTAATTAAAACCCCATAAACACACAAAAAACATTCTATAATCAGAAAAAAGGCAATTTCCTGTTTGTCCTAATTTTCCTTGGCACCAGCTATGGTCAGGCAAAGTGAAGTGCTGCTTCAGTCTCTTCTAGTTGCTTTCCACAGTCTGTGTCAGCCCTTCTGGACTCTTTGTTGTTGCTGTTCTATTTTCCACTTGATTATTTTTGGAATTTCTTTATTTCTTTTTACCCCAGGTGCTCTGCACTGTTCAATAATCAGCTGGGGCTCAGAGTATTTGAACACTCACACAGGTCCAACCCTTCAGTTTAAGAGGACACATGTTGCTTCCCTGTGTTTTCAGGGCCTATAGCAGAAATTATTTAAGGTTCAAATTCCCCATTCTTCATTTATGGGGAACTGGGGGTATAAGCTACAAATACATTATCCCCTCTCACCATATAACACCTTTGTACCTACAGGGCTCTACGAACCGTCTCTCCATTGCTTACATGTCTGCAAAGACAATCCACTTTCTTTATGGCTACTGATAGTTTGATCATGGGCTCCGAGTATTTCAATATCCACAACGAGAAGCTGCTTTGACAGGTCTTGAATAGGGAAGGGATGTTTTCTCTCAAACCAGATTCAGCCTTATTTAAAGAAGCCAGATGGGTCAAGGCAATCCCAAGTACAGGCTGGGCAGAGAATGGACTGAAAGCAGACCCAAGGAGACATCCTTGAGGGAGCTGGTGGATGAGAACCTCAGCATGAGCTTGCCATGTGCACTCACAGCCCAGAGAGCCAAACGTGTCCTGGGCTGCATCCAGAGCCCCGGGGGCAGCAGGGGAGGGAGGGGATTCTGCCCCTCTACTCCGCTCTGCTGAGACCCACCTGGAGCACTGCATCCAGCTCTGGGGTCCCAGCACGGGAAGGACAGGGACCTGCTGGAGCAAGTCCAGAGGAGGCCACCAAGATGATCAGAGGGATGGAGGATCTCCCTGTGAGGAAAGGCTGAGAGAGCTGAGATTGTTCAGCCTGGAGGAGGGAAGGTTTTTGGGGAGATCTTAGAGCAAATTTCAGTACTTAAATAGGCCACAAGAGAACTTGAGAGGTACTTTTGGCACGACATGTAGTGACAAGGAGGAATGGCTTCAAACTGGAAGAGAGTAGGCTGAGATTGGATATTAGGAAGAAATTCTTTACTCTGAGGGTGGTGAGGCACTGGCCTGATCTCTGGTTGCCCAGAGAAGCTGTGGGTGTCCCATCTCTGGAAGTGCTCAAGGCCAGGGTGGATGGGGCTCTGAGCAACCTGGTGGAAGGTGTCCCTGCCCATGGCAGGGGAATTGGAACAGGATGATCTTTAAGGTCCCTTCCAACCCAAACCATTCCATATTTCAATTATTTGGACTGAGAACACAACTGCAAAGCTCCTCCTGCATGAGGAGCAAGTTACAGTGAGCTACAACATGAGGAATTTTCAACAGTTCACTGAGGGCTGTACTGCAAACTGGGGGTGGAGGGAGGCACTTCCCACCATCACAGTCTTGAGAGGCAATATGAGAAAAGATATGGCACAACCTGGATGAATGCAGAGCAGGTGCTGTGGATGGAAAACACATCTTGTTTCCTGGCCCTGTTTCTCTGGACAAAGCTATATGATACATCAGATTCAATGATAAATACGAATTAGAATATACTTGGTGCCTCTGCTCCTATCACTTCATTCCTAGACTCTGTGAAATGATCCATGTTAAATACAATCATTTTTGGAAGGGTTATTTTAATCCAGATCATGGGGTGTAGTTCAGTACAGACTGAAATTCCTGCCCAAGCAGTGGTTGTATCAGATCTGAGGAGGCAGTGAATTCTGCTGTAGTACGAGAAGCAAGCACCCAGAAATGAGGGGAATTAGTCAGCAGCAGCAGATTTCTCCAGTCAGTTTTGCCACCAAATATCCTGTGGTATGTATACACACAAAAAAGTTTAAACAACCCTGTGCAGGTACAAATTCAGAAAGGATATCATGCCTCCACTCACCTTTTCATGTCAGGTCAGTTTTTGCACATAATTTAGGTTTTTTTAGATTTGTGTTTAGATGACATAGTGATCAAAAATACCCACAGGTCTTAGAATTCTATTATTTTTCAGGGTCAAGTACTAAATATCCAACCAATAACTCAACATATGAGAAAATAGATCCTAAGCACTGAGCGTTGTGACAGAAAAGGTTGAAAACTTCCTGTTTTCACTGCTCATTGCTCTTGGTGGAGTAATGATGTTAAATGCCAGATCTAAGTCCCTAAATTTTGAACATGTATCACTTTACACTGGATTTGGAGGCATAACTGAGAAAATATTACAGATTTAAAATACATCAGGTCCTCAGCCTCCCTGTTTTATCCATGCCTTTGCTGCCACATGTCATGTGCTGGAGCTGGACAGTCACATTCACTCGTAGGTATTGCAAAAGAAGGACATCACAGTGCAGTGTTTGCCAAGGCTCTGGTAAGGGCAGCATAAAGGCCTGGCCTACCTGGCACAAACTGACCTTGCATGTGCCACACAAAGGCGTGTTTGCCAAGGAGCCGCTTTGAACTACAGCTGTACTGTTTCAGCCAGATTTGTCAAATTTTGGTTCCAAAGAGAGCAACACATTTGCTTTTCCCTATCAAAAGCAGACACAAAAATTTCAGCCATTAGAAGTAATTAGCACTAATCATCTTTAAGCACTGAAATACGTTACTATTTGCATTTCTCCACCCCTCCTTACGTCCTCTTGTGTTTGAATACCTCAAGAGCAAAACAGGGAATAGCATGTGTTGTACCACTCCCTGCTTTGCAAACATAGAAAGCGAGCTGCAGGGTGGACAACCAAAATGTGTGTTTTGAATACCAAAACTACTCTTTTTTAGGACTAAAATCAGATTTGGCAGAATTAAAACCTGGAATAAGTTTAAGGCACTGTAAGTGGTCACTCTTGGCATTAGGGTTTACAAAAGGAGTGTAGCCTCTGGTTTACATCTACTGACTTGCTGCAAAGAGTTTGAAAGTATCCCTGAAACCTCCCCGCTTTTTCCATACCTGAAGAGGTATCCTGGATGAGGTGAGCCAGCCCTACAGATATTTTCTGGTGCTGTTCCAATCTATATATACAGAAACCCATGAAACTCTGCGTTTCCACCCCTACACTCAAATGTGCCAATGCAATTAGCTGTAATTGCTGGGAAACAGGCTCAGTCTGTTATCTGCCACGTCTTAAAGTAATGATCCAACATCCTCCATCTGTCTTCGTTAAGACACCCTTTAAACTGACACCAGGACGGCAGTTAAAAACTGCATTCAGCTCCTTTGGGTAAGTTAGTTGCAACGACGCTCAGGTTACGGATCAACAGCTGTGGCGGAGCGGGTTCCCAAAGAGAAACGCAGTCTGATCCCTCTGAAACAAACAATAGCAGCTTCCCCGGGCGGCTGCTGCTGCTGCTCCTGCCGCTGCTGCTTGGAATCATGCACAGCTCAGCTCACTCCACCCAGACGTCTCTCAGCTCGCCCGTAGGAAAAGCTCAACCCCGAGCGCTTCGATTAAGCCTCACAAAACTCTAGAGTC